>CAKOAT010278488.1:0-49160 GCA_932364175.1 Eruca vesicaria subsp. sativa | reverse complement strand
AATTTTTTTTTTTTTTTTTTTTTTTTTTTTGCGCTTGACCAAGTCCTCGTTTTAACATTTCCCATCAAACACTCATTTTCTGATGTCCCACTTCGAATAGTAGTAGTAATCTTTATCTTAAGGGAGAGCAACATACTATACACGTACACCCAAGCATACAAATCTGATAATATTCTTCCAAGTTACCAATATGTTACAGGTCCGTAACATTTCTATAAAATCAAAAATTTAAAAGACAAATTCCAAAAACTAAAGGAGATTAGGGCCCTCATAGAAATATTATTATTAAAAATTCACAAACAGAAAACTTAACCTATGAAATTGAAAACTGTAAGAAGAGACTGTTTGATAACTTAAAAAGTAATTAATTGGCGGAATGATCACAAGATTGGGCATGTTCTTACCAATCACACATACACACACACTTCACATCTTCTTACCAATCACACTTATATATATATATATATACATATATGATATATCTATCGCAATTTAAATTTACCCATTCTTCACATAAACATTGGTACGTGGAAACCGTCTTACTCCGATGATTTAATTAAGAATTCATTAGTGCTTCTACATCGGTATATATGGGGTTCAGATTACATAAAATACAAATTATGTTGATTATAGAAAAAGAATTACAAAAAATTTCAACATGATACATAGTATATCATCAAACATAGATCTCATTAGACGGTTTAGATTAACACAGTCAGACGTGTAATCTCATAATTGTTGACTGTAAATAGAGTCGGTCCTAGAATATTTAAGACTTAAAACAAAAAAAAAGTGGTCTGATCTGTAACTATCATTGGTCGAACCGGTGATCCAAAGAAGGGGAGTGTTGGACACATTTCCACTAGACCATAGGAACAATATGAAATATGTGGCAAAATTTTTTTATAAAATAAACGGCCATATGCAACTGCTTCCATAGCTTGATGCTAGGGCCGGCTCTGACTGTAAAATTGATTATGTCATATTTCTTAGCACTGTAGTATTATAATTAATCAAAAAATAAAAAAAAAATACATAAACATTGGCCGGACCGGGATCAATTTTCAGTTGGTGCTGCAATCACAAAACCGGAGAATACCGGAAAATAGAAAACATTGAAGGGCTTATAATTGGGCCGTATTCTTACGTAGGCCTAACTATAGCATAACGGCCCATGATTATAGAAACTTGTAAACAAAGAGCAGAAGGTTCGAAGAAGACACAAACATAGAAAACATTCAAGTCGCCGTCAACATTCTCCTTTTGGTACACAGAACGAACGAGAAAGAGAGAAGAGATGAACGTGGTTCATGGAATGAAGAGGATTCCTCGCATTAAGTTCCCTCAGCGTCACCTCAAACCTTCAGGTTTTTGATCTCTTCTACGCTACAGAATCTATCTCTTTTTTTTTCGGTTTAACATGTTTCATGTTTTTTTTTTTTTGCTTGCTTGATCCGAATATTTTGTGTACGGTTTCATTATGTTGAATCAGGTATGAGATTATATCCACTTTTTTATTTTGATTTCATGATCTCTGATCTGTTTCGTTCGGTGAAAGTATATGAAGTATATGTATATTCAACGTTTTTAGATTCTTAGATTTGTAATAAAACGTAATCAAGAGTGCCTTTAAATTTTGTTAACCAGGAACATGTTCGTTTGTTTATTATTTGTCTTAAGAGTCTCTGTTTGTGTAAGAAAACGGATTCCTCGTACATGATAATAATCCCTATGTGTTATGTCTTAAATTCATCAATTGCTTTGTCCTTTTCAAAGGATATAGTTTCGTCTACCTTTGCTACAAAGATTTTGTTTAGCGTTTAGTAAAGTCTCTTCTTATATCAATCGATGTAGATGTTCTTTTTGTTTAATTTTGGTGATATTTGTGCATTGAAAGTTATTACCTTTTAATGATCAAAATTACAGAGGGAACGAAGCAGGTGGAAAATGAAGCAGATACATTCTTCTTCTCCAACCTCAACGCGCCCAAGACTATAGGCGGGAAGGCCTCACTGCAGCCTAAGCGCACCCCTGTTTCTAACGAAGAGATGGAAGCCATTTTGGTACGTTAACTTGTTCTTGGACATGATTAGTTTGCTGCACCATTTTCATACCATAGTTCTCTTGAGTTTGCACATGTCTGCGGTTATTCTCCTAACTACATATTATGCCCGGACCAACTACTAAGTCTATCGACTAAACATTGAACTCTTTTGAGTTAGTTTTTCCATTCTAACTTGTCCTTTTCTGCAAAATCTTCACAGCTGGGAGGCTGCATCTGATCATTCAATATGATCTATTGATGAGGAAGTTGTGGACCGCTTCTCTTCTTAACAATTCACAGAATATACTCAGGATTCAAGATTTGGCTTCTTCAAAAAAACTGATGTCAATGACACAATAAAACAGACTCAAATTGCAGTCTTAAATCCTTTTTACTTATACACTGATTTGAGTGCATTTTTACTCTCTATTAATCCCTTATGGTGGGTTGGAATTCATGGATTTTTATATTTTATATGCTGAAGCTTTTTATAGAACCAGTCAGGGTACGTTACATATACATTCATGGGAAAAGCGAAGAGTAGAGAAAGATCCAACTTATTATGGTGCAGCCTCATTTTGCAACTGTTCAATAAGAGGCTCAAGAACACAAGACTTTGGATTCTTACCAGGTGGACCTTTCTCTCTTCTTTCGAGCTCTTCAAGCCTGAACGTTATCAGACGGTCCCAGTTCCCTCCTTCGAACAACACACCAGCTTTCCCGTCCGTGATCCTCTGCACTATCCCACAGTACATGTGGTAAGGACTGTTCGTGTTCTTCACTATTGCTATCATCCCCGGCATTAGAAGAGGTAACTCCGGAGCTCTCGGCTTCTTCTCTATAGCTGAAACATCGCTTCCTTGCTTCGAAGGTGGTTGTGTTGGTGGTGGTGGTGGAGGTGGTGGGTTTTGTTCAATGAACGTTTTGAGTCCCTTTTCGCCGCCGGGGAAGCCTCCGGTGAGACCCATCATCTCTTTCTCGAAACCGTCTTCTGGTACTTTAAACGACAAGTTACTGTCATCACTCTCTTTCTTGGTCTCGTTCTCAGTCTTTGAAGTCTCTTCCTCTATGTTTCTCTGGAGCTCCTTCTCAATACCTTTCTCTCCGTTGCATAAGCCTCTTCCTCCCATCACTTCCCATAGGTTGAACTTAGCCATGGCCTTTACTCTTTGAACGTTTGATAGCTGTTTTTGAGGCGGGAAAACTGATCTGTTTGGAGTTGAAAAGAGATGTGTCTGGCCGAGAAACTTGGTTCCACGAATGGTTGGTATGGTGATAGAAGAAGTCGCCATTAATCACTGAATAATAGTTAAGACGTTAGTAAGGAAAGATGGGAAGAAGAGTAAGAAGATGAAGGAGAAAAAGGAAGATGCGTGATCAGCTTTGTTTTCTTCTCCTTCACATATCATGATTTCAGTTAGATGAGTTCTATCTATTTCCCTACCTGGTTCCGGTTTATGCCTAACCGGATTGCTTTGTTTGGGCTTCGACATAAGTTTTATAGTGGACCACTCATTATAGGCCTCATATGTTAGCGTTGTTATAACTTATAAGTTAGTTGGTGGACAAATTTTGGCAGGAGAACTTCGAACGTCTTTATCTTTGAGGTTTTTGGTAGTATCTTGTTTGATGCTTTTCTTCTTCTCTCCCTCTTGATTCCATCTGATCTAGCAGCTAAAGACTTTGGCATCTATTCGTTTCTTGAATAGGCAATAAATCTTTGTTGGAATAAAGAAGAGTAAACAAAGGCAACAACAAAATCATATGCCAATTAAACCGGACCGGTTCCACCTGACCTGAATTGATCGAAGTATAAGCTTGCTTGGTATAAAACCTCCAACAGGTTCCCATTTTCCTGAGTTCTCTGTTCCTAATTAGTCCTATTCCTAACACATCACTCTTTTTGCACAAAGAGATGAGCTCCCAAATCTGCAGATCAGCTACTAGGGCAGCAAGATCTCTTCTTTATTCATCTAAGAACACTCGTTTCTTCTCCGGTACGTAAACATCTATATCTATTTATTCTTATAAAATATGGTGCAAAAACATATTGATCAACATTTTGAGGATACAATGTTTAAATGTTTTCAGAAGGTAGAGCCATTGGTGCAGCAACAGTGGTTTATGCGTCTGGAAAAATCCCTCATTATGCATCGAACTTTGGACAATCAGGTCCTGGCTTCACCTCTAAGAGCTGGATTACTGGTCTCCTCGCTCTTCCTGCCGCAGGTTTTACATACATAAAAATGCTGGTTACCATTTACTCATGTGTATTATAAGTATAGTCTATAGGACATATGCTCAAATCTTTTCTTTGTTAACACAGTTAGTAGTTAGTACAATTATATCTGATGAACTATTTAATTTGTTTGTTTATACTCATGTTTCACGTATAGACTTTGATGAATAGCCTTGCTTTCTTTGTATGGTTTATGTTATAGCCTTCATGATCCAAGATCAGGAAGTCCTTGCTGCTGAGGTAATATATATCTATTTCTCTTCTCTTAGGTTATCCCTAGTTTCGGTTTTTTTTTTCAATTGGGTTTCTCTGTGTTCAATCAGATGGAACGCACTTTCATCGCTGTCAAACCTGATGGAGTGCATCGAGGGATGGTAAATATAGACAGGCGTACGCTTGATTTTTTTTGCTTTTGTATTCCCTTTTTTAGTGTAAGGTAAACATTTCTGAGTCAATGCTGCTCACGTCACCAGATATCAGAAATCATCACCCGGTTCGAACGCAAAGGATTCAAGCTTGTTGGTATCAAGATCATGGTTCCTTCAAAGGGTATCGCTCAGAAGCATTACCACGCTCTAAAGGAAAGACCTTTCTTCAATGGCTTGTGTAACTTCCTTAGCTCTGGCCCTGTTGTTGCCATGGTAATTAAAAATAACAACTTTCAAACCATTATAAAACCATGTCTTGGTTGAGAATATTGAACTTGGTTTTAAAGGTGTGGGAAGGTGAAGGAGTGATAAGATACGGACGTAAACTGATTGGAGCCTCTGATCCTCAAAAATCTGAACCTGGAACAATCCGAGGCGATCTTGCAGTTGTTCTTGGAAGGTACTACATTAGCTATCTTGTTGCATTGTATTTGTATGTATGATAATTCATAATTGGTTCATTCATCAATGGATTTGGTTTTGTTTGTTTCATTCTAGGAACATTATCCATGGAAGTGATGGACCAGAGACAGCAAAAGACGAGATTAGTTTGTGGTTTAAGCCTGAAGAACTCGTTTCTTACACCAACAATGCTGAGAAGTGGATCTACGGCCAGAACTAAAACCTAACCACCTCTGTTTCCTCCCTCTCTTTTTCAGCCTTTAGATCAAAATGCAAAAAATGTCATCAGAAAAAGAAAAAATACTTACTGTTTGTTAATCATTTGTAAACAAATAAAAATCGAAAAATCACCGTTTTACTGTGTTAAATGGTGTGCTAAACCCTTATGAAATGCACTAATCAAATTTGATTACCGGAAAAAACAAGATAGTTCGTTTATTTAGTTATATCCGCCAATGGTAATACGCCGCGTGGACTACTAACAAGGCGGTTAATTTATAATTTCCGACTCCACAGATAAAAACTCGGTATAAATAAAGAGAGAGCTGACGAGTTGACTCGGTTATCATCAAAAGGTCGTCATCGTCTCTGTTCAGGAGGAAGACTCTTTAGCTTCGTTCCGTCGTCTTCTTCATATCTCTGATCGCTTTCGCTCTTACCCCTTACTTCATAGACGGTAAAGCTTCTTCGTCTTCTTACGGTTTATCCTTCGCGAGGCTTCAGAATTTCAGATTTTGGTTGTTTGATTCGGTAGTCTTTGCTCAATTGAATTGTGAATTAAGGTTGCTTTGCTTCTCATGGATTAGGTTTATGTAGTAGTCTAATTGTGATTAATCACTCAGGTTATCGATGGAGTAATTTGAAGTTGATTAGGGTTTGTTTGATTTGTGCGTTTCTTTTGATTGGTGTGTGAATTTGCGATGGTTTGTGTAGATGGAGATTGAAACACAACTTGTGGAAGATCCCATTGCTCTCAACGCAAAGAAAGTTGCCATGGCTTTAGGTATCTTTATGTTTTTATCTTTATGCACACTCTACCTTTCTAATTCTGCTGTTGCTCATGATAATATCTTTATCTTCTTGGTTTTAGATGATCTCATCAAGTTGTCAAAGAGTGACACCAAAGGGGGGAACAAGCGCAAAAATTCAAGGAGAGCCAAGGTAGAGAGATCTTCATATAGGTCCAAGCTTATAGGTCCAAGCTTACTTGGAAGGAATACAATTTTGTTTTTTTTTGTTTTCTGCGCAGAGCAAAAGCCGAAACTTCAATGGTGTTGCGAGAAGAAACAATACCTCTAAAGAGAAGCATCACGTGAACTCACTTTCTGGAGTTAGACAGGTTAGATATGGAGAGTGTGCTCAGCTGATCTGTTTGCTTGGCTTCTTTGTCTTATCTTTTGCATCTTGTTGTTCCTTTACTTTGATTTTTCTTGTAAGTTTGTGACTTATCTTATAATTTTTCAGGGTGCTGTTGCTAAGAGAAGGTCTAACTTCAAAGGAAATCAGTTTCCTGTTACAACTCCTGAAGCGGCTCCTGTTTCTCCACTCCGTGTCCGTAGAAGAGGTTTCAATGCTGGAAGGAAGAGTTGTGCAAATCAGTCAAGGTTTAGATGCTGGATCATTCTTTGAGCTGTCTGTTAATCTGGCGTGGTTATAATTTCTTCAATTTATTTAAGTCACGAAGCTTCTGCTCTAGGTCCCGGCGCTAGTTGGTCATCATATTGATGAATGCATTAGTGTGGTTCGGAATAATAATCCAAATTTATGTAGTTGAGTTTATGATGGTACTTGGAGGAGTCGGTTACCATTTTCTTTCGTTGAGGATTTGAGTTAAAGGAGAACAATTGAATAACCTTAAGGTTGGGGCTTCAACTTTTCTGGAGAGTGGAGAGTAGCTACTAGCTAGGGTGTTTGTCACCAGACTGGTTTAGCCTTTGATATTCCCTCAGTTGTTAGGATGTGGCTAGGTTGGGAATGAATCTATGTTGCTTGAAGTTGGTGTTTATTGTCAGATCAACAAGTTGGGCAGTATGCTACAGTACTTGAACTTTGTTATGCCTTCAGTGGATTCTTGGAAATCGTTTCCATTCATATCAGTCTCCTAGGTGCTATGTCTCATTTTCTTCCTGCATCCTAAAGAATATAGATTTAGCTCTCGTCTGGGGTTGTCACATTGAATTGGTACTTGGTCGATGTCTGTTACGGTGAAAAATCAGAAGACTAGACTTCCGGATGTTCATCAATATACAGCTCATTGTTTACTTGGCTGCGCCATGGATCGTCTCTTGAGCTTTATGCTTTGTCTTTGATAAGTTGATTTGTCGGGACAGAGTCCATCTCTTGTTGCGCGGAAAGATGAAAATACCTCAAGAGCTTGCACTTTTTCTGAGTAGTTACTGCGAAATGGGAGTGTGTTAATGTTTGGGGGAGCCTCTAAGACTGGGAACTGAAGTATTACATTGCTTAGTATAAAATCGCTATTTGCCATCTTTTTTTGTTAATTGGATTTCGCCTTAGATCCTTCTGTGGTAGTAAGAGAGTCAGCTCTTCTGCGGGAATCAGATCATGTTTGTCTGTTGGTGTCAGTTACCGGCTGTTTCTTCAAGCTTTCCTATAAGGTTTTCTCTATATGTTTTCTCGGTTCTCAGCAATTTTTCGTTTTTTTAATATATACAGGCTTCTTGCTCCACCAGTCCAGAATAGACACGCTAGATTCATTGCAAAGGTAAATGATTCTTTGCTGTATCTTATTCGGATCTACTTCTTAGGAGTAGTTTTCCTTGTTGATATGTTTATGGGGCCCTGAGATATATTCGCAGAAGTTCTGTTCTGTGTATATAGTAAAAACTGCCTTCTAATGATAGAAGATAATTTATAAAAGGTCCTTGGATTGATTATGGGTTTATGAATTTTGAACCTTGCAATGAAACGTTGTTGGATAGGATCTGTGTAAGTTTTGTTAGTAATTTGATCTGGTAAAAGCATATCATGGTGTGTTATAGTAAGCGTGATGACTAAATCTTGCCCAACTCCTTTGATCTTAATGTCCAAGTGCTTTAAATAATATGAATGTTTTGGAGAGCTTATAAAAATTGATCTTTGTGCTCAGAGGCAAGAGGTGGAACAGAAAGTAGAGAATGGAGGAGGGACGTGGAAGACACTGGACTCTCGGTTTGCAATAATGAAAGAGCAGAGGAAGAGTAACAACAACAACAATGGGGTTAAAGAAGTGCATGTTCCAAGGTTGCCACCATGGGCTAGAGCCAGAAGATTTACTTACTAAAACCACATAGCCTCCCTCCACTTTTAGATTTTGGCTTTCGGATTTATATTCATGTTAAGCGCACTAAGTAACGCAGTTCTTTTGTGAATATATGACTTGCTTTACGTATTTCTGAAACTGCATCCAGGTAATAAATAAGTACAGTTTGAAGTCTTGGAATTTCATTCGGTGTGATTTGTGTATCTGGTGCAAGACACGGTGTGAATTAAATATCTGGTACGACGTAGTCAACGCTTCGCTAAACAATCCAAGTTTTCATGGGCATATCAAATATCAAAATTGGGGATGT
This sequence comes from Eruca vesicaria subsp. sativa, assembly GCA_932364175.1. Classification (NCBI taxonomy): domain Eukaryota; kingdom Viridiplantae; phylum Streptophyta; class Magnoliopsida; order Brassicales; family Brassicaceae; genus Eruca; species Eruca vesicaria. The sequence continues at coordinate 40,475 of CAKOAT010278488.1, read as the reverse complement.
AGCTCATATGGTAGAGCGCTCGCTTCGCATGCGAGAGGCACGGGGTTCGATTCCCCGCATCTCCAGTCTGTTTTTTTGTTATGCCTAAGCATAATACATATTCCACTCACTGTTTTGGACTTTTATTCTGTTGTTTTGTTATGCCTAAGCCTAATACATATTCCGCTCATTTAATTCAGGCGAAAGAAATTGCTACCTTTTTGTTTCCCTTCCTACTTTTTTATTTTATTTTGAAGTTGTTACGAAATACGAAAATACCAAGAAACTAACATGTTAAGTAAAATGTTGCCTATTCCAAAAAATAAACCAAACAAAATCTATACACGCTTGCTAACTCTTTTCTCTTCCCACTTGCCTTTCTATCGAAGATGTTAAGAAAATCATAAATTATTGCATATTCCAAAAACTTAACCAAACATAATATTTACGTTTATGGATATGGATATGTTAATTACGCATTAAATATTAAATATTCTGGTCCACTAAGTACCATCGAGAAGCGGCTAAAGGTTTCGACCCAACTCCGTCATATAATTATCTTTTGAATTTGTCATCATGATCATGGTGTAATGGTCCAAAGACTCCATAAACTGTTTTTTTCTTTTTAGTTTGACCTAATCCACTATATTTTCAGATTTGGCTCAATCTTTGTATATGCCATGACGTTATCTTCCTTGTTTGCATATCGATCGTTTCATAAGGCGACCCATAAATTATATAGCATATATATATTTCGTTTTCATGTTGGTCATTCGTATTTGATTCTTGAGACAGCTTCAAGACCAAATAATACCAAACAATTGTCCTAAAATTGATAGAATTTATCTTGTGAATCCACGTTAGTCCTTTTGACTCATCTTCACAATATGGGTCGGCTACTGAGTTACTCCTTTAGTTCTTGACTTTTAGCCTTATCTAGTTTTTCTTTTTTTTTGGACAACTTCTAGTTTTGTTTTCAAAAGTTGATTAATTTGGAATGTCACTTGATTCGACAAGCTGAGTTACGGAAGGGAGACACACAACTTATCTATATTAATGGTCGTTGTTGGTAGCTTAGTCTTTATAATTTTAAAAATCAAATCAAGACTTATCCATAAAAATGCTAAGTCAGAAACCTGTAACGATCGATATCAATCACGTCCACGTTATATCGTCAAATTCTGACTGGTTTAGCTACTACTATAATCTTAGCTGATTTACGTTCTCAGTAAAGAAACACAAGGGTTTCAACCTAAATTAGATATTCATCTATCTTTCTACCTATATGTTTGTTTTCTTAGAATATTCACGAGAAATGTATGAAAACTATAACTGAAAACAGAAAAAGGTATTAGAGAAAATAATATACGTTTCGTGGATAACTCTCAAGTCACGGAAAGTCCTTGGTGGAGTTGCTGTCAACGGTGCCACCCATCTATATTATATGATAGAAATAACGTTTGTATTTGGTTATTGATAATCCAATATGCCCAATTCTTGGCAAAATGCATATCCACTAGTAATGTGTAATGTATTGTCGATATTTTTAAAGAGGTAGTATATGTCATATGGTTTCAGTAGTATGTTCTTTTCGAAACCTTAACCGTGTTGCTTGTTTTGTAGCACATATGTAAGTAAAGAAAACTTGATTCACATAGCATTAAAGTTGGGATTTAATTTAACTTTAATTATACATAAAGTACACACAATCCTTGAATGCTTAACTCACTCAAAATCTCGTGACCGAATTTTGTGGAATATACATGTTCCACCTTAGAGAGATTTCCATGAAATCAAAACAACCACAAATCATTAACCAACCTAAATTAAAAATAAAATGAATATAATATCTAATTAATTATCTTTGTTTGGAAAAAAGTATATTCGAATGATCTAAAACAAATCTAGTCTGAGGGTAAACTATTAAATATTAATGAAATCTAAAACATCCTCCTCGTCACATTCAAATTTATTATATCCATTAATCTTCTTACATTTACTTCCAAGATTAAATTAAGAGAAAAGAACTTATATTACAATAATTACATTTCCATTAACAATAACGTCAAAGGGCAATTCAGTCAATTAAAAACAATCCGGTATATTCGCACCCAAACAGAATTCCGCCACGTGTCGCATTAGTTTCCTTTCCTCGCTAGCTCTCTCGCTTCCTCTCTAGAAACGTAGAATCTCGCAAGCAAGTAAATATACAGTCAAAAAAATACATTAAATATATCCATCCATTCATCACCGCTCCTATAAAACCTCCTTTGCTCTATATCCCATACACAAAAACGCTCTTAAAATCACATAACTTCTCTGGAATTTTAATTTTCTGTTATAAAAAAAAAGATGGTGAAGAACGTTCTGGTGACAGGCGGCGCTGGCTACATCGGTAGTCACACGGTGCTTCAACTTTTAAACGACGGCTACTCCGTCGTGGTTGTCGACAATCTCGACAATTCATCCTCTGTTTCTCTCCAACGCGTCAAAAAACTCGCCGGCGATAACGGGAACCGTCTCTCCTTCCACCAGGTAACGTTTTCTCCCGTCGAATCAAAAATTTTTATCGGCGAATTATGATTTGTTATTGTTATAGGAAACGTGTACGTTAAGAATTTTGCTCGTAATCACCATAATTGATTTCTGTTAAACTGTAATTACTGTCTCTATCTTTTTTTTTTACTGTTGACAACGAATTAGCGTGGGAACAGGTCATTTGTTAATTTTCTCGGACACCATGTGGCTAATTTTTGTGCTTAAAAAAAAAACTCCAGAATAAAAGCATCAACGCCATGTGAAAGAGTGTATTATAATATTATTATTATTATCTTAAAAGGAATTATATATTTAATATGTTGATCTGTCTGCAATTGGGATGTTCTTCTCAAGAAGGAGAATCAGAACTTTTATCATTGCGTTAATACCTTTAAAACTTAAAAGTATATTTGCGCTGTCATCTCTGAATTTTTCTTGTTCTGTTACCTGCAGGTTGATTTAAGAGACAGGCCTGCGCTTGAGAAGATTTTCTCAGAAACCAAGTATGATTGAAAAGCTTTAATTTAATTTTCTGACTCTCTTAAGATTACAGATGATTAGAATTGTTCATATAATTGGTTTTGATATAAAGTGGGATTATTATTATTATTAAACAGGTTTGATGCAGTGATACATTTTGCTGGACTGAAAGCAGTAGGTGAGAGTGTGGAGAAGCCTTTGCTGTATTATAATAATAACCTTGTTGGCACTGTCACTCTTTTGGAGGTTATGTCTCAATACGGCTGCAAAAATGTAATTTTCCATTCTTCTCTTTTACATTCCAATTGCTACCACATGGCTTCAATCATTTATTTGTGTTATATTATATTCTTCTTTTGTCTTTGTATTGTGATTCTAATGATTAGCGTTTTACTGCTCTATTTTTCCAGCTTGTGTTTTCATCATCAGCTACTGTCTATGGCTGGCCAAAAGAGGTTCCTTGTACTGAGGAGTCTCCTATTTCTGCAACCAACCCATATGGCCGTACCAAGGTAGTATGAGTTCTTACCAAAACTCAACTTGTGATAATGCTAGTAAATGAGTCTGACTGAGATTTTTTCCTGGTTGTTGTTGTGTTAGCTCTTTATCGAAGAGATTTGCCGGGATGTGCATCGTTCTGACCCTGAGTGGAAGATCATATTGCTTAGATACTTCAACCCTGTTGGTGCACATCCGAGTGGTTACATTGGTGAAGATCCTCTTGGGGTTCCAAACAACCTTATGCCTTATGTCCAACAAGTTGCTGTTGGTCGGAGACCTCACCTCACTGTCTTTGGAACCGACTACAATACAAAGGATGGTACAGGGGTATGTGTGTGTCTTATATAATGTCTGTCTCTCGCGGACAAGAATCGTTTGATTGATTATTACATTACAATCTTGGATTGTGGATTATGGAAGCTTCTTGATTTATCTTTAACATCTTTCTTGGTTTTGTTGCAGGTAAGAGATTACATTCATGTGATTGATTTAGCAGATGGACATATAGCCGCTCTGCGCAAGCTAGATGATCTCAAAATCAGTAAGTTTTATATTTAAACTCTTGTCTGTTTCTCCTTTTCATTATTATTTGCCATGGTATCCAATCTAAATACTTTGAAAATGGTCAGATTGTGAGGTGTACAATCTTGGAACTGGCAATGGAACATCGGTTCTAGAAATGGTAGCTGCTTTTGAGAAGGCATCTGGAAAGGTAAAAACATTGATTGGTTGGTTTAATGGAATTATGCTCTGCTTTTTTGGTCTTTTAAACCCGATTACGGATTATTGGTTTTAACTTGTTGTTGTTGTTGTTTTTTCCGATTAGAAAATCCCGTTGGTGATGGCCGGACGACGTCCTGGAGACGCTGAGATTGTTTACGCCTCAACAGAGAAAGCAGAACGCGAGCTAAATTGGAAGTAAGTTAAACTTTGTTTTGTCAAATAGTTAGACTAGAGGAGAAATGACAGTCTAGTTTGTAATTAGCTTTCATGAATGTCAAACATGACAAAAAAAGCTTCAGGCTCTCTCAGTTGCGTATTGAAATGGGTTTTAGATTTAAGATACGCACCTAACATTTCAAATCTAATGATCTATTGTTTGGTATTTGGGTATTGAATGCAGGGCTAAGTATGGGGTCGAAGACATGTGTAGGGATCTATGGAACTGGGCCAGCAATAATCCTTACGGCTACGCCTCCTCCAACGGCTCCTCTTAATTCACTTTTCTTTGTTTTCTTTTCTCTCTGCGTTAGTTATTCATTTTTATAAAACACATGAGAAAATGCTGATCAGAATTCACAGTTTACAAGGGATTGGATTTACTACTAATTATCATTAGCAGTTCTTGATATTTAAATCATCATTTCTACTCCTTAATGTATAGTATTACTCGTTTTGTTCTGTCTCGTAAAATTGATTAATGTAATCCTTCAGATATTTTCTGTTTACTATGCATTTCCATTCCCTGTAACTCAATCTCCTTACCATTCAACATATTAAAGTTACAAATCCTTCTGTAACTATATTTGCAATTTTCTAACTTCACAATTCAGAAAAGAAACCAAGATGGGTTTTTACTACAGTTTACATATTGTCTGAAAAGAAGACACTTGTACAGTTTTCTTTGTTTGCCACAAAAGCCTGGTATCAACAACGGACGGCTACGATCGAGCCATCAACAGTAGAAATCGCGATCCTGCAATTACATCTCGCCGCGATTCGATGTGTGAACAGACCCAAAACTCTAACCCGACCCGCCATCTCCAGCCTCGACTCTATCTCCACCGTCGACCCGCCCCGACTACCCTCCCTCACTAACCCGTCTCCAAACTCCTTGGCGGAGATTCGAGAAGACGACGACACGAGAGGAAACGAATCCACGGAGAAATCAGCGGCCATATCCTTCGCCCGACCCGGTTCGATCTCGCCAGCCGGTATGAAAATGAACCCGATCCGGTTCCCGTAGTAGAAGAGCTGGATCTTGTTGTTGTAGTGAGAGAAAGCCGCGCGGTTAGGGTTTCTAACGGAGGAGAGTTGAGAGTAAGTGAAGCTAACGGAGCTGTTGGCTACGGAGAAAGACGGGACTTTGACGTTCGTGACGGAGATCTCGGGATCTCTCGGTCTGAAGACGGTTAGGTAAACGGTGACGGCGGTTATGATGGCGAAGACGATGAAGATAGCGGCGACTGCGCATGAAGCGAGGTTCGCCATCTCTCAGAAGGAGAGATGTTTGGTAGCAATCTTTTAACTGTTCCCCGGTGGGTATTAAGAGTCTTTAAACTTTAAAAAGCACAAGCTGCGTGTATAGGCTTAGGTATTCGGGTATCCGTTCGGGTAAGTATTGGTTCTTTCAAATATCAGTTTTTAGGGGTTTTGAATTCAGGATCATTATAAATTTTTGAGTAAGGTTCCACTCGAGTCTTCCTAAGTTCGGGTGGGTTTAATTCTAAAGTATAAGAAAATAACCAAATAATTAATGTATCTGAAACGGGTTTGATTATTTATAGCTAAAATAACTATAGTATCCGATTTGATTTTAATATTTTGTATTTAAACTACCTATTTTACCTAGAAATAATCGAAAATATTAGTTCACCACGATTTTGTTTGAGTATTCTTTATCAAAAATATCATATTTTATTTAAAAATACCAAAATAACTAAAAAATAAATTAATAATTTTAAGTTACTAAAATAATTATCAGTATAATTATAAATAACATTTTCAGATATATATTTACATTTCTTATACTTGCTTGTTTTTTGGTTCGGGTCAGATTTAGAACCGGTTCTTTGGATATAGTAATTTATCCATTCGATTATTTATCCCGACTCGGATCGGTCTTGGTTCCTGATTTTCGGATCGATTTCGGATCGGTTATTCGAGTGCAGATATTTTGCCCAGTCCTATGCATGTATAAAGCAAAATGATACTTGTTTGGCCATAGGGATAACTTTACATTCACGTAAGTCAAGATAAAAGTGACGTGGCGTAGTCGGGTCCGTTTTAACCCGGAATAAAAATCCGGTTTTGGAGTCGGACCGGATAAAACATGATGAAGGCGAGATAGTACACTGTGGAATGGCTTCTGTAAACACAGTCTTCTTCTCCCTCGGCACTCGCTTCCGAGAAAACCACAAGAAATCGATCTGGAAACACGCGACTGCTTCCAAAACTCGATGGAGAGCTCCAATCTTGCGTCGCTCGTTCACAATTCTCTCCGAATTGAAACCCAGCGAGTCGAATAATCCAGCAGGAGGCGATGATTTCGTGACTAGGGTTTTGAAGGAGAACCCTAGCCAGGTGGAGCCTCGTTACAGAGTCAATGGGAAGCTCTATAACCCCAAGGAGAGAGAGGGTTTAAGCAAAGAGTTCACCAAAAGGAAGAATGAGAAAGAGAAAGAGAGAGGTGAAGGAGAAGTTGTGAATGAGTCTGTTTACTTGAGTGATATTCTGAGGGAATACAAAGGGAAGCTCTATGTCCCCGAGCAAGTCTTTGGGCAAGAGTTATCAGAGGAAGAAGAGTTTGAGAGGAATGTGAAGGAGTTACCTAAGATTAGTTTGGAAGATTTTAGAAAAGCTATGGAGAATGATAAGGTTAAGCTACTTACTTCAAAGGAAGAGGCTTCTGGTGTTAGCGGATATAGGGAGTTTATTGTTGATCTTAAGGAGATTCCTGGTGTTAAGAGCTTACAGAGAACCAAATGGTGAATTTTAAGATTCCTTTTTTGATGGATTCAGAGGGTTGATGTTGGTTTCTTATTGGTTATGGTTCTTTTTATTAGGTCAATGAAGCTTGAAGTTGGAGAAGCTCAAGCTCTTCTTAAAGAGTATAGTGGTCCACAGTACGAAGTTGAAAGACACATGATGACGGTGATCACTCTTTAGATTTATCCGTGTATATAGAGGTTGAGTAATTGTTATTGATTTGTTGTTATTAATGTTTATTTGTAGTCTTGGGTTGGGAAAGTGACGGACTATCCAAACCCGGTTGCGTCTTCGATTTCGAGTAGAGTGATGGTTGAGCTGGGAATGGTGACAGCAGTTATTGCGGCGGCTGCAGCCGTTGTTGGAGGGTTTTTAGCTTCCGCTGTGTTTGCAGTCACTAGTTTCGCGTTTGTCACCACAGTTTATGTTGTTTGGCCTGTAGTAAAGCCATTCCTTAAACTGTTTTTGGGCATCTTCGTCGGTGCTATTGAAAGCTCATGGGAGTACCTTGTTGATGTACTCGCTGATGGGGGGATCTTCTCAAGGATTTCTGATTTCTACACATTTGGTGGTATGTCTTCAAGCATTCAGATGCTCAAACCGATCTTACTCGTTGTCATGACTATGGTTCTTCTTGTTCGTTTCACACTGTCACGGAGACCAAAGAACTTTAGGAAATGGGTATAATATTTGTAATCTTGTAATTCATCCTTTAACATGTTTTCAGTTATGTTAGTTTTGCTCTCAATCACTTCCAACTTCTGTTTTTTTTTGCAGGATTTATGGCAAGGGATTGCTTTTTCTCAGTCTAAAGCAGAAGCTCGTGTTGACGTAAGTTTCTGAGCTTTACTCCTATATGCTTCCATGGTTGAGTTTTTGATGACAACGAGTCCATTATTTTTCAGGGTTCAACCGGCGTTAAATTCGGTGATGTTGCAGGGATTGATGAAGCAGTTGACGAACTTCAAGAGGTAACTCCTGACCAAATTACTAGTTTAGTACTTTTAAATTGAAAACATTAGTAGAGTATTTGATGTTATCATATGCATTTGTATTTTATCTTTTAAAGTCATGAACATTCATATAAAAAACTGATAATTTGTCTATGCAAGATGGTTGTTCATCATAATGCATAGCATATGCAGTTGCTAATTGTGTTTGATTTCCGTTCATTTGTTATACCTGCGTCAGTTCTTCACTGTGTATGGATATCTTCCTTTGTTAGCATTAAGTTAGATTTCCCTTTATATTTGGGTTTGGAGTGGTTAGCCTCTAAACCCTTACGATTTCCCTTTATATTTCGGTTTGGTGTATAGTCTATACACCATCAAGTACCAAGTTTCATGGCATTTTTTTCTTTATATCTTGGAACCTCGAGAGAAGCCAGGAACTAAAGATTACTAACCTCTTGTTGTCATTATGGTTGTTACATATTCTTGATAGCTTGTAAAGTACTTGAAGAATCCGGACCTGTTCGATAAAATGGGAATAAAACCTCCTCATGGAGTTCTTCTGGAGGGTCCCCCGGGTTGTGGAAAGGTATGCTAATACTTAATACCAATCTAAAAGCATGATATGTTTGTATGCTAAGACGTATTTTACAAAAACGTTATAGTCCAATTTGCATCTGTAACTGTTTGAGGTCAACTTCTACTGAGGTTGATGGTTGGATTGCAGAGTATGTTGAGTGTTTGACAATTTCATAATTTTTCACTAATGCTAGAACGACCTATCATCAGTTATACTACTGAAACCTAAAACTTGCCTGAATAAGTTTTGAATGTTAAGATGCTTCGATCAAGTTATAAGTTATAACATACCAGTCGCTAGCCATGTATAGCTGAACCTAACTTGATGTCTTGCGTAGACACTCGTTGCGAAAGCTATTGCGGGGGAAGCTGGTGTGCCGTTTTACCAAATGGCAGGATCTGAATTCGTTGAAGTTCTTGTCGGGGTTGGTTCAGCTCGTATCAGAGATCTGTTCAAAAGAGCCAAGGTAATTGGACAGATGCATATTTTATGCACTTCTGTGCAGAGTTGTTCAATTGTATCTGAATTTATCTATATCCTTGTGCAGGTAAACAAGCCGTCCGTTATTTTCATCGATGAAATTGATGCCTTAGCAACTCGGTATACACGACATTTCCTTCTTATCCATATTTTTGATATATTTACGGCCTTTCAACTTGAGATAATGTTTAACTAACATTTTGGTATTTGCTAGACGTCAAGGGATTTTTAAGGAAAACTCAGACCAGTCGTACAATGCAGCCACTCAAGAAAGAGAAACCACATTGAACCAGCTACTCATCGAGCTTGATGGTTTTGACACTGGCAAAGGTGTCATTTTCTTGGGTGCCACCAATCGCAGAGACTTGTTAGATCCTGCTCTTTTACGTCCAGGTCGATTTGATCGAAAGGTTTGTTGATTTAAGAAAAAGTAGGCAAAAGTTCTTCCGAATCAGTGATTCACTAAACCACACTGACAAGCCCTTTTATTTTTATGTTATCAGATCAGAATCCGTCCCCCTAATGCCAAAGGGAGATTGGATATACTGAAGATTCACGCCGGCAAAGTCAAGATGTCAGAGTCTGTTGACTTGTCATCGTATGCAAGTAACTTACCAGGTATAATATCTACAAACTGATGTTAGAGAGATGTTTTGTTTTGCTCATGGTTTCCCTTTTACCACAGAGAACGTGTTTGTTTGCTTCGTATGAAATTTTGATCTGAGTAATGCTTTATATCAAATACAGGATGGTCCGGAGCAAAACTGGCACAGTTGGTTCAAGAAGCTGCTCTTGTCGCAGTCAGAAAAACGCATAACTCGATTCTTCAATCAGACATGGACGACGCTGTTGACCGACTCACTGTTGGTCCGACACGTATCGGTTTAGAATTGGGACATCAAGGTCAGTGCCGTAGAGCCACAACGGAAGTTGGAGTTGCAATCACTTCACATCTCTTATTGCGGTACGAGAATGCAAAGATTGAGCGGTGCGATCGAATCTCCATCATCCCTCGTGGCCAGACATTGTCTCAAGTTGTGTTTCATCGGCTTGACGATGAATCCTACATGTTTGGTCGTCGTCCACAATTGCTTCATCGTCTTCAGGTAATTTTATTTGTCTCTATTAAAAACTATTCTTTCATTTTGTTTGATTAGAAAATGCCTAGGCATTGAGTTTTACTGTTCTCTGATAAAAGGTCTTGCTCGGAGCAAGAGCTGCAGAAGAAGTGATCTACGGATCAGATACTTCAAAGGCATCAGTAGATTATCTCTCAGATGCTTCATGGCTTGCTCGTAAAATCTTAACCATGTAAGCCCAGTTTTGCACATTATCACATTCTCTTAGTTTCATCTACCTAAGACTTAAAAATTTTGGTATCAGATGGAACTTGGAGAACCCAATGGTGATACACGGCGAACCACCACCATGGAGAAAGAGGGCTCAGTTCGTGGGACCACGCTTAGACTTCGAAGGATCTCTCTATGACGACTACGACCTCGTTGAACCGCCCATTAACTTCAACATGGATGATGAAGTTGCAGAGAGAAGTGAAGAACTCATTAGCGAAATGTATAACAAAACCGTTGCTCTCCTCAAGCAGAACCAAACCGCTCTTCTCAAAACCGTGAAGGTTCTATTGAACCAGAGAGAGATAAGTGGAGAAGCAATAGATTTCATACTTGACAAATACCCTCCTGAGACACCGTTAAATTCTCTCTTACAAGAGCAGAATCCGGGAACTCTTCCTTTTGTCCCTGAGCATCTCCGGCGTGAATCCGATGAGTTTGTTCTCGTTAACCACTCTGCCGATGTCAATGCTTCAATATGATTCCGGTTATGTCAAACCAATTATTCTTTGTAACTTTTTTGATTCTCAATCTCTGAAGTTTCGGACCGTTAGGAATTAAAAAATAAAATTATAATTCCGAAGAAAATGGTTTTGTCGACGGACAAATGTTAGGTTTCTATTTCAGACCACACACCAATGCATGTCTTCTCTCATTCTACCTCGTGCCCTCTTCTCCGTTTTTCTCCAGGTACAGGTCATAACAATAAAACCAACGATCTCTCATCTCTCCATCTCTGCTCTGCTAGGAGATGGCGAGGCGCGGAAGTTGTTCGACGATATGTCTGAATGAGAGGCAAAACCACGGTTTCAAGTTTCGGATTGTCAGATTTTCCCAAAAGTCTGAGACTAATTCTAGAAGAGGCAGCTTCTTTGAGCGTTCTATCTCTCTGGTTCTCTTACTCTGGTGTTTCCTCTTCTTGGTGTATTGCAAGCTTGGCCATAGCCATAATCATGGAGGTAAATATTTATCCCTTTAATTTGATGGGCTTGTCTCGTCTTTACTACAAAATGTGTTTCCTGAGAGAGATGCAATAATCATGCTCAGGTGTTAATTAAGGAAAGTTTAATCTATAGAGTTTTATCATTGTATGGTAGGGAAATAGTAAGATGTGGAAAACAAAGAGATTTAGAAATCTTGTGAACTTAGGTTATATTCCAGAGATTGCTATTAATTGATTTTGATCCCTTTTCATTCCAATCTCTGAAGAAACCAATTTCTTTTGTAGATAACTACACTGCTGATGGATCACTCTCCAAGGTCCTAAATTCCACGAGCTCCTCTCAGGCAACTGGGAAAGAACACAACTATTGTGTCCTGAGAAAAGGCCAGTTACAAGATGTGTATGAGCATGTTCTTAGTAACAACGCTTTGCTTATCTGCAAAGTTGCCCTACCAGGAGGAAGAGGAAAGCACAAGACCCTTGCTCGTGTGGAAGACAAAAGTCTTGTAGTAAATGGCTCTGGTGCGCAATCACAACTTTCGAATGCGACCCATTACAGGTTAGAACCTGATGGAACCGGGTATAACTACGCTTCTGCTATGAAGGGAGCAAAAGTAGTGGATCAAAACAAGGAAGCTAAAGGTGCTAGCAATGTGCTTGGCAAAGATCATGACAAGTATCTAAGAAACCCTTGTTCTGTCTCAAATAAGTATGTGGTGATTGAACTCGCTGAGGAGACGCTTGTTGACACGGTGAGAGTTGCAAATTTTGAGCATTACTCTTCCAATCTCAAAGAGTTTAGCTTGTCTGGAAGCTTGAGTTATCCAACGGAGACGTGGACTCATGCAGGGAGATTCGTGGCTGCAAATGCTAAACAGGTTCAGACATTTCGTCTCTCGGAACCTAAATGGTTGAGATATCTTAAACTGAACTTGATTAGTCACTACGGGTCTGAGTTTTACTGTACCTTGAGTGTTGTGGAGGTCTTTGGCATCGATGCTCTTGAGCAGATGGTTGAAGATCTGTTTGTTGCGTCTGAGACTCTTCCTAGTAAACCAGCTAAGCTTGAACTGAATCATGAAGAGAAAACCGCTGATGAGAAACAAGAAGGGGAAGTGAAAAACAATGTCACGGATCAGATTGTTGATGCTCAGAAGAAGAAAGATGTTGTTGTGAAGACGATTAATATCGTGGGAGACAAGAAATATGAAGTTAGGGAGAAGCATAACGTTTTGAAGTTGTTGATGCAGAAAGTGAAATTGATTGAAATGAATTTATCTGTTCTTGAAGACTCTGTGAAGGGAATGAATGACAAGGAAACAGAGGTTAGCTTTGAGATGAAGAGAACTCTTATGCTTGTTGAGAAAAGCAAAGCTGAGATCAGAGAGATCACAGAGTGGAAAGAGAAAATGGTAAGCTCTGTTCACTTCCTCTTTTTGTAGGCCTTATTATGATTTGAAATCTTTTGTCATTTAATGAATTTTATATTCTTTATGCAGGAGAAGGAGCTTAGAGACTTAGAGCTATGGAAAACTCTTGTAGTTTCACGTGTAGAATCGTTAGCTAGAGGAAACTATGCATTGAGGTCAGTACTCTCTTTTGTGCTTATGACTCTTAGACGTTTTTCTTAGTTGAATTTGTTTCCTTGTTACTTGGAAACAGATTGGATGTAGAGAAGATTGAGAGAGAGCAAGCAAATCTAGAGAGCAAAGAGCTTGGAGTTCTGTTGATAAGTCTCTTTCTCGTGTTCTTAGCAACGATACGGTTGCTCTCAAGGCGACTCTGGGCGTTTCTGTCTTTTACGGATAAAATGGGATCTCTATGGCCAGATAGCGGTTGGATCATGATACTCCTTAGCAGCAGCATCATGATTTTTATAACTTTACTCTCTTAGTTAGTTTAGGAGTCAGCCTTAGGTTTTTCTTTTTTAACACTGCCTTGCTATAATGCTATTCAAGTATTCTAGCCCTTAGGATTAGGAAACTATAGGGAAGTTTCATTGATAATAAATTAGAAAAAGAAGTTTCATCAGTTCAATTCCTTTTGTTTTCTGATTTAGAGGGTTTAGAACTTGATGGCTACGGTATTGCTGCCTTTGATTCGGGTCTACATTTCTGAATCTACACAACTTTTCTGCGGACGTTTAACAATGTCTAAAACATGTTCTAGTAGTGGATAGAAAATGATCAAAACAATACTTCACCTACAAAAACAAATATATTAACAAACAACAAAACAATTCAAGTTTGAATACCATAACCTAATCAATGCACCGTAAGAAGGTAGGGTTGTCTTTTTACAAAACAATTTTGAGAATTTAAATTAAAGTGTAGCCGAGTTTAAATTGGTGAGATCTTGATCTGCAGTCAAATGCTCCACCATTGAGCCGGAACCCTTTTAAAATAAATTGATCCTTTTGGAAGTACTGTAATAAATAAGTTCAGTGTAAATTGTAAAATGAACTTGAACCACCATAGGTTTGGTTTTAAGGTGCCAAATAAGTTCAGTGTAAATTGTAAAATGAACTTGAACCACCATAGGTTTGGTTTTAAGGTGCCTTTATTTTCTTTTCATATATGACGAGTTGATAAATTTCTTATGATATACTCCTATAATTTCTTTTATTGATGAAATTTTATCCATTATTTTATGCATGCATACATTCATTAATTTAATGCATGCTTGAACAAAAACAAATTATGCATGCATGATCATTTATTTTAAAGTTGTTATCTCTGAGTCCTTTCTTTGTAAGATATATATTTAGAGAAAAAACAACACATGTTTTTTTTTCTATTTTATATGATGTTTTATTACTTAATAATAAATAAAAGTATTTAAAATAATTGGGTTTATCGAATTGTTATTAGTTTACTATTATTAAAAATTGCTAATCACATAAATAATATATTAGCCGACAAAAAAACATAAATAATATATTATGAAAATTTAATGCATTGTCTTAATAGTATGAAAAATGGAAAACAGTAATATAAAATATTTAGAATAGTTATTCTATATCACAATTTTCTTTTTTCTTGATGTAAAACGAAAATCGAGAGAAAAAAAGGCTATACTTTTAAATTTGACTATAGTTAAATTGGCAACAGCCAAAAGTTAGCAATACTTCTCTCACACGACACTGAGGACGAATCATCATTATAAGTCGTGTTGTTAATGAGATTTAGGAGCCAAATGCTAACCTTCTTTTTAACCTTAAAAGTCGTTAAACCAATAAAGTGATATTGCCTTGAGCAATGGCGTTTTTGTAATTGCCAACAGATCCAGGACGATGGGATTCCGCGAGTTGGGCCTACGGCTAACTCAAAGATCCTACGGCTAAGGGAATCTCACATAGTACGTCAAATAAGTCAACATCATTTGTGGGAACCATGAGGATCAAAAATCCCACTTATTCCGGAAGTTTTGTATTGTATTCCGTCCAATAAAAAACCAATATACCTATTAGTTTACTAATTAAAACAAAGAAGAGCACGACCAATAACATTTTAAGTATAAGTTTATTTCTCCGGCTGCTTTAGGCTGTGATTGTTTAGGGTTGTTACTGTTAAGACTTTTAAAATAATGATTTCAGAAAATGTTTGGTTGTTGCTTTTGTGACTGTGACTTTTTAAAAATAAATTATTTTTGTAAAACCTTGGATTGAAGCTTTTAAAAACAGTAAATGAATGTGGAAAACAAAAGAGAAGTTGGACTTTAAGTAATTTTAGAAAATTTGAGTAATTTTAAGAAAGCAAAACATGATTGGTAAATTTATTGGCTTTAGAAATTTTAGTTCATTCTAAAACTTTGAAAGTCTTCACAGTCTAATCCCCAATCACAACCTTAATCAAATATGGTCCCTCCCATTCCAATTTACAATACATTTTTCATAAAAGTTGGTAACTCAACTTGGCTATAAAATTACTTAGTTTATGTTAAAATTTGTTTGCCGAATTTCTTCTTCATTTTCTTATATTATGTTACATCACCATTATATTAGGATCGGATAACTTTATAACATTTGATATGTACTCCATAATGGTTAGATAAATGATTTACAAAAAAAAAAATTACATGCATCATGGTTGTTAACACTTTGTTTTACTGAAAGAACCATAACAGCCTTTTTTATTCATAACATGCGAAAATTCTCTAGTAACTTTTGTCTGCTAAGCTGTTTCTAGCATGCTTGAAAGTTACATACTTTTCAAGGTTTTTGAAAACACTGGACGGTGACTTGATTTACACTGGCTGTAGAACAAAATGGGTGAAAAGTTGATCGTTAAAGTAATACGTTTTTTTTTCTAATTAATAAGTTATATTTAGGTGTTCTAAGATGGTAAGTGATGACTTCTTAAGATGGTGTTATTTAGGTGTTATATACCTTTATCTCGTTTTTTTTTTGTTGTTGTTATCAAAACCCCATTTATCTCTTCTTAACCAAAACAATCTTCATATTGCAACTCCCATAATATCCATGCTAATGTTTTTTCACGTCTACTCCTTGGTCAGTGGATTTCACTTTGTGCGATGGCATTAACTTCTAGGGGGTTCAAAAGATTTATATAATCAACATAATATTTCATATATTTCTGTTTTGCTCGTACGATATTGTGAATAACTTCAAATGATCAAAATAATAAATATATTTTAATGACATATGTAATTACATTTGGCTGAGGTTAGCTGACCCTTCTTGCGGTCCTGCCTGCCCTTTACATGCCTCCGCCCTTGAGAAAAACAATGTATAAATTATACTTCGGAGTGTTTCACTTCACCATATAAATGTAGCTATCGGTAGAGTGTTGTTGGTCACACGTATACAACTTTTATATTACTGTTTATATCTTATTCTAGTTCTTATACGCATATTAGAATCGTATTTTTACTAATTACGACATTTAATTCAGAAATAAATAAACTACTAAACATTTCACGGAGCTCTTACTTGTTCAACTACAATACCATTACCAATATGAAATTCAACTAAGATTTAGTCATTTAATGATCGGAAAATGTGACCCTTGGCTCTTAGGAGTGGGGTAAGGGAAACTTTAATTGAATAACATAAGTTACGAAAATACTCACACACGGCATCACGACGCGAGCATATACGTAAGAATGTAAAGATACAGTACAGTCCATAACATTAAACAACAGGTGTCAAGCAATAAAGCCACTTATACAAAATTCTATATCCAACCATTGTCGCACAATAATGACTAGTGTAAAGACGATCATTTACACAAATTCTTATTTTGATTGGCAATATTTCTTTTTGTATCATTTCATTATTTATAGTACTCCTTTTGTTTTTAAATAAGTGTAACTTTGATATGTTGCACATAAATTATGAAAGTTGTATAATAGACTAATATATCTTTATTTAATATTATTTAATTAAATAAAAATAATTTTAATAAAATACTATTAGTTATTCAAAAGGGTAAAAAATGGATTTAATATACAAAGTTACACTGGAACTGTAAAATGACATTTTTGAAACAAAATTAAAAATCTAAAGTGATACTTATGAAATAGAGGGAATATAATTTAACTTTCATTTTACATTCAAATAATTTATTATTGATATTTAAACCTAATCATTCGTCCCAGTGTCGTCCTCTTTCCTTTTATGTGTATACTTTAAGTACGAACCCTACTATTATTCATTCCTTTTGTGCGAGCACATGCATGCCATATATAATTAATTTGTTAAAATTTATAAAACCATATGAACATTTTTAACCTTTGTGTATCTGATAAAAATAACAAACTAGGTTCGAATTCCGCTAATATATTCACTTACCCCCCCCCCCTCACATTTATTAATATTTATTTTAATATTTTGTAATTTAAACAAACTAGTTTATTCTTTAATTGTGTTCATTAATTAATTTATATGTAATGTTTTCTTAATAATAGAGAATGAAATTTTAAGCTCATACTTGAGTTGTTTCAAATGGTTTGTATACTTTTAAATTTTTAATGTAAGTATCTTTTAAATTTATTATTGATTTAATTTATTACTTTCTTTTATAAAATTAAATATGTATTATGTCATTTGATCAACCTAATAATTAAATTTTATTTAAAACTTGATTAAGATAATATTGTAAATTTGGCATCAACTAAGTAATGTTTATATTATTATTGTTTCTCGTTATTTATATTTATTTAAAATCATTATATATATACAAAAAATATGTATTTTACTGTATATGTGATATATTTATTTTGATAATCAATTAATGCAAATAAAAGTATAAGAGTATTTGCATTTCATACACATACAAAACCTCATAATTAACTATATACTCTAAATTTCACCTAATGGTACCTTTGTTCATAGACACCAACCAATCCCATCAAGAGTAAAATATAACTAAATTAATAAAATGCTAAGATTTTATTAAAAGTGAAGTATCAAACTCAAATACATAAAACATAATAAGCATCTTATATTTGATCACACACACACACACATATATATATATATATAATGATATTAAATTAAGCTTTATACAAAGTGTGAAATTAGAAAAATACTTTTCATGGGACTTGTTAGTGTCTATGAACAAATGTACCATTAGGTGAGATTTATGGTATATAGTTAATTATGAGGTTTTGTATGTGTATGGAGTGCACATATTCTAAAAACTATGAGTCACGTAATGAGACATGGACACCTAACCTATGTACAGAGATATTTTTTTTTTTTAAATAGGAGTTTAAATCATGCCCTAATTTCTTTATAGGTCTGGGAATAGCCGGCGGTAATATTAGCCCAACACAGTGAACACACCGTTGTAGGAGAAACTTGCAACTCGCTATTTCTCACATATATTAGCTCCCAAAGATCTGAGAAACAGCTCTTGAATCCTTCATACCATAGCTAAAGGTTTCCAGAGAAATAATTTGTCCAAATCAGTAACTTAAAAATCCAAAATTTCATCAACGAAGAATTGGTTAGTGGCTATTACTTTTGGATCATCTAATAAGTATCTAAAGAGTTAATGATATGTTCTTCTAAAAGGAGTTAATTTAACATACAACTTCATAGTCATTCTAAGAAATATAATATCCAAATTTCGTCCAAAACACATACTACTGTAAATTTGTATAAATACCACGATGAAGTTATTTTAAGCAAATATAAATAGTCGCAAAGACAAATTTTTTGTCTAATTTTGGTTACTAATATTTGAGCAATGAGTACAAAGTTATTAACAATGTACAAGCCCAGGAAGAACCATATGAAAAATAAAAATCATCATTAGTCAAGCATATTGAACACATCATGGTAGCAAAAATTCAGACAAACTACATGCTAAAGTTATAATTTTAAGGAATCAATTTCTTTTTAACTCCTGCTCCGTTGTTCCCTGATTCTCACAAAAAACATTCGGAAATATAAGATGAAATTATTTATTTGAGCATATTCCATGCTTCCAGCTCTGTGACCAAACATGAGTCGTTTTCTGCTACTTGTTTTTTTATATATAGAGATCAAATTGAGAGAATATGCCATCAAGGAGGTAGGGGACCTTTCCTTCTTTTCTCAGAAGATTCATTGACTTAATGTTCAAGAAATTAGACGATGATTCATCAAAATCAATGTTGATGAAATTGAAGACAAAGAAAAACACGACAATGATATGTACTTCTCATTTTCCCCGAAATTAATCTAAAGGCGCGTTTCTTGCAAAAGACAAGATCAATTGAAGTCGTCAAGGCTTTGAATAAGTGGCATGCTCTGTACTATATCGTTTGATTTATTGTGTCAAAATCAAAGTTCGTTTCAAAATAGATGAATGATGGAATTCACCTTATATAAATCTACAGAACTACCAAAATTGAACTAAAACTCATTAAATAAATTGAGCTCAATTGAAACCAAACATCTGGGAGTTATATTTGCTTACTAATTTAAAGATTTGTTTGAATAGGCTCTAAGAATATACGGGGACAAGATACCAAGATATAATTAAAAATATAGAATAAGAGTCTTTTTTATCCAAAAAGGAGTGTCTAAAATACAAAATGTAAAATCCGGAGATGGTGGTATTAGTGGCGTTGAAGCATCTTGCTTATTTATATCCTTAACGGGAACAAGAGTTGTCAAAATATGTCATGGATGACGTATCTTGCCATATTTAGTAATATTTAAATCATTAATAAAACAGAACTAAGCGATTAAAGTAATTAACTTATTGGTAAATTAAAAGATGGACCATGGAGTATAGACTTTTCATCTTTCTGATTTGTCACTTATACTCCACTTATTTTATACAGTTTGGCATTATTCATTGCGCAATGAATGAATGACTACAGCAGATATTCGTTTTGTTGAAAGAAATTAAAATTTAATCATCGTCTAAAGATTAGTTACTTAGATTATACGAAAACGGAAAATCCATGCAATACAATACTAGATATTGTGTAAATGTTTAGGAAATAAAGCTACCTGCCAAAGATTGTATTCAAGTGAATATTTGCGAGTTTACAATATTAAACACTAGAATAAACGATCCCTCCAGGAAAAAAAAGTATTGATTCATATCTCTCGTCCATAATTATTGACTACTAGAGATCAGAGTTAGATGGTAGTTAATCCTCTAATGCCACTAATCTTTCTATATTTATGATGGAACTCCCATATGCGAAGATGAGGATATGCATGGCTTAAAGTACCACTACACTAACAATTAAAAAACTGTATGTAAATATAACGATTTATAAGATTTTTAAAGTAATTAAAAAATGTTAGTAAATTATGGAGTGAGAGAAAAAGGCTTCAAAAAAAGCCTTGAAAAGTAAACAAATTATTTAAAACATCCCGCATCTGACGCGTGTACCAATATGACTTGTAATTTGATTTTTTTTTTTTTTGAACACTACTTGTAATTTGATTAATAAACCGTGAGAAAAAAAAAGAAGAAAAATTAGAGATCGAAAACACCTCCCACGTGCGTACGTATGGTGGTCCCAACTAGTGGTACAAAAGGTAATTTATCTAAAGTACGAGGTCAAAGCCTATCCAACTCTAGCCGGTCTTGTTGCCTGGCAATGGAGCAGACAGCGAAAGTGACGGAATGTTAAATATGACGGCTGTTGAACCATCTTCTGACCGGCTTTCGTTACCGTAACGGCACGGTCCTTCACGCTCCGTACTAGCCTTTTTAAACGCAACACATTTGTGACTTATCCAGTAATTAATGTTTTTCATCCACGAACGCAAATTGTTTATTGTACGTTCAGGAAAGTAAAAAATACATGTATAATTAATGAGTTACCTATAAAGTCTGCCTTAATTATTTACTAAGGCCAATTCCATAGGTTGGATCTGAGAGAATATTCCGGTCAGTAAAATAATAAAATAAACTAGAAAGTACTTCATCTATTTCATATTAAAATTTTATTTAACTTTATACAAAAGGATTAAAAAATAATTAATTTCATATATTTATTATATAAAAATATAATTAACTATACATTTAATTAGCTATATTTCCATTAACAAAAAAAATAAATTATAATATAAAATTAATAAATTTTATATTAAAAATTAAAAATAACATTTATTTTGTAACAATTTTTTTTCTACAATAATACTTAATATAAAATCGAGAGAGTAAAAAAAAAAAAATTGTCAACGTATTTCTACCAACTTGTTAGAAATTCAATAGATAATGTTAGGAGCACATGGCAGAAAACAAAAGATCATTTTTTTCTAAATAATATTAAACTTTAATAACATAATTTTACCATTTTAGAAACAAAATAATGCTGTATTACTAGGAAAATCTTGTTAAGATGTTGACCTATGGGGTTGCTCTAAAGTACTGAATTAAATAAAAATATATATTTTAGATATTACCATTTCTAACAATTATAATATTACAGATTATGAAAATATTATATCCTATAATCGTCTTTTCACCTATTTTACGAGAATTTAAGTTTCACTCCACCACTCTAAAATGAAACTAATGTCTGACTTTGTGTCTTTATGAAATTAAACGTTTTATGAAACTAATGTCTGACAATTTTACTTGTATAAACATTTTTCTATTCATTTGTATAATTTTATATGGAATTATAAATCCATATACTGACATCAAAACATGTGTAACTAATAAACAGATTAAAAGTTGGCTAATCCAGCAATTATATGTGCAATGGAATCCAAATATTTTAGACATAATACAATTAAAAAGTAAATAATAAAAAAATGAGAATAGGGAGAAAGAAACGGTAATAAAAGCAGCAACGAAGGGTGTGTGAGACGTTGAAACAGAAGACGCGCTTCCTCAACGGGGTTTTTGAGCGACTGTAAGATTCATTCCCTCCTTTTTTTTTTGTAACGGCCTTGTTACTAAGAGAGAGATTACAGTTACAGATAGATCACGATTGGTGATTTTCGTTGCGTTACGATTTAGAGAGAGAGAGAGAGCACTGAATCCAAGGCTCGTGGCTTTTCTACAATTAAATTCTCATTTAGAGCCACTCTTCTTCTAAGTGTGTGTGTGTGTTCTGTTTCAGAGAAGAAGATTTATTCAAGCATTGACTTGGTTAGAAAGAAAGCTAGAGAGGTGATGACGATAGGTATGTTTTCGTATGAGTTTTTGTTTTTTTTGTTTAGTTTTGGTCGGCAACATTTAATTTTTTTTGGTGGGAAACAGGAGATAATATGTATGAAGAGTTATGGAAACTAAGTGCGGGACCTCTCGTTGATGTTCCTCAAGCTGAGGAAAGAGTTTATTACTTCCCTCAAGGTCACATGGAACAAGTAAGTTTTATGTTTTTTTTAATCTCTTGTTATATAGATCGATGTTCTGTTATTATTGTTAGTGGAGGTTTTGATTTTGTTTTTGTTTTCTTCTTAAGCTTGAAGCGTCAACGCAACAAGACTTGAATACTATGAAGCCGCTTTTCGAACTTCCTCCTAAGATTCTATGCAGAGTCATGAACGTTCGTCTTCAGGTATATATAGTAGACATTGACTAGCCATATGTTGGATTATGTTGGCTCTGTTTAGCTATAATTTCTAGATTTAAGGAAACAGTTTTAGGAAATGACAATTATTTGAATAGATTGAACCTTACAAGCTTGGGGATCTTGTTTTGACTATAATGAAAGTTTTTGATTTTATTGATCATTTGGTGTTGTTAGGCTGAGAAAGAGACGGATGAAGTGTATGCTCAGATTATGTTGATGCCTGAAGTAACTGTGAGTGTGACTAATTCACTTTTCAACTTCTCTCACATCTAATGACTGCTAGTCTCTAAATGTTTTAAACTGCATCAGGTTGATGAGCCTATGAGTCCTGATCCTTCACGTCCTGAGTCCCAAAGGCCAAAGTTTCACTCTTTCACCAAGGTTTTAACTGCATCTGATACAAGCACCCATGGTGGCTTCTCTGTTCTAAGGAAACATGCCAACGAATGCCTTCCTCCCCTGGTAACTAGGGACCACCATTTGTGCAATTACTTTACTACCATATGGCTTCACGTTGGACTTGAAAAAAAATATTAATTTCATTTCATCATTTAGGATATGACTGAGCAAACTCCGACCCAGGAGTTGGTAGCTGAAGATGTGCATGGTTATAAGTGGAAGTTTAAACATATTTTTAGAGGTGATGAAAATTCATTTACTATGACAATAGAGAGAGGCTCCATGTCACAATTACTGATCTTGTTTGTTTTACCTGAATTATTTTTAAAAACAGGACAACCACGGAGACATCTTTTGACTACAGGATGGAGCACCTTTGTCACCTCAAAGAGATTGGTTGCTGGGGACACCTTTGTTTTCCTCAGGTATAATATATATATATACTTCACACTGCTCTCTTTCTTTTGGATTTGAATTTTTCCAAAACATTATCCAGAGGGGAGAACGGAGAGTTGCGTGTTGGAGTCAGACGTGCTAGTAGTCATCAACAGAGCAGTATGCCTTCATCAGTCATATCAAGTCATAGTATGCATCTTGGAGTTCTTGCTACTGCATACCATGCTACTCAAACCCGGAGCATGTTCACCGTTTACTATAAACCAAGGTATAAAGTTACATATTATTCATCTAGGATGAGTTTCTTTCTTCCACGGTTTGCTTATTGATTTTAGTCTCGGTTTCGAAAAAAAAAACAGGACAAGCCAATTCATCATTAGCTTGAACAAATATCTGGAAGCCATGAACAATAAAATCTCTGTAGGGATGAGGTTTAAGATGAGGTTTGAGGGAGATGATTCCCCTGAGAGAAGATTTTCTGGCACAGTTGTTGGTGTTCAAGACTGCTCCCCTCACTGGAAAGACTCAAAATGGCGATGCTTGCAAGTAAATATTACTTCCCCCCTTTTATAACTGCGTTAGAGTGTTCTAAAAATCGGTCTAACCTCTTAGTCCGCAAACTAAAAAAATCTGTCTAGACGCCCGCTTAAACAATATTTTTTCTATAACGCGACTAACCACCGCCTAGCTATTTCTTGAACATTGTTTGAAGTGTAAAAATCACTAATCTACTACATTTTTTTTATGTAGGTTCATTGGGATGAACCTGCATCGTTTACAAGACCAGATAAGGTTTCACCATGGGAGATGGAGCCATTTGTAACTTCAGAAAACGTTCCCCAATCAGTTGTGATAAAGAAAAGACCCCGTCATGTTAACGAAGTATCTGCACTTGGTAAGACACAATCTAATGTTAAGCTCTCAAGATTTTCCTAGCTTTTCTAATCTCATTCACTTATTATGTGTTTAGATGTTGGCGTACCAACTTCAAACTTTTGGAGTTCTGCATTGACACAATCCCATGAGTTTTCACAATCATGCATCACGAGGAATTCTCCTCAGCATTATTCTGATTGGCCAGTTAGTCCTTACTCAACACTCAACGGTCAGATGGTTTTCTCAGCCGAGCAGAAGAAGCCTGAGACTACTGCTAGTTGTAGATTATTTGGAATTGATCTGATGAGTTCCTCTCCACGGCCTCCCGAGGAGAAAACTGCATCCATAAGGCCAATAAACATAGCTAAACCGACTCTGGACAGCAACGCAGACCCAAAATCCTCTGATATTTCAAAACTATCAGAGGAGAAAAAGGAGGAACCTGCTCAGGCATCACCAAAAGAGGTTCAAAGTAAGCAAATAAGTTCGACAAGAAGCCGTACCAAGGTATGTATGTAATGAACATATGTTATGCAGATATAAGCATAGACATTCTCATTATACTTAAATCTATACAAATGTATATGAGCACAGGTGCAGATGCAAGGCGTACCAGTGGGCAGGGCTGTGGATTTAACACTAATAAATGGGTACAGTGAGCTTATAGACGACCTTGAGAAGCTGTTTGACATAGAAGGTGAGTTGCAGAGTCGTAATCAATGGGAAATAGTGTTCACAGATGATGAAGGAGATATGATGCTACTCGGTGATGACCCATGGCCGTAAGTGACACTCTCCTTATTCAATAGAACCACTACAAAAATTAACTGTTGATAGAGAAATAAAAATGGTTGGATTGTTGTGGTTGCAGTGAGTTCTGCAACATGGTGAAGAGGATATTTATATGGTCAAAAGAAGAAGTGAAGAAAATGACTCCCGGGAATCAACTCAGGATACTGTTAACGGAAGTTGACAAAACAATCTCCAAAACAGAGAACTATTCCAACTAATTTCTTGACACTCTCTGTGTCTCATTCTTATCAGCTTTGTCTTGGAAACCACGTCTTGTCACAACAAAAGTAAAGGCTTAAAGAGTGTCTCTCGTTTTTTAAGCTTCTTGTGGAGAAAGAATGCTCATGGGTTTCTTCTATTTTTCAAGGTAGGCTTTTGTAAGTTCTAATTATTTTTCTTGTTAGAAACTTGTGTGTGTGTGTGTGTGTGTGTAAGAGATACGACGATGTAACAAACAGAGAAGTAGTCAATAAGATTGTGAATAACTGGGGAGATGTTTGGATTATTTAAGAGGGATCATCCTCATGTCTCGTCTAAGCCTTGTCTTTTTGTTAATTTTCATGCGAGTGTCAATGTATATATATGTTGTCAAAACAGAACTTCAACCACGTTTTCTCCTTTTTCTGGTGCTTGTTACTAGTACTCTGTAGACATACTCACACACGAACCAAAAGCTTTCTGAAGAACAAACAATGAGACAATGAATAAGAAGAGTTGATGGAGTGAACAAACTCTTATACAATAGTAATTCCCAGTTATTTGAACATCCATATCAAAATAAGATTCACAATCATTTTGGGTGGTTTAGTGGTTTGTGTATTTTTAGAGTTTTATTAGTTTGATAACAGATACAAAATCTATAGGTCTATCTGTACTATTTTGTCGTGAAGGACAAGAATGGTCTAACTAGAGTAACCAACGTCTCCTATAAAATAAAGGATTTTAAACTGGCTCTTGTTTAACAGATTATGTTTGAAAACTCTTATTGTGGAATTGATGCCCTAATTGTATTATACACATTTACAACGTACATGATTATATTGTGTTATTGTGTAAATGTTAAGAAAGCAAGCAAGTGTCGTGTTTGTCCATAATTGATGTTAAGTTAACTACGCGCGCGTCACGTGAACTGTGAAGGCAGCTAGTGACTCTCGCAGACCCAGTCTTTGATCCCAACTAATCTGTAACATTTTCTCATATTTTTCAAGATAGAGAATTTTAACTTGACTTCTCCATTGAAAATGTCAATATAAGAAGCATAACAAGTATTTATCCTAAAGGATGCTCGCCATTTATTAAGTACTATATATATATATACAGTATTTTCTTCAAAACCATTTTTGTTTTCTCCATCATACTTAAAGATGGAACGATCGGCAGCCCTCCACACGTGTCATCCATGCCGGCGCACTATTCCGTACAGAACATACGCCGTAATTCACACGTGTGGCATCATATCCCTCATGTACCACCATGCACACTCACTCGCCACAGCAGACACAACTCTGATGACTACATCTCTTCTTCTCATCTCCGACGTCGTTCTCGCTTTCATGTGGGCCACCACAACGTGCCTCCGGTTCAACCCGGTTCACCGGACCGAGTATCCTGATAAATATGTTGTTGTTAAACGGAAGGAGGACTTTCCAAAGCTAGACGTGTTTATATGCACGGCTGATCCGTACAAGGAGCCTCCAATGATGGTGGTGAACACGGCTCTGTCAGTGATGGCCTACGATTATCCGTCCGATAAGATATCGGTCTACGTATCGGACGATGGAGGATCTTCGTTGACTTTGTTTGCTTTGACGGAGGCTGCCAAGTTCTCTGAGCATTGGTTTACTTTTTGCAAGAAAAATAATGTTGAAGATCGGTCCCCTGAAGTTTATTTCTCATCAAAGTCACAGTATTGGACTGATGGAGCTGAGAATCTTAAGGTATGTATGTTTTATTATACTAAGGCATGACAAGTTAATATTGTACGTAGTAACGTAGATTTACAAAATAATCTTTATACGTTGAAACAGACGATGTATGAAGATATGAAGAAGAGAGTAGAACATGTTGTGCATAGTAGCAAAGTTGATACTCGTCATGACCATCCTACTATTATTAAGGTATTTTATCAATCAAATTTATTTCCGTTAACTTTTCTATACTAGATCACTATGCTATGAATATGTATGTAGTATCATAAAAAAAATGTATGTAGTGTCAATAAATTTGCCTTTAATGTTTTTCTTGAGAACAAGAAGCGTTTCTATATACCAAGATCTTATTTTAATTGGTGGGTACGTATAGGTTCTACAAAATAACGAGACAGAGATAATGCCAAACCTAATCTATGTATCAAGAGAGAAGAGTAAATCTACACCACACCATTTCAAAGCCGGTGCGCTTAATACATTGGTATCCACTAAACCCATATCTTTTACCAGTTTTCGGTTAATCTCTCGTTAACCCCATGTTTATTTTCGTTGTAGTTACGAGTATCTTCGGTGATGACAAACTCACCAGTAGTTCTAACGCTAGATTGTGACATGTACTCAAACAATCCAAGAACCCCGCTTCATGCTTTGTGCTATTTGTCAGACCCTAAGATCAATTATCGTTTAGGGTTTGTGCAATTTCCTCAGAAATTTCGTGGACTCAACAAAAACGATATTTATGCATCCGAGCTCAGACGCTCCTTTGTCATCAATATGGTTGGGTTTGATGGGCTTATGGGCCCAACTTACGCGGGCACTGGGTGTTTCTTCAATCGACGAGCTTTTTATGGACCCCCGACTAGTTTGATTTTACCAGAGATAGATGAGCTTGGAACAAATTGGATGGCTGAGAAGCCTATTAAGTCTCGAGATGTTTTGGCATTGGCACACGATGTAGCTGAATGTAACTACGAGCGAAACTCAAGTTGGGGATCCAAGGTTAGATGTTAATGATTTTACAAGCTTCATGATGTATTATTTTTATTTGTTTATGTACATAAATTTCATGATATTGTTCAAAACTATACAAATAGGTTTCAAATACGAGTCAAAGGTAGACGACTACAACATAGGTTATATGTACACAGATTTCATGATATATACTTTTCATAACTTATATAGATAGGTTTCAAATATGAGTCAAAAGTAGAAGACTACAACATAGGTTATATGCTATGCTATATAAACGTTTATGTGAGTTGACTAGGACATGTAGCCCAGTGGTGGCTTGTGACAACACTATATCATGAACTAGTTATAACTAGCTATTTATATTATATTATTTAAAACTTATAATGATATAGTTCTTTATTAACTAGCTATTTATATTATATAATAATTTAAAACTATATATGCAGATTGGATTCAGATATGGATCTCTAGTAGAAGACTACTATACAGGATATACCCTCCACTGTGAAGGGTGGAGATCAGTCTTTTGCAACCCTCCAAAAATAGCATTTTATGGAGATTCACCAAAATGCCTAATTGATGTTGTGAGCCAACAACAAAGATGGACTATTGGACTTCTTGAGGTTGCCTTGTCGAGATTTAGCCCTATCACGCATGGGGTCAGATCAACAGGCTTATTAACGGGCATAGGCTATTGTCAATATGCATTTTGGGCGTTTTGGTCAATTCCTCTTCTCATCTATGGATTTTTGCCTCAGTTTGCTCTCCTTTATGGAGTTAGCGTCTTTCCCAAGTCTTCGGATCCATGGTTTTGGCTTTACATCTTCTTGTTCCTCGGTGCATATGGGCAAGATCTATTAGATTTTGTATTAGAAGGAGGAACCTGTCACGGGTGGTGGAATGATCAAAGGATGTGGCTGATTAGAGGATTGTCTTCATTCACTTTTGGCTTCATAGAGTTCACTCTTAAAACTCTAAACCTTTCTACACATGGATTCAACATCACTAGCAAAGTCAACGATGATGAGAAGCAGAGTAAGCGATATGAGCAAGAGATCTTTGATTTTATAGGACTTCTTCGACCATGTTCTTCCCCATCACTATGGTGGCGATCATCAATCTTCTTGCCCTAATCTATGAGATTTATGGTATATTTGTTTGGAGTGAAGGACTCGTGCTTGAGTTGATGCTGGTAAGCTTTGTGGTGGTGAATAGCTGGCCGATCTATATGGCTATGGTGCTTAGGGAAGATGATGGAAACTTACCAAAAAATGTTTGTATGCTAGTTGGAATCCTCGCTTGTTTTATTATTGTGTCAGGTTTCTTCGTCTTCAAGTAACTGTATCTAATAGGGTTTGTAAGTTCGCTTAACATAAGCATTATGTATGGATTGTGTTAAACTAGAAGTAAGCAATGGTAATGCGATGAATCTATGTAGCGAATAATATGATTGCCATCTCTCACAATTTGGTATCTTTTTTTAAGGTATCTTGGATCAACAAAAAAACGTGTAAACTGAAGTTTGAAACTAAACAGATAATAACAATACTAACACACAATATCAGTGTTGATAACAAAAAAAAGATTCCGTACACACACAGTTATGAACATTAATATTCTTTTATGGAAGTCTTTTTTTTTTTGTTATTTTGGGTTAATAGTTGTGTGTGGATATGGAAGTTCAATTGTCTCTAATCATATATAAAATTGTATTACAAGATAAGATTTAGGCAGAATAGTCAAGGCAGTGACTTATAGTCATCCATTTTCAAGTTAGAGAATTTTAACTTAATTTCTCCATTGAAAAAGTCACCACACACAATATTTGAAAAAAAAACAAAATATCTTCTCCCTTTTTGTTTTTTAGTTATTCTAAGACTCGCCACTATATATGATTTCTCGGAAACCATTTCTTTTCACTACAAAAATGGAACTTCAAACTAGTGAGCACTCCACGATGCTCCACACGTGCCATCCGTGCCGGCGCACCATTCCATACAGAATCTACGCCGTAGTTCACACGTGTGGTATCATAGCCCTCATGTACCACCATGCACGTTCACTTCTCACAGAGCACACAGCTCTATTGACATCTCTTCTCCTCCTCTCCGACGCCGTTCTCGCTTTCATGTGGGCAAGCACAACGTCCCTCCGGCTAAACCCGGTTCATCGAACCGAGTACCCTGAAAAATATGTTGCTAAACCGGAAAAGCACTTCCCGAAGCTAGACGTGTTTATATGCACAGCTGATCCTTACAAGGAGCCTCCTATGATGGTGGCCAACACGGTCTTGTCAGTGATGGCTTACGATTATCCGTCTGATAAGATTACGGTCTATGTGTCGGACGATGGAGGATCTTCATTGACGTTGTTTGCTCTGATGGAGGCTGCTAAGTTCTCTGAGCATTGGTTGCCTTTTTGTAAGAAGAATAATGTTCAAGATCGTTCTCCTGAAGTTTATTTTTACTCGAAGTCAAGTTCTTGGACTGAGGAAGCTGAGGATCTTAAGGTATTTACTATTTTATTCATTATTATAATCTACATATCGCCTAATCTCTCATAATTCAATCAAATAAAATTTCTTAAAATTACTCATTTTATTAGTTATTTTAGTTTATAAAAATTTATTAGAATATCCAAAACTGAAGTTCCAAAGTGATATACTCCCTCTGTTTCATATTAAGTGATTTTTTGCGTTACAAAATAAGTGTCGTTTTTGGTTTTCAAGGCAAAATTTATTAATTTTATTATGTACTTAGTTTTTCTATTGGTTAAAATATGGTTAGATTAGATAATTGTGTTTTTATATAGAAAATATGTAAAATTAATTATTTCATTAATCCGTGTGCACAGTTTTAGAGTGACATTTATAATGAAACAGAGGGAGTATGAAGTATGTACGCTCTGAAGTAATGTATAGAGTATTTACTCTAATTTAAGACTTTTCAACTAGAAGAGGTCATCCAAATCATTAGTTCATTACTCTTTAGTTATAAGAACATCTCCACTTGAAGTAATGTATAGAGTATTTACTCTAATTTAAGACTTTTCAACTAGAAGAGGTCATCCAAATCATTAGTTCATTACTCTTTAGTTATAAGAACATCTCCACTTGAAGTTCTCACAAAAAATTCTCTTCTAAGGGTATATAATAATGTAATTCCTTCTCGCTTACTACTATCTCTATTATGCAATTGTTAGCTTTTATAACTAGATTAAGCAATAGCCTAATTTTATGCTCCACCTTTTCTCAAAACTTTAAGCTAAAAATAGACATAAAACGTAATCAATTTGTGGTGAAACAGACAATGTATGAAGATGTTAGGAAGAGAGTAGAACATGTGGTGTATATTGGCAAAGTTGATCATGATCAGCTTCGTGAGGTCTTCGATTTATGGGACCACAAGTTCACTCCTCAGGACCATCCAAGTATTGTTAAGGTGACATTTAATACTAGCATTATATAATAAATATATATTGAAAATAAGTTTCTACAATAAGATATCATTTTCACATAATTCTTGTGTAGGTGCTACAAAATAACGATTCAAAGATAATGCCAAACCTAATCTATGTATCAAGAGAGAAGAGTAAAGCTTCACCACATCATTTCAAAGCCGGTGCTCTTAATACATTGGTATCCACTAAACCCTATCTCTTACCAGTTTTCGGTTTGGTTAACTAGTCTTACGGTTTAATCTTTCGTTAACCACATGTTATATTTTCTTTGTAGCTACGAGTATCTTCGGTGATGACAAACTCACCAATCATTCTAACACTAGACTGTGACATGTACTCAAACAATCCCACAACACCTCTTCATGCTTTGTGCTATTTGTCAGACCCCAAGATTACTTCCGGTTTAGGATTTGTGCAATTTCCTCAGAGATTTCAAGGAATAAATAGAAACGATATTTATGCATCAGAGCTCATACATCCCTTTGCCATCAATATGGTTGGATATGATGGGCTTATGGGCCCAATTCATGTGGGCACTGGGTGTTTTTTCAATCGGCGAGTGTTTTATGGGCCTCCGGCTAATTTGATTTTGCCTGAGTTAGATGAACTTGCGCCGACTAGAATTGCAGATAAGCCCATTACGGCCCAGAGTGTTTTGGCATTAGCACACGTTGTAGCTGGATGCAACTACGAGCACAACACCAATTGGGGATCCAAGGTAATAAACCAATAATCATAAACATTAATCTAGTTGACCATGACTTGTAAGTTGTATAGTGTGCTAGTATCTTCATGTCACGGCCCAAATTTTAAAATTATCATGAAAAACTATGCAGATTGGTTTCAGATATGGGTCATTGGTAGAAGACTACTACACAGGTTTCATGCTCCATTGTGAAGGATGGAGATCAGTGTTTTGTAGGCCAGAAAGAGCTGCTTTTTATGGAAGTTCCCCAAGATGCTTAACAGATGTAGTGTGGCAACAAATGCGATGGTCCATTGGTCTTCTTGAAATGGCCTTTTCAACATATAGCCCATTCATCTATGGGTTCAAATCATTGGGCCTTGTTACAGGCTTAAGCTATTGCTACTATGTGGTTTGGCCCTTTTGCTCAATTCCTCTCACCGTTTATGGAGTTTTACCTCAGATTGCCCTAATATATGGGGTTAGAGTATTCCCCAAGCCATCAGATCAATGGTTTTGGCTTTACATCTTCTTGTCCCTTGGTGCATATGCGCAAGACTTGACAGATTTTTTGTTGGAAGGAGGAACTTGTCGGAAATGGTGGAACGATCAAAGAATGTGGTTGATAAGAGGACTCTCTTCATTCTTCTTTGGTATGATAGAGTTCACTCTCAAAACCCTAAATCTCTCCACGCCTGGATTCAATGTCACCAGTAAAGCCGACGGTGATGATGAGCAGAAGAAGCGTTACGAGCAAGAAATCTTTGACTTCGGACCTTCTTCTCTTTTCTTGCCCCTGACCATAGTGTCTCTCCTAAACCTCTTTGCTTTCGTCTGGGGGCTTTATCGCCTTTTCGCATGGGGAGAAGGACTCAGCCTTGAGCTGATGCTTGCAAGCTTCGCGGTGGTGAATAGCTTGCCGATCTATGAAGCCATGGTGCTGAGGAATGATGATGGAAAGTTACAAAAGGGTGTTTGTTTCTTAGCTGGGATACTCACATTTGTTCTTATTGTGGCTGGTTACTTTTTCCTCAAGTAACCATCCGTTTTAGGGTTTAATTTAAACCAATAAGTCCTCAAGCAAAAGACACATAATATGTGACCAATTTGTAATGTGATATAATACATTTTGGTCTCTTGCATCATCAAAATCTAATAAAATTGAAGATTTACAAGTTTTTTTTTGAATTGATCTATACTTTACTAACAAAATTTGTATTTGCTTATTTTCTTTCGGGTTATAATGAGTCAAACCGGTGAAGTTTGAGAAGAGTCTGGATGGTCGTTGTCGTCCACAGAAGTTTTGGTCGAGGAGATGAAGACAGAGGAGCGACAGAGAGGGCAAGTGGTGTGAGAATAGAGCCAAAGGTGAATACAATCAAGATGAAATATATGTTTGCATGAAGGCATTTCCACCAACTCTTCCTTCAATTCAAATTCTCCCAAACATACGCAACATCTGCACCAAATTTTCATTAAATTAGTCAAACTTTTCTTTCACCAAAATAAGCAAAAAAATCAAAGATAATATTAAGCACAAAAACATGTAAATATATGATATATATTCAAATTCGGATTTGATATTTTGTAGACTTTTGATTGATTTTGGTCTTATCTGGAATTTAAACTTTCCGTCTCTACTTTTAGTATTCCTTAGCTCTAAGCAACGGCCTAGAAACACCTACGTCTATGTGTAAACAGCATCTCAATTCGTATATTTCAACTTTCAAAAGGATCATTCTTACACATCTCAATTCGTATATCAACACTGTAAAAGAACTATTTAGAAAGAATCATGGTAATTACATTTTAATCTCATGAAAATTCACAAATTCTAAGATTAAATTTGCAATATAGAAGATTTGATAAATTTATATGAACAAAGTAAGAGTTTCTTACAGAGAATCTCTTGTTTCTAGCTCTTCATTGAACAAAACGACATGGAGCTTGTCTTTGAGCTCTATTTTCACATCTAACAAACAAACCTGCAATACAAAACAAAATCAATCTCAGTATTCTTTATCAAACTTTGTATGTTATTAACAATAAGTTCTCTTAAGAACCCTCACATCCCCATGTGAAACAAGACCATAGCTCTCCTATTTACTGACGTGAATGATTCTTTACTTTTGCATGTATGTATATATATCTACAGATACGTTGAGACACTTACCGAGGTGAGATGAGAAGAAGGCTGGTGGGTCGAGGAAACAGGAAGAATCATTGGAGGAGGAGAGGAGAGAGCAGATGCTCTTCTCTTAAGGTAAAAAAGATAGAACAAGAGGAAGAGAATGATGGAGAATAAGATGGGGATGGAGAAGATGAAGGCTTGATAGAGTTTGAGTTGAATTGCTTGTGGGTATAGGTGAGGTGGGATTGGTGTTTGAGGATCAACCATAATTTTAAGTTTTTTGAAATCACACCAAACAGTAAGAAAGAAATTTGAAGGAAAGACCCAAATGAGAAATGATTGTTTTGATGGAAGTTGAGGAAGCACAAGTGGAGAGTATATATAGATATCATGTGAATGTAATATATCTACCCAAAAGCAGGTAACTGTACAACCATATTGGATTTGGACTGGGATTATATTATGATATATAAAATATCTAAATTGTTTTATATATTAAAATAAAAGTACCTTGTGAATGAATTTTTATGTACCAAATTATAACAATTTATATTTTTAGATTAAGAGAGTTTAATTCTTTAATGCAAAACTCAACATATATCCTTAAACAGGGGTTAGATATGATGACATAAGAAACTTAAACTGTACATATATCCCATATGTGATGTGAATACATGTATATGTACATCATCAGGAAGGGGAAAGTGGTGGAGAAAAGAGCCTTTTGGGTTATATTAAATAGCAGGGCATATATTCCTAATGGCTCTTTTAATATAATCAAAAGGAAACAAGTGAGTAAGCAGGTGATGAGGATCCACTAAGCAAGATGAATAGAAACATTATAATGCTTAAGGATTAGATTCAAGTGTCTCAATCCTCACTAACATGGGACCTATATAATTATAACCCATCATTTCATATCCCGACTCATTTTGGTTATTAGATTGTTTGACACTTGCTAAGCATCAATCATAGGTTTTCTCAACCAAAATATTGACCAAAAAAAAAAAAAAAATATTGACCAAGTCTATGCAATCAGTAAAAATCGATCACCCAATTCAACCAATAGGCTGCAACCACTTAGTTACTATGTACATCTATAAGCATTCATTCCTTTTATTCTTCTCTTTTACTTTCGGAAAGTGGTGATTACTTAAATGAAGATAAACCTATGGTCTCTTAATTGGATTAGGACCAGATTCTCTACCCAAATCTAAGAACTTTCAGATATATATTTACAAATATTCGTAACAAAGTCAGACAACCTACCAATATTAGCAAATTACAGAGATTATATGGTTTTGACTTAACAAGACTATCCTGTAGCCTTCTCACATTTCATCCAAAAGAACAGGATTTCGTAGTGAACTGCTAAAAACACAAATTAATGGCAGTTACAAAAAAAAAAAACACAATTCAACGGAAAACATATAATAATGTGTTTATACTTTATGAACAATAATTTTTCACCACCAGCAAAAGCAGAAAAGTTTATTTATATATCTTCCTAATGCTGACACATAAACTTACCAAGATGATTGTGCTTAGGGCCCAAATAAAATATCTTGATTTAGGATTTGATTTGTGACCCACTTGGATCACTTTTTCTCCCTTTTTTCTTTAGTGATAGACAGCTTTTCGTTTATTTCACGTTTGTTTATAGACAACTTGGCCCTTTTCCTCATTCATATATTTTATTAGGGCATTTACTTTGCCTTATATTGTTCGATTGTTTTATAGCTAAAACTTCTCCTATCATTCCATTACAATATCTGGTGGAAAAGAACATTTACGCACACAGAGAGCAAGATAAGCCTACTATGGATATTGTCATAAGAATATCTTTAATCTCACTGGGCTCCATGGACTTAACTATACATATTTTTTGTATCACTGGTGGTAGTGGATCCTGAGGAGCCATCTCCCTCGCTCATAGTGGGAATGATGAAAAAGATATCACTAACTTAGATTCTAAATAGATGAGTTTAGAGATTATAAAACTACTTTATACACCTTTGGTGAAATACAAAATATTAATAAAAGCCCTGAACTTTTTTTATCGTTTTAAAGATCTTGGTAGGAGCAGACACATACTAACTTTTAAGGTTACAGTTATGTTCTTCTTACGATTACATGTTAAAGCACTCTTGTCTCCTATTTCAGTATAATACAGTTTCTTCGTAACCTCATAAAGAGCAACAAACTTTGATCACTAATATACCTTGGATTAAATCTATTATCACACATATTACTTCCTAAGTATTCATAAGAACTACCTATATTTCATCTTATCTTCTTATATTTTTACAAAATTTTCTATAGATATTGGTACACAAAACATAGACCTTGCTAGGCAATTTCAAGCTCTGAAGAAATTTTGAAAGGTTGAAGTCATGGAAAAAATGAGGTATAAAGGTAATTAAAATTCACCATTTTGGGTGAAAATGTGATGTTAATCACTGATGGTTGCTTAAACTCGATGTATGAGCAGATAACGTTAAAAGGTGGAAGAGGCAAACATCAAGTCATTGAAAAGCTGACCTCTACGACCTGTAAAGAGCCTGTGATGGCTGTGTCATGTGACATTATTGATCACTGGATGCTGTTGTCGACAAACATAAGCCAGTCGATATGAGTAATATATGTTTTCTAGATGGGCCCAATTTTTATTCAAGTTGATTATCATTTTATATGTGTAAGTTATAACCAAACGAGATATAGCTTTTGATCAGGAGATCAGACAATAACTCAATGACTTACAGACAGTGGGATCTCAGCCTTACAGAAAAAATTGTACTTGGATTCTGTTAAGCTTTTCAGTCTACACCGGTGTAATTCCGTACTCACCTCTTGATCAAACACACTCCATTAAGTGGATTTTACTGGTATCAGATTCTGATGGTGCTTTTGTTGAGGACAGTGACATTTGCGGCTTATTATCTGAACATGTTCCCTGCCAGGGTCGGTCTGAAGAATGCTATGTATCTAGTTGACTGTAACGTGAAAGTAAATAGGCTTCATGTTCTGCTCTAGAGAGGTTTCTGAATAAATAGTATTAAGAAAGCTGATATATATAAAAATACTGAGTCACAGCCACATTAAGGCTTAGTTGTTAAATCATGGATTTTCTTCACGTAAATGTGAAAGATAGTAGAACAATGCTAGGTGGAAGAGGAGAGAAATAGAGATAAAAGAACCTAAATGACCCGTTCAGTGATGATGAGAATGGCCTAAGTCTAGGTTTCAAGGCTAATGTGATGTAAAGGGTCTGCATGGACGGTAAATTAGTAAATGCAGTGTAATGATCCATCTGTGTAATTATATTTATGGATGCAAGTTCAGAACATCATATAGTTTATTGTTACGGCTGCAAATGTGGACCAATCTTGCAGTGTAAGTGTAATAGAAAGAAACAGATTCAGCTCTGTTGTAAATGTGTGATGCCATGATATTCTTGATTAATAGAGTGTTTTTTTAAGTTTTAACCAGAAGTGAAAAGAAACGGAGATTGGCTAGTCGCTATCTCAAATAATAAATGCAGAGGGGGATAAGGAAGCATGCGCACAAGATAAGCATCAAACCTTTTGTTGTTGGGTTTACTGTTTGTGGATTTAGTGCTCCGTACTGATGAAGTTTTCTCTTTTTTTGAGTACTGAAACTTGTAAAGAAAGAAAACACATGGGAAGTGAAGTGCTCGCTTTTTCACTTTTCACACAGCCAATACAATAACTAGTCAAGGAGTCATCATAACAAGTTCTTGATAAGAAGAGATAAAGAGTTACAGTTCACTAAACTAACCATGGATCAATTTCGTGTCCAATTAATCATAACAAGTTTTTTTTAATAGAAGTGTCAAATGGATCGTACAAGTCCAAATGAGCTGGATATTGATGGGTTTTTTTCAAATCAGTTTTAACTCATTTTTAAGTACTTTATATCGTCTAATGATTACGTGATGCGGATTAAATAGGGCGGGTCTATTTGAATCCGTTTTGTATATGGATATATCCATGACCGGTCCATTATGTTTTGGACATGGATCACTCATGGACTTTCCCTCCATTTGACATTTCTTGTACGTACTTGATAAGAAGAGAGAGTTATAGTTCTTGATTTTACCGGAAGACTATAAACCAACAATGGATCAGTTAGATTATACAGAAGAATAAAAAATTAATTTCTATTCAATTTCCGAATCGGTTTCGCGTCCAGAATCCATATCAAACACAAGCTCCATGTATATGCTCAAGTCAGAATGTCAGATTCAGTGCTCAAACTCACTTGGAAACCTATACAACTGCGAGATTCATCCACAGATTCAAGCAAAATTAAATACCAAACGATATCTAATTCTACCCAAAGCGTGCCTGATTGTTCTGTCATTTATTCGTATCAATCTACGGGATCAACACAGAACTTTTGCAACTTAATGTCACAATTGATGTAGATGGATATATTATTGAAGTTTATCACATGTTGCAATTTTTTTATGATTCGCTTTGGTCATGTTGATCGTAGTTTTTCTTAGTTGTACATTTTCCTTATATATGTTAGACCTCCAACAAATCCAATGTTTGTGAAATCGTGATCTTTCTAGGATTGTAGCTTGTATATATCATGAATCGATCCAACATTGACCCTTTTAGTACGACGATGCAACCATGTTAGAAATTTGTGCTTAGTTTGGTTGATACCGGATTCTTTTATTTTAACATTTGAGAAAAGTCTCGCAGTCATGTAAATATTGTTTAAAGTACTGTATTAAATTAATTTCCGGCTTGATGAAGATTAGATCGACACCTTCAAACCGTCGATATCTTTGCCATTTTCTTGACATAATGTGCTATTGCGGCCCAATTCAAGTTGACCCCGTTATCTTGGAAATGTAAGCAACGTTGACATTTTTAGAGTTATCGTTTTTTATCTGTATCTTTTTGTCAGTTTCATTATTTATGAGTTTAAATATTCTCCTCGTTCTTACAATAAATTAATATTTTTAGTTATTTTTCTGACTTTATTTTCTGTAGTTGCTCATATTCATCAATAGATAGGCAGCTGAAGTTTCCCAAGTTCTTACTTCTAAACTGTGGTTAACACAATAGCTCTCGGAGTGTCGATGGTTTGCTCCTTTTGGACATTTTCCACTTGAATAATTAATTTCTTACTAAGGAAATGTGATGTCTGCTTTTTTACAACAGGAGTCATATGATTATTTTTGTCGAACATGAAAGCTTGGGCGTATATTATAATAAAAGTTTCATCGAAAGGAGATGTGATTAAATTTTGACCAAAAAAAAAGGAGATGTGATTAAATAAACATGTATGTATATTAATGCTCTTTGACGTCGTCATAACCACTGAATAAAGTAATTTCACAGGCGCGAAAACAGCAAATTATTTCACTACATCTTTTGTTATTTTATATAGCCGACCATCCATAATGAATACTCTTTTTTTTTTGAACACAGAAATAGATTAACTTCCGATCCCAAAACTAGGGAGGAGACAAGGTAGCATTACAAAGGGCAGATTTTGCAAGTTTATCTGCAGCAGAGTTAAGCTGCCTAGCCAGAAACTTAAAGGAAACAAAGCTGAAATACAAGGATAAATGGTCGATGTCCTGGATGATCCCGTAGAGGTCCGCCGGAGGAACAGTCGAAGAGAGAGCTGCAAGCAGCGATTGACAGTCTGTTTTAAAACAGAGTTTTGAAAAGCCACATGAAGAGGCTGTGAAGAGGGCCCAGCGTAAGGCCAAAGCTTCTGCTACCCGTGGTGAACCTATGTGCCTTTCGACCCGAGAAGCTTGGTAGATGACCCTTCCTTGCTTGTTGGAGAAGATACACCCGAAGGCCCCTATGTTAGTATCCTGGCTCCATGCTGCATCTGAACAACAGATAATTAGATCCTCCAAATCGGAAGTGATCAATGATCTGTCTACTTGTTGAGCGTGTGGTGAGGTTACGGTTTGCGCTAGCATCCATTCTCGGGCACTCCAAATGGCCTTAGAAACTGTATCTACTGGAGTTAAGTATCTCCCATCAAATACCAATTGGTTCCTTGCAACCCAAATATACCAGCAAACCCAAGGAAATAAATCAGACAATATCCCTAAAGGTGGGAGGCAGGTCATTTTCTTACAGAGCTTTAGAGCATCCAAGAACTCCATGCTCTCTGATGGCTCAAAACCGAACCTGAATAACGAAGAGGACCAGACTTCCTTAGCAAACACACAGTGAAGGAAGAGATGGGAAACTGTTTCCAGTTCGCCACATCTTACACACGCCGTGTGCTGGAGGAGTCCACGTTGTTGTAAGTTTTGTCCAGT
>CAKOAT010278377.1:4055-26591 GCA_932364175.1 Eruca vesicaria subsp. sativa | reverse complement strand
TAAAACGATCTCTCGAGTTTTATAAAACGATCTCTCGAGTTTTATAAAACGATCTTCGAGTTTTATAAAACGATCTCTCGAGTTTCATAAAACGATTCTCGAGTTTTATAAAATGATCTCTCGAGTTTTATAAAACGATCTTCGAGTTTTATAAAACGATCCTCGAGTTCTATATAATGATCTCTCGAGTTTTATAAAACGATCTTCGAGTTTTATAAAATGATCTCTCGAGTTTTATAAAACGATCTCTCGAGTTTTATAAAACGATCTTCGAGTTTTATAAAACGATCTCTCGAGTTTTATAAAACGATTCTCGAGTTTTATAAAATGATCTCTCGAGTTTTATAAAACGATCTTCGAGTTTTATAAAACGATCTCTCGAGTTTTATAAAATGATTCTCGAGTTTTATAAAACGATTCTCGAGTTTTATAAAACGATTCTCGAGCTTTATAAAACGATTTCTCGAGTTTTATTAAGCGATTTTCTCGAGTTTTATAAAGCGATTCTCGAGCTTTATAAAACCGTTCTTTTTGTATTCTTGCGGAAAGTTTTGGCTATTAATTCCGTCGTACCGATTTTGACCCCAACAATTATCGGTGAATCGCAGTACTACAACGACACCTTCTCGTCAATCAAATCCTACCAACGCAAAGCCGAAACCGGCTTGAGTTGGAAGGTGCCGTCGGATGACACTCTAAAGGGGGTTATCTCATTCGACGATGCCGAGACCGGCGGAATCGACCAACCACACGCCAATCCCCTTGTCATTGACTTAGTGATTGGCGACCTAGAATTCGCAACACTTTAGCACGCATAGGAATAAAACTCTCGGAAGTCGAACCTATTCCAAAACCGTTGACCTGTTTTTCCGGCGAGACATCTATGACCTTGGGATCAATCCGACTACCGGTGGCAGCCAAAGAAGTGACGAAAATCGTCAACTTTGAGGTAGTCGATTTCCCGGCCATCTACAGCGTGATCATGGGCATGCCTTGGATAAATTCCATGAAGGCGGTTCTGTCGACATATCACTTAGGCATCAAATTCCCGACTCCTGCGGGAATCGCAGCAATCTGGGGATGCCAAAGACAGTCGCGATCCTGCTTCATAGCTGAACATAAGCTGATGCAATTGGCGGTCACAATCGTGAAACAAAAACGGGCAAAGGTTACGCCACCGCCCGCGGAAGATGACCCAAAGCAAGCAACGGTCGAGAAACAACAAGTTTCCGCGCCCATTGCTTCTACCCAACCGGAGGAGACAAAAACATCGATCCAGCGACTGAAGTGATCAAGAAATCTACAACAGCCGAGTAAGCATACTCGCACAAAAAATCGGAACTACGAGATGGCTTGATTTTCGAAAGGAATACGTAGGCAGCTTGCCTAAAGATGAGTTCAGCTATCCCCTTATCAAAACGTGGGGTGGGGAGTGGGTACGTATACGAGTATTCGTATACTCCCAAATTTTTAACTTTTGCTTTGTAATCGGAAAATTTTCGAATTTTTTTAATAAAGGCAAAGTTAGAACATTATAAAATCTCTGCTACTATCAAACACGCAAAAACAAAGTCCAAACATCCGGAAAATATTTCCGTAGTAACAATTACTTAATCATCCCAAAAGCAAACGACAACCTAAGAACCGTCTAAACACTAAATATTGATCCAAACCGTCTGGGAAATAATCTCGAGGACTATACAGCATCTCTCGTCGCAATCATGCGGTTAGAAAATCTCCGCGAAACTTCGAAATGAAACTTGATAATTTGCCGAAGTCATAAAGATCTTCTCCAACTTGATAAAACAAATTTCGCATAAGAATCAAAAAATTATACGAAAAATCTTTAGGCGTCAAAACATTGCTATCATTTTCGGTTGTATCAAGTGAGTCACAGAATAATATCAAGAACATTTGCGGCAAAAAGAAAAATCAAGAACACACAGCAGCAATAGAGAACACGTCCTCCCTTCTCGCCGAGTGATCCTATTGCTGGTCAAGTGATTCATTTTGCCCGAGAAACCCGCTAAAACATTTTGCGACTGGATCTCGGTGAAATAACTTTTGGTAAAACTCCGCGAGTGACTCTGAAAACACCATCACCGAAGAATCAAAAACTAAGCGGAAAGGTTTCTCGAAAAATCTGCGGAAACATTGTTAACCCAATGCGTCGTGCCGATTTACTAAACTCATCGCCCGTTACTTACACGAAAAATCCTTCGTATAGTCAGGATCATGTCATAACGAAGTAACTTTCGAAAGTAAACATAACAGGTTTTGCGAAGAGTACCTACCTTATAATGAAAACCAAGCTATACGATCTGGCACTGAGCAACCAATCTAAACATTGCTTCCTCGCGCTACGATCTTAAAGATCTCATTCATTAGCCCTTCGGTTCACGAGCATCCGCTCTCGCTCCTCCCGATTACATCCGAGAATGAAACCGCCCCGCAAACGACTCCGCACGAGCTCTGCATCAAGCTTCTTAGGCTCTGTCTCCCTCGAGTAAAAAAAAAAACAACTTTCGTACGAACGAAGGAAAGATTATACGAAATCTTCATCGCGTAAATCGAACCTAAAACGGAAAAATGTTTTCTACAACCATGAGCATACTTGGCATATCAATCTCGACAAACGCTACTTGGCCCATGAGCATAAATTGGGATCCATTATCCGTCACGATTTCGTAAGGTACTCCATGTCTACAGACTATGTTTCTCCATACGAAACTTTCTACCTGGGCGTCTTTGATGCTTGCGTAAGAGTCAGCTTCGACCCATTTAGAGAAGAAATCGGTCAGGACCAGAAGGAAGCGTTTTTGTTTTGACGCGTGCATTGGCCCGACTATATCCATCGACCACCGCATGAAAGGATACGGTGCCGAGATGGATGAAAGTACTTCAGTGGGCTGGTGAATAGTCGTAGCGTGCCGCTGGCATTTCTCGCATTTTCGCGAAAAATCTTCGCAATCTTTTACCATCGTTGGCCAGAAATATCTGTGGCGTTTGATCTTCATCGCGAGTGATCTCCCGCCGGAGTGGTTTCCGCAAGATCCGGAGTGCACTTCCTGCATTACCCGCCGTGCTTTCTCCCCTTGCAAGCAAGTCATCACTGGTCCAGAGAATCTCCATTTGTAAAGTTCTCCGTCCATTACGACATACCGTGCGGCCTGAGTTTTTATTTTTCGGGCCGCCCATTTTTCCGGTGGAAGTTGTCTGTTGGTTATGTATGCGAGAATTGCTTCCATCCACGGACGATCGAATCCGTAATAGGATTGATCCTTGGCTGGATGGTTCTCCTCAATATCGTCCTCTGGTTCATTGATCAGGTTTACGACTATGGGCGGTCCGATGCTAGGGTGTTTGATGAATTCAACGGGAATTACCCTGCTCATACCAGGATCCAAGCTGGATGCTAGCGCGACCAAGGCGTCCGCCTGGGCGTTCTCCGCTCGAGGAATATTAGTCAGGGCGAATTGATCGAACTTCTGAGTTAGATCTTTTACCAAGATCAGATACGCTTCCATTCTCTCGTCCCTTGCTTCGTATTCTCCGCTGAATTGACTAGCCACTAGCTGGGAGTCGCAGTATGTGTGAAGATTACGAATCTTCAGCCCGTGTGCTAATCGTAGTCCCGCGATCAAAGCCTCATACTCGGCTTCGTTGTTCGAAGCGTGGAAAATTAATCGGAATGACTGTTCCAA
Organism: Eruca vesicaria subsp. sativa; assembly: GCA_932364175.1. NCBI lineage: Eukaryota > Viridiplantae > Streptophyta > Magnoliopsida > Brassicales > Brassicaceae > Eruca > Eruca vesicaria. The sequence goes on along the minus strand of CAKOAT010278377.1, from coordinate 22,887 downwards.
TACTTCTCCCGTCGGGGATGCAAGTCGGATGCCGATTCCAGAGCCTTGTTTGGACGAGGATCCGTCAACGTATAAGATCCAGGTCGACTTCGGCTCTTGGTTGGACGTGCTTCCTGTTGGGAGTTCCACTATGAAGTCTGCGAGTACTTGCGATTTCGCGCAAGTCTTTGCGCGGTATTCAATATCGTACTCACTTAACTCGATCGCCCATTTTGCTAATCTTCCCGATTGACTGGGACTATGCAAAATGGTGCGGAGAGGGAATGAGGTGGGCACGATGATAGTGTGAGATTGGAAATATGGCCTTAACTTTCTTGCCAACATGACTACGGCCAACGGCAATTTCTCCATCATCGGATATCGCGTCTCTACGTCCAATAAGGTTTTACTTACGTAGAAGATCGGTTTTTGTTCACCGCGTTCCTCCCGAATAAGGACGCCACTCACGGCGGTTGCTGATACCGCGATATAGAGGAATAATGGTTCTCCTTCTACGGGCTTCGCGAGTACTAGCGGGGTAGCTAGGTAATGTTTCAGCTGTTGGAAAGCTTTCTCGCATTCTTCTGACCATTCGAACTTTTTGTTTCCCTTCAATGTTTCGTAGAAAGGTAGACATTTTTCTGTTGATCGCGAGAGAAAACGGTTAAGTGCTGCGACCCTGCCGGTCAGTCTTTGTACTTCGCATTTCGTCCTGGGGGAGACCATCTCTATTAGCGCCGTGATTTGTTTCGGGTTAGCCTCGATCCCGCGGTAATTGACGAGGTACCCTAGAAATTCTCCGGAGGCGACGGCAAACCGACACTTCGTCGGGTTCAACTTCATGTTATGAAGATTGAGCCTTTCGAAACATTCTTGGAGGTGTACGACGTAGTCTTGCTCTTCGAGGGATTTCACGAGCATATCGTCAATGTACACTTCCATTGTTTTTCCGAGTTGCTCGGAGAACATTCGATTGACAAGTAGTTGGTAAGTCGAGCCGGCGTTCTTTAGACCGAAAGGCATCACTTATAGCAATAGGTTCCCCGGTCAGCTATAAATGCGGTTATCTCCCGATCGTCAGGATTCATCATGGTCTGATTGTATCCTGAGAAGGCGTCCATGAAGGATAAGAGTTTGTTTCCCGCAGTTGCCTCGACTAAGCGATCGATATGCGGCAGCGGATAACTATCCTTCGGACATGCTCTATTGAGATCGGTAAAATCGACGCAAACTCGCCACTTTTCCGTTCTTTTTCTTTACGACAACGGGATTGGCGAGCCAGTCAGGATATCGAACTTCCATGATCAATCCTACTTTGAGGAGTCTATCGACTTCGCTGTTGACCGCTTCGGCGCGATCTGGCCCCAGTTTTCGTCTTTTTTGTTTGACGGGTTTGGATGTTGGGTCAACGTTAAGTTCGTGACATGCGATGTTTATGTCAATCCCCGGCATATCTTCCGCAGTCCAAGCGAACGTGTTCGAGTTTTGTTTCAGACATGTCAGGAGTTCGGCTTTTAGGGTCTCGCTCAGGTTCGCACCGATTTTGACGCAGCGTTCTGGAAAATTCTCGTTGATGCATACTGAGATGACGGGTTCGCAGGTTGGCTCGCGTTTACCTTGCAAAACCTCGGCCGCTCGCAACTGCCAGAAGAGTTCCGTTTTATCTTGCTATGGGGCGTTGTCGAGGGACATATGGTACGTCGACGGAATCGCTTGCATCGAATTTAACCACGGTGTCCCTACGATTGCATTGTAAGACATAGGTCGGTCGACAATTTTGAATTCGACGTTTTTCACTATGCTCCCGGCGCGAACCGTCAGGTTGATCGTTCTGAGGGTCATGGTGATTTCTCCCGAGAGTCCTACTAGCAGGCTTACGTTTTCCGCGATTTCAGACAGATCGATTTTCATTCTCTCGAGAGTATTTTTGAAGATGATATCAGCCGAGCTTCCGGTATCGACTAATATCCTCGCGACATCCATATTCTGGATCGTCAGCTCAATAACGAGAGGATCGTTGAGAGGTTTGATCGAATCGATCGTTGCTCTTTTCTTGAACGAGATGACGTCGCCGTTAAGATTAGGCATGTTATTTCTTGTTCGTTTTAGCGACTATTGTGTAATAGAATCCGACCCTCCCTTCTTCTAGCGCCAAACTGTGGGAACCGAGATCCACACTGTCGATTTTCCGTCAAATATGGAAACTTAGGATGAAACCCTAATTTTCCCGAGGTCCTGGATCTCTGCGGAAATCACTAAAACAAACGAATTTAACAGAATATGGATGAACAATGAAGAACAGAGAATAAAGAACTTGTATGAAAGCATTTATTAAATAACAAATCGACAATTGTTACAAGAAGAATTGAAGAACTTAGACGTCAAAACGTTCTAAGGATCTGGATTGCTAGTCTAAACGCTAAGTCCTAAATTCCTAAGCTAACAGCCGTCTTTTTAGGTCTGATTTTTCGTCCCCCTCCTCTTCCCTATGCTTCTGGCTTATATACTCCTTTCCCCAGCGACTCAATCTTTCCATTTTGCCCGGATTCGAGTATATCGGGAAACTTCCTTTTATCTCCATCCTTCCTTTCTTACCGCGGAAATCTTCTATTTATCTTCAAACTTGCCTTTTATTTCCTTCTGCGAATGAACCGTCAAAACTTTATTGTATCTTCGGGTTTGATTTCGTTAATATCGCGAGATGGGTTTTTATCGTGTTTTAGGACCTTTCGGGCCGTTTTACGATAAAAACCGTTTTACGATTTTATACGAGATCGTTTCCCGATTCGATGCCGTTTTTCACGATTTTCTCGACTTTTTTTTATTAAAAACGTGTTTTTTATGATCTCATTGAAAAATCTCGGATAAATCGTATAGTTTAGGCGATGTTCGGTGTCTTGCTTAACCGTTACCGTTTTAGACGATTTCTTCAAGTTCTTTCGAGAAAGCGGAGTTTTACGGTTTTTATCGTAAAACTCGAACGATAAGTCGGATCGAGACGGAACGAGAGATATTTCGGCCGCGGTTCAGAATGTGACCGTGTCGAAGGACGTAAGGTTCAAATCATGGATGCGGGAGATCGAGGCTCGCGATGATCGGTTTAGCGTACGGAGAATCGGGTCATTCCGGTCCAGCTGTCCGAGGAGTTTCTAGTCCGCCTGCTGGCGAATTAAGCCAGCTCGGTTTAGTTCGCCAGCAGGCGAACTAGTCGAGAGGCTCCTAGTTCGCCTGCTGGCGAACTAAGCCGGCCCAGCTTAGTTTGCCAGCAGGCGCACTAGTCGTGACTAGTTCGCGTTTTGCGGCGGTTTCGGTTTTTTTGCGTTTTTGTAAGACGATTCTCGAATTTTATAAAACGATTCTCGAGTTTTACAAAACGATTCTCGAGTTTTATAAAACGATTCTCGTGTTTTATAAAACGATTCTCGAGTTTTATAAAACGATTCTCGAGTTTTATAAAACGATTTTTGCGGAAAGTAATGATTCCATTCTTACAGAAGTCATCGTAGACGTTGATTTCGAGATTATGGTTTTCGACACCAATAGCGAGCTGGGGGGGCTAACTGTTGGTGTCAAACTCGGTCACGACAGAATAAATGGCTAAAAGTCTCCGCAAAAGCAAAAATAAAAATACGTTTTATAAAACTTGAGAAATCGTTTTATGAAACTCAAGAAATTGGTTTATAAAACTCGATAAATCAATTTATAAAACTCAAACAATCGTTTTATAAAACTCAATAAATCTTTTTATAAAACTCGATAAACCGTTTTATAAAACTCGAGAAATCATTTTATAAATCCAAAAGAGATTTCCGAACGAAGGAAATTCACGGAAAATTCGGAAGATCGTTATCTAAGAAAAACGAAACAAACGTCGATTATATGATTGTCTGAGTTGAGCACAAAACCGCAAAAAACTTAAACCGCCGTAAAACACAAGCTAGTCCCGACACGACTAGCTCACCGAACGGCGAGCTAGTCTCGTCTCGACTAAATCACCCAACAGTGAGTTAGCCTCGTCTCGACTAGCTCGCCGTTGGGTGAGCTAGCCTCGTCTCGACTAGCTCGCCGTTGGGCGAGCTAGAAGCTTCCCAGGCAGCTCGCCAAACGGCGAGCTGAACCGGTCCGGTTCGGCTTGCCGTACTTTAAACCGACCATCCCGAGCCTCGATCTTCCACATCCCTGATTCAATGCTTACGTCCTTCGACACGTTCATGTTCCGAACCACGGTCAAAATGTCTCCCGTTTCGTCTAGATCCGTCCTATCGTTCGAGTTTTACGATAAAAACTGTAAAACTTTTTTTCTCGAAAAGAACTCGAGGAAATCGTATAAAACTGCAACGGTTAAACGAAACACCGAACATTGCCTAAACTATACGATTTATTCGAGATTATTCGTAAAAATCGTAAAAAACACGTACACGTTTTCAATAAAAACGTCGAGTGAATTGTAAAAAACGGCAACGATTAACCGAGAAACGAATGTAGCTAAACTTTATGATTAACTCGGTGAATTTACTAAAAACAGCATCGGATTAGGAAGCGATCTCGTACAAATTCGCAAAACGGCCCGGAAGGTCCTAAAACGTAAAAAACGCCCATCTCGCGATCTTAACGAAATCTAACCCAAAGATACGATAACGTTTGGACGATTTACTCGCAGAAAGAAGATAAATGGCAAGTTTGAAGATAAATAGAAGATTTCCGCAGGAAAAAAGGAAGGATCGAGATAAATGGAAGATTCCCGATAAACTCGAATACGGGCGAAATGGAAAGACTAAACCGCCTAGGAAGGGAGTATATAAGAAAGAGGCATGGGGCAGAAGCAAGGGACACATTTTTCAGAGCTTTCACCACCAAATTTAGCATTTAGGAACTTTTCCGTTTTTGTTATCGAGCTGCGTCTCAACTAGGGTTTTCGGTCTTATACTTCTAGAGTTAGGGATTTCACCGACGGCTCACGCAGCTAAGGCCAATCTCGTTGTAACCGTTCTTATGCAGATTCGGAATAAAAACCCTCTTAATTTTAAATTCATCGTTTGCTTAATTATCGTTGTGCGGTTCTACAGATAGCCGGGTCCTCTGGAAACTTAGGGTTTACTCAAAGTTTCCTTATTTACGATTCATTGACAGTAGGTGAATTTCGGTTCCTACATTGAATTTAACTACTTTCTTTTATTGTTTTAAACCAAAACCCATTCTCTTAGGCAACTTACCATTGCTTACAAACTGTAATTTACTATTTTAAACCTAATAACCTAGCATAGTCACTTAGGATTACATCTATTGTGTTCCTTAGTTCCCTGTGGATTCGATCCCTAAGTACTACAACTGAACCTCTTATGTGAGAGAGTAATTCACTTCCTAGGGTTAAACATTTGAGTGATATCACTGGCTGAATCCGTTCCTTCACATCTTATAGTAAAGGTCTCCCGCCTACTGGTTACATGCATGACAAAGGAGTCATGAGTAACTAGTTTACTCAGTGAGTCTAATCCCACACCCCAACACATATTAATAATATCCCGAACAGTGAACTCCATTTGTATGCAGTGGAAATATATTCCATAACTATATATATATATATATATATATATATATATATATATATATATATAAGGCCTATCATTCAATCAATGTGAATCCATCTTAAACATCACCTCCACGATACCCGCCAATCACTCATACTCATAATATATATATATGCTAAACCCGGAAAACCACCAAGGCTAACCGAACATAGCGGGGAATAAATATAACCATCATCTCCATCAGATACTCCAAGATAGAACATCCAACGCTGCATGCAGTTACACGGTCTCCAGGGTGCGACCCCATTATCGTGTCTTCATGACCTTGATCCATATCGCAGGACCAATTCACGGCAATGCGGGACTTTCGGGAAAGTGAGTATACAATAAGACTTCCCACGATTCCTACTTAGTATTAATAGTATGCTTATATATTTATACTTGAGAACAAGTACTAAGGCTAAGGGTAAACCTCAAATAATATTTCATAATTATTCTTAAGTGTTTACATAAGTAAACACCTCACCATAATTATAGGTTAAGATACTTTGCTAATCAATCAATCATATTCAGTAATTAAATCAAGCAACACTCTTTCATAAATCATCATTCATCTATCTAGACTCACCTTTGAATCCATGAGATTGGCTAAGGAAGACTAGACACGAGCTCAAGCTAAACGTTCACAACTTGCTGATCACTTCCCAAAACAGAATGACGACAAGGCATGATCCAACTGGTCCGGCCACTCTCCTTGACCATCAATTTAAAATGACAATATCTGAGCTCAGCTGGTACACCAATTCTAGTTGAATCCACGCCTACCCTGATCAGAACCACATCAATCCAAGGTCGGATTCATTCAGAACACAGCTGAAAATAAACTAATCCCATACAACTTTGGAAAGAAAACTGATCTTAACAGCATCTTGCATCTTACCGAGTTAAACTCAAACTCTATGTTCACACCTACATCAGCTCTTAAACGTGACTTAGACTGATCCTTGGTATCCTTCTAAGACTTATTCTGACCATAAAAATAAAGCCTCATGGTCGGATTAAATAAGATCACAGAACCAAGCCGCTAGATTTACTCGGTACCTTTAGATTTATTCATGGATATAGCTAAGTTTGGTCCTAGATATGAAGAGAAAAATCGACCAGATTCTCCTCTGTTTCTGTCACCATCTTGGCCAGACTTATGAAAGACTTCATATCAGTCAAGAGAAGACAAAATCATCTCCCCATAATTTTCTCTGATTTTTCTCTCCTATTTCTCTCACTGATTTTCTCTGTTTTTCACTCAATATTTCTCTGGTTTTTCTTGCAGGTTATGGACGTTCAGAGGAGAGAAGATGGTGTCTTATATCATAGGAGGTTGCTTCACCTCAGGGTTTCACTCAGGAGAAAGCAAGGAAAGGAATGGACAGGTGGTGACCAGCTTCATTACTATCAACAGCCAAGCAGTTCTCCTTTCCCTCACATGAAGAAAGCATTTCCCAGCCACATAATTTTTGTTTTATTAAACTGAGGCAGCATGCAAGCAGAATGGCTGGTGCAGGTCATGTGACTTAATTACTGAGGAAGCAAGCAGGCTAGAAGGTGCAAGGCATGTGACGGGTCAGCAAGAAAAATAGAAAGCTTGTCGATATTACAGAACAGTTTTCGACTAATTATTTCTCGTCCTGCTCTTGACTAGACTCGTCGACCTTGAATAAAACTCGAACATAGTAATTAACACAGTCTGTCGAGAAATTAATTTTCTGGGTCTATTTTTTTTTTTTCAGTCTGATTGGAACAACTCAAACTTGTCGAGCGGAATTTTTCCGACCAAATTCTAATCCGGTCGTGAGGGTTATTACATTCTTCCCCCCTCAAAAGAATTCGTCCCCGAATTCTCAAAACATAGCTGTACAGACTTTTACTGAACACTGGAGTCTCTACAAGAAGTTTAAGATAACCAACTCTGAACTTATCCTCATCTACCTGTGTCAAAACAACTGATGATTCCCCAAATACTTGAACTTTTACAATTTTTATTTTGTTTTTTCTCCATATTTCTGATATGGTGCTCAACTATCCGCAAAGGACCTTTAGGATAAGTGAGTTGAGGTTGACGGCTTTTTGGTCTCACCAGTTCTATCATACTGGGTCTGATATAGGATTACGCAACATCGGCTCACTAACTGCATAACTGAAAAAAGCTCCGGTCAACAGATAACCTTTTCAACTCTTAACAACTCGGTACAGACCATATAACCGATCTGCGGATTTCCCAACTTTCCTTAAACAATTCTTTCTTTTCATCGCAGCCACTTTCAAGACTAACCAAATTCATTACTGCTACACAACTCTCGTCAACTGTGGTTTGCATACTTGTATTGACATCGTTGAATCTCTGAATACCATCATTTCTGAAAATTTTCTATCTGCTTTGCTTCCAGATCAATGATCATGGAAATATGATGTGATGTGCCATACGTGAAAATAACATCTCCGGTATGGTCAATCTCAACTTGATTAACCGTGCAACAATCAAACAAGAACATTCACGATCAATCAAGCTAACATGATTCAGACCAAGGGTGCTACTCTCAAATACACAACACACCCATTCCAAGAATGATTTCTCTTATAGTATTCTGTACACTTCTAATCTAACTGAGACCCTCTTCATAATCTTCAGAATAACTCAATCTCTCTGATGTTTCTCATATCCAAGTCTTCTCCTATTGCTTTCTGATTTCCTTTTTCTGTCTAGTAACTGAGGAATCAACAAGTCGCCTATACCAAACTTGATTTACCAACGACGTACTCTCATAGGATGACTTCACACTTTCTCTGTTGATACATCCTCTGATCTCTTAACAACTTGGGCATTCCCATATGCCTTGTGGTTATACGTTTTTCCTTGCACTCTTCAATCTTCCTCGGGATTCACTTCACATTTGCTTAACTTAAGGTAGAATTTGGGTTCCTTCTCTCACGTCTCCGCTTTCTAATTCTCTGAAACATTAAGTTATTTTCCATGACACTGTTCTTGTATTATTTGCTGATATTCTCTTCACCAAGTTCCTCTTATGATTTCCTTAAGTTCTCATTCTTCAACTGAGTTCCTCAAATACAAATGAATAAGCCATCCAGATCTACAACTTGCAATCTCGAAGGTTCTCTATTCTCTCCTTATAGGGCAGCCAAATAAATCACTCCCAATTCTGCTCCATGATTCTTGAGATCGTGCTCCATATCATTATCAATATATAGTCTTCTAAAAACATAAGCAATATCATTTGCTCTTCCTAAGTCTTCTTTGATCAGTGAACACTTGTATTCTTTCTCTATATTTAAACGATCACTAAATTTGATGTGCAACAGAACGACTGCCAACTTCACTCGTGCATCGGATAATTTAACTTATATTTCCTGAGCTTCCTTGATGCATAAACGATTACCCTATCATCTTGCATTAGCATTCACCTTGACCAACACATAATAAATCTATGTAGAAGTATATGGCTGGATAGGCTCATGCAAGTCTAAGATATGCATAGACGAAGATACTTCCTCTAACTGATTGCATACTTCATCAATACTTTTACTCCATTCCAAGGTAACACCATTCTAAATCGATCAGCTCATATGTGGATATGGTTTCTATTTCTTGAACAAACTTCTGATGGTAACCGGCCATTATGTAGTAGTAGCGATCCTTTCTAAATATGCAACAACGCCTTGTTCTACTTACTGACTAAGGGATCTAACTTCCAATTTCCTTGCAGAAATATTTACTACAACGTGAAGCATCCATCAAACGTCCTTGAAATAAAACTGCGCCTTGCGACCGATCTTAACCATTATTAAATTCTAAAACTTGATACTTGACCCTGATGGTCACGTCCTTAATTTACGATACTTGAACATAAGAGCAAACTCTGGTTATTCTTCTTTACCATTGACACAGGTACGCTCCACAGAAAATAACTAAGTTGAAAGAAATCTTTCTCAAAATAAATCTTCTGCCTGCTACTTGAACTCGGCTAGAACAACTTGGCGAGATACCTAGGCTATTGCAGCAAATCAATGCTCAACACGAATACAGAACGGTTTTACTTCTAAGATGTAAAATCTTCATGTTCCCTAGTCATCCAACTGTCCTCAATACTCTGCTTCTTGTTATCTTCCCTCCGTCCAATGATGAAGATAATGGAATACGCCACTTCATCTTTTCCCAAAAGGTTTGTAAGTCTCCAGACTGATGTGGGAACAAAAATTAACCTACTGTCAATGAATCTTAAATAAGGGAACTTTGAGTAAACCCTAAGTTCCCAGAGGACCCGGCTATCTGCGGAACCGCACAACAACAATCAAGAAAATGATGAATTTAAAATTAAAGTAAGAATGAACGAGATGGAGAGCAAGAAGGATCTTATTCCGAATCTGCGTAAGAACGGTTACAACGAGAGTGGCCTTAGCTACGTGAGCCGTCGGCGAAATCCCTAACTCTAGAAGTCTATGACCGAAAACCCTAGTTGAGACGCAGCTCGATAACAAAACGGAAAAATTCCTAAATGCTAAGTTTGGTGGTGAAAGCTCTGAAAAACGTGTGTTGCTTCTGCCTTATGCCCCTTGCTTATATACTCCCTTCCTTGGCGGTTTGGTCCTTCCATTTCGCCCAGATTCGAGTTTATCGGTAACCTTCCATTTATCTTGATCTTTCCTTTTTCCCGCGGAAATCTTCTATTTATCTTCAAACATGCCATTTATCTTCAAACTTGACATTTACCTTCCTTCTGCGGGTAAATCGTCAAAATGTCATCGTATATTTGGGTTCGATTTCGTTAAGATCGCGAGATGGGCTTTTATCACGTTTTAGGACCTTCCGAGCCGTTTTGCGATAAATCCGTTTTGCGACTTTACACGAGATCGTTTCCTGATCCGATGCCGTTTCTAATAAGTTCCTCGAGTTAAACGTAAAGTTTAGCTACGTTCATTTATCGGTTAATCGTTGTCGTTTTTACGATTCAGTCGACGTTTTTTATTGAAAACGCGTTTTTTCAATTTTTACGAAAAATTTTGGATAAATCATATAGTTTAGGCAATGTTCGGTGTTTCGTTTAACCGTTGCCATTTTATACAATTTCCTCGATTTATTTTTGAGAAAACGAAGCGTTACGGTTTTTATCGTAAAACTAGAATGATATGACGGATTGAGACGAAACGGGAGACATTTCGACCGTGGTTCGGAACATGATTGTGTGGAAGGACGTAAGCCTTGAATCAGGGATGTGGGAGATCGAGGCTCGGGATGGTCGGCTCAACGTACGGCGAGCCGAACCAGACCGGTTAAGCTCGACGTTCGACGAGCTACGCGGGAAGCTTCTAGCTCGGCGAACGGCGAGCTAGTCGTGTCGGGAATAGCTCGCATTTTACGGTGGTTTCGGTTTATCGCGGTGTTGTGCTTAACTCGGGCGATCGTGTAATCGACATTTGTTTTGTTCTTCCGAGATAACGATCTTCCGAGTTTTCCGTGGATTTCCTTTGTTTGGAAATCTCTTTTGGATTTATAAAACGATTTCTCAAGTTTTATAAAACGATTTCTAGAGTTTTATAAAACGATTTCTCGAGTTTTATAAAACATATATTTTATCTTTTTGCGGGAAGTTTTGGCTATTGATTCCGTCGTACCAATTTTGACCCCAACATAGGAAATACGCGGAAAACTCAAGAAGATAATGGAATACGCCACTTCATCTTTTCCCAAAAGGTTTGTAAGTCTCCAGGCTGATATGAGCGATGCTCCAACACTTAGTAGAAAACCACTGCAGGCCAACGGTTACTGGTCTTCTCCGAAAGACTTCTTTCCTCAACAATATTCTAATTGAGCTCGGTAACTAGATAGCCAATCTCACTCTAGATAGAAACAAACCGCTCTAATGGATGTACTAAGGAATGTGGATGGCATACGAAGGCATACCATAACTCTAAATGGCACCCAGTACTTCCACGAATAAGAACGGCATACTCGAATTCACAAAAGTGAATCGTTCCTAAAACAATGACACTACCCGGGAACTACATCTATGTGTTGTTCCCGCATCAAACACAATATGGGCGGAAAATTCCGTCCATAGCCAAGGTCTCTTATGACACCTTGATCACACCTTAACTTATTTATTTAATCATTCATAAATTTTTAAAATGCACACAACACGCAATGGGAAAAGAAACAAACCTACGATTGGACCTTTTCAGAGGTTTAACGGTCCAGGAAACTATAAAGTGAAGGCTCTACCCAAATAGCCAAACACTTGGTAAGAGACTAATGGTAAGGAATGTGAACAAGTTCAACAAGTAGTATCCTAGGTATAGGTATTGGATCGGGTAACTTCATGGGATATGGTAGGATAACCTCCTTACTCAATACTCGCACCACCGAAGCGTGAATGACATAAGTGATTGAGGATTTTATATACTTGAACAATCATCACCATACTTTCCTTGCTAGCTAAAACCATAACAACTCAGGTTCCTCGGTATTGATCTGATGAAACGTCCAACCAAAATATTCCCCATTGACTTTCTTGATCCATTTCTGAAACTGACCTTCGATCTGAGCCTCATAGTCTTTGAACGGTCTTAATGGCAAGAAGAAGCTTCATTGGCAGTATCCAATTCCTTGACATTCACGTGACACTCTACAATCTCCTCAAAGCTCTACAACTCCATTAAATCTTGTTTTCACAAAAAAAAATTTCTAGGTCCCTATAAAACATCTTCATGGTTGTTGGCACATCCTCCGAACCATAATGGATGAATCAGATTCAATCGACTTCGAAATCTTGGTGCAAACATCTCCATGTACCAACTCTATAAGTTAAAACTCCAATCGGTCCCATGCTTTGGGTAGAAAACACTCCATCTTGAACTCTCGAAAGAAATCTGTCTGACTTGTATTAACATTTCCAAAATAATACTTGACACTTAACTACTAACTTAGTGCGTCCTTCTTGATGTTATATGCTTCCATATCCGTTTTACAATCCTCGGAACAATGGTACTTTTGTTGTTCTGCTCCAAGTGTTGCATCCAATTTTTGCCACCAGCGAAAGTATACCACAAGTGGTTTAATCCCTCCTCGTATCTGGTGGTCACAACAGCTTTTCTGCATCCTAAGCTTCAAGATGTCTTGTTACAAACGGTTTGGTGCTGGTGTGTCACTCGTCTTGTACTACAGTTGAACCATCACTGTCACTGATGCGCTTGAAATAACTATTGAATCCATCAGGCTTGTATACTCTGGTGCTTGTACAGCTCAGCATAAGCGGGATAGACTTGAGCAGCCGGAAGAATAAGTGCATCTTGATGATAGTGTGCTATCGGACCGCCCTAAGCCAGATTTTTGCAATAACACCACCTTAACATCCATACAACATGGGCCGGTGATATATTTGATGTGTCGACTCTGTCCCACATATCCATACTGGAACTCGAAAGCACGGCAGGAAAGTATAACAATACCAAATCTGAGCATGGCGGTCGAAAACCCAAGCATGATGACATCAAAATCGGTAAGTACGTTCCATCTCGTCGAGGTTCTTTTGTTGCATCTGCTATGAAAGATAACAGTAAGGTAACTACCCATGACTATCTATCCTAACATGAAGGAACCAGCCAGCACATCCTAATTATCATTGCCACTCATTTCGACTCGAAAAACCTTTAAAACAAGTCCCATTCAAGCATCGTATAACCATGCTCTGATACCACCTTTGTGACACCCCCGATCTGGTCTAGGTACAAATTGACTCAACCGGCTGTGCAACAATCAAACAAGAACATGCACAGCCAATCACTAGTAACTTAAACAAACCCAAAGAAGCCACAATGTGCACATAAACGATTAACTCAAAGTTCCCGGAATAAATCCAAGTACCTTAAGCCAATTGCCTAAGTACACATATCCTATTACGTACAACCCAAGGCTTTGCAACCCGACCGAATAATACCCAATAGTTGGTTCGTCCGGACAAGGACTAATATCATATGGAACCCGTACTTAAAGAAACATTGTTTATACATTATATAATATTATTTCAAAAGCATATTAAAAAGTTTTAAGTATTAACCTCGAGGTTTTCGGTTAACAAACATTATACATAAGATATATGAAACGACTTTGCAAGGATAATAAATCTACGGCTGGCTGAAGCCGTTCCTTCACGTCCTATAGTAAAAGTCTCCCGCCTACTGGATACCTGCATCACAAATGAGTCATGAGTAACTAGTTTACTCAGTGAGTCTAATCCCACACCCCAACACATATTAATAATATCTCGAACAGTGAACTCCATTTTTATGCAGTGGAAATATATTCCATAACTATATATATATATATATATATATATATATATATATATATATATATATATATATATATGTATATATATATATAAGGCCTATCATTCGATCAATGTGAATCCATCTTAAACATCACCTCCAAGATACCCGCCAATCACTCATACTCATAATATATATATATGCTAAACCCGGAAAACCACCAAGGCTAACCGAACATAGCGGGGAATAAATATAACCATCATCTCCATCAGATACTCCAAGATAGAACATCCAACGCTGCATGCAGTTACACGGTCTCCAGGGTGCGACCCCATCATCGTGTTTTCATGACCTTGATCCATATCGCAGGACCAATTCACGGCAATGCGGGACTTTCAGGAGAGTGAGTATACAATAAGACTTCACGCAATTCCTACTTATAGTATTAATAGTATGCTTATATATTAGTACTTGAGAACAAGTACTAAGGCTCAGGGTAAACCTCAAATAATATTTCATAATTATTCTTAAGTGTTTACATAAGTAAACACCTCATCATAATTATAGGTTAAGATACTTTGCTAATCAATCAATCATATTCAGTAATTAAATCAAGCAACACTCTTTCATAAATCATCATTCATCTATCTAGACTCACCTTTGAATCCATGAGATTGGCTAAGGAAGACTAGACACGAGCTCAAGCTAAACGTTCACCACTTGCTGATCACTTCCCAAAACAGAATGAGGACAAGGCATGATCCAACTGGTCCACCCCCTCTCCTTGACCATCAATTTAAAATCAACAATATCTGAACTCAGCTGGTACACCAATTCTAGTTAAATCCACGCCTACCCTGATCAGAACCAAATCAATCCAAGGTCGGATTCATTCAGAACACAGCTCAAAATAAACTAATCCCATACAACTTTGGAAAGAAAACTGATCTGAACAGCATCTTGCATCTTACCGAGTTAAACTCAAACTCTATGGTCACGCCTACATCAGCTCTTGAACGTGACTTAGACTGATCCTTGGTATCCTTCTAAGACTTATTCTGACCATAAAAACAAAGCCTCATGGTCGGACTAAATATGATCACAGAACCAAGCAGCTAGATTTACTCGGTACCTTTAGATTTATTCATGGACATAGCTATGTTTGGTCCTAGATATTAAGAGAAAAATCGACCAGACTCTG
Organism: Eruca vesicaria subsp. sativa; assembly: GCA_932364175.1. Taxonomy (NCBI): domain Eukaryota; kingdom Viridiplantae; phylum Streptophyta; class Magnoliopsida; order Brassicales; family Brassicaceae; genus Eruca; species Eruca vesicaria. The sequence continues at coordinate 7,842 of CAKOAT010278377.1, read as the reverse complement.
CTCTGTTTCTGTCACCATATTGGCCAGACTTATGAAAGACTTCATATCAGTCGAGAGAAGACAAAATCATCTCCCCTAATTTTCTCTGATTTTTCTCTCCTATTTCTCTCACTGATTTTCTCTGTTTTTCACTCAATATTTCTCTGGTTTTTCTTGCAGGTTATGGACGTCCAGAGGAGAGAAGATGGTGTCTTATATCATAGGAGGTTGCTTCACCTCAGGGTTTCACTCAGGACAAAGCAAGGAAAGGAGTGGAAAGGTGGTGACCAGCTTCATCACTATCAACAGCCAAGCAGCTCTCCTTCCCCTCACATGAAGAAAGCATATCCCAGCCACATAATTTTTGTTTTATTAAACTGAGCCAGCAAGCAAGCAGACTGGCTGGTGCAGGTCATATGACTTAATTACTAAGGAAGCAAGCAGGCTAGAAGGTGCAAGGCATGTGACAAGTCAGCAAGAAAAATAGAAAGCTTGTTGATATTTCAGATCACAGTTTTCGACTAATTATTTCTCGTCCACTAATTCCTGTCCTGCTCTTGACTAGACTCGTCGACCTTGAATAAAACTCGAACATAGTAATTAACACTCGACCACAACTTTCAAGGGGAGGTCTTTCGACCACAAGACAGTCCCGTCAAGAAATTAATTTTCTGGATCAATTTTTTTTTATTTTTCAATCTGATTGGACGAACTCAAACTTGTCGAGCGGAATTTTTCTCGACCAAATTCTAATCCGGTCGTGAGGGTTATTACACCTCACTTGAGGTTCCATCACTCTCTTCCAGCTGATCGAGCTACAGGATAGTTGTGCCCAGCTCCCTGCCAACTCGTTCAGCTCTCTTATACCAGCATAAACATCTCCCCTTGGGTACTTAGTCATTCAACCAACAATCTCCACTGACCAAGTAACCTTTGGGAAATCTTCAACAGAAATGGCAATGCATCTAGCTCCTCTCAACTAATGCATCACTCATTCTCCTCACGCTTGTAGAATAATGTAGCAAGTCCATCTCCTGGACTAGATGATGCCCATCAGATCCTAAGTCAATCAACCATCCACCCCACATGACTCAGAACTAATGAGTCTTCGCACTTACCTAACCTGTGCATCATCTGATCAAACAGAGCAGACACCTTGATCGTTCCCCTTGATTGGATCACACACGATCTTTCTTGAATGACCACACCAGCTCAGTGCTTGTTCCTGACCCTGGAATAGGTCTTTGGTCCAAAAATGACATCCTTCAAAAGTGCTCCAAAAATTAATTAAAACTCACCAAAAACTCTGATAAATCCCCATTAGAAGGAATCCCCATCATATCCCTTCAGACCTTGATGATTTCGACCAAACAGCCATAAACACTAAAAAATTAACCTCAAGCAAACATGCTCGAAAAATTAATCTAAATATGTCAATAATTATTATAAATCCCCAAAGTAGGTTTCCAATCATCAGAATCCGACCCAGAGGTCCGGATCATGCAAACCCAACTTTGGTCAGTCCAGCCTATGGCCATGGACACTCACCTTCTTAACCGGACAAGGCCATGTTTCAGTGCCTCCATGTAAACATAGTTTACATCACAAAATATGGTCTTCAAGGGGCGTTCCTTACTTGTCCTAACAGCACCACAATAGACAATAAACAAAAACAAGGAATTAAACATAAATGGGTTACCATAACATGATATTTCTAGATCTTGTGTCTACCATTAACATGGCAATCCTGATCCTCTTGCACACGCCTATATCAAGTCTTATCACATACTTCCAGTATTGATAATATCTTTCCTTGGGTCGCACCAATCTTCCTTTCCATTGATCTCCCATGAAAACTAGTTTTGCATTGGTTTTACCTTCAAGGCTGTCCTTGCAAATGAGAATGGACTTTGTCCTTTCCTCTTCTCTCCTGACTTATTTTGTGTGTTCCCATAGACAAAGAGTAAGACTAGAACGTTGATATCTTGCATATTTGCATTGTTTTACCCATTCACCCATGAGCATTTTCATCATATAGATTAGAATTTATCCATGTCTAGGTTGCATTTTGCATTCATTGTCTTTATTAGGTGTTGGAATGTGCCATGGAGTGGTTTGAGATGTTTAGGAGCATTGTGACCCAAAAGTGACTGAAAGATGAGCATGGATGGAGCCTTTAAAGATATATTCTGTTGCTAAGATATTTTAGAGACATATAAAATTGAGTTAGCTTTCTAATGGAAGTGGTTTCAAGTCGTTTGAAGATATAATGAAGGAGTTATGACCAATTTACTAGAGGCGAGCATCGTGGAGCGGGGTCATGGCAGCGGGGTCAGGGGGTCGGCCCAGACCACAGCGGACCCCTGGGGCGGAGTCAGGGGGTCCGCTCGGCGTTATGGAAAGCCCCACAGCGGGGTTGTGCAGCGGGGTTGTGACCCCGCTGCGCGCCTATGTTTGGACGAAAAATACTTGTTTTGAGGACCTTTTTGCAATTTCGTTTTGGATGTTTTGAGTTGGAAAAACCTAAGCTTAAGTACTCTTTGTAGCCTACCAGGCAGATCATCTTTTGTTCTTGAAGAAAACTTATTTTGGATTGAGATTTCATTGCTTTCATCTTGTGTTCTTGTTGATTTCTTGTCTATTTCTCTACATGATTAATCTGAAATCCAATATGGGTTTAAGAGGAATCATGGAGATTAGTGAGTAATCACCTTTTGAATTCATGGGTTAGGGAGATTAAGGGTGATTAGGTTAGATTTAGGATGTTTTAGTGTTAGATTTCTCTNTGCCATCCTTAGATCGAAACTTGATCACCCAAGGTCAAATTCCCATACCCATGAGTTCTCCTTTACATTCTTTGTCAAAGTTATATCTTTTATTGCATTCTAGTTTTAGTTAACCTTAAAAACCAATCAATCACATGATCGCACTTAGATTAAGCTAGTACTTGTATTCTCGGTGCTTTTAAATCCCTCAGAACTGGTTTGACAATCATCTATACTACAACATTTGTTTTAGGAGCCTCAAAAACTCCTAACACCAAATTGGCGCCGTTGCCAAATTTTGAGTAGATTGAAACATTGAGATTTAGTCACTTGCTTGAGACTAAGTCATTTTTCTTTTATTTTGTTACTGATTCTTTATCTTCATCTCTCTTTGGATTTCAGGTGTATGAACTTGAGGAGCAAGGGCACAACAAACCTTGTTCCAAGAGTTCCAGATATCAGAGCGTTTGAAAGAGAGATTGCAAGACAGAGAAGAAAAGCAGAGCAAGAAGCTCAGCAACAGAGGTTGGATACTGACATGGAGCCACCGGTTAACATCAACGGGCAAGACCCACCAGCTCACCCAGCACGCCCAGCTCGCCCTATTGGCACTCATGACCGCCCCAACCTTCATGGCAATAGGTTGGGTATCCGTGCGCAAGCTGTGGAAGCCAACAACTTTGAGGTCAAAGCAGGACTCCTCAACGTGATCGAGAACAACAAGTATCATGGGTTACCTGTAGAAGACCCATTTGACCACTTGGACAAGTTTGACAGCTACTGTGGCTTGTCAAAGACCAATGGTGTGTCCGAGGATGCCTTCAAGCTCAAGCTATTCCCTTTTTCTTTGGGAGACAAGGCACGTCAGTGGGAGAAGTCTCTACCAAGTGATTCTATCACCACCTGGGATGAGTGCAAGAGAGCATTCTTGGAGAAATTCTTCTCTTCTTCAAGAACTGCTAAGCTGAGGAATGAGATATCCAGCTTTCAACAGAAGAACTTGGAAGGATTCAGTGAAGCATGGGAGAGATTCAAGAGCTATC
>CAKOAT010278266.1:8753-28388 GCA_932364175.1 Eruca vesicaria subsp. sativa | reverse complement strand
CTTATTTTATCTATTAAAAACAGAAACCACGACTTCTATTATGTGTGACTTTTCATTTTATATAATCTCGTTGAAAGTCATCACATGTAATTTTCATATCATTTATTTTCATAATAAGCATAATCTTTTTTTTATCAACACCCACTTTTGAAGATCAAGTGGTAGTCGAGTTTAAGTCATTCCCAAGATTCGCTCGGTCGGGATGGGTCTAATCTACATGGGAGGATGCCACGCTCACAAGTTCCTCGCTCTAGGTATATGGGAATTGTTCCAAAAAACCGCCTAGTACGAGATGGAATGAGACGAGCTCAGAAGCAAAAGCTTGCTAGGCGATTGGATTTGTAATCAAGCCTTCTAAGCCGGAGCAATCTGTCTATACATGTATCGTGGTTACCATCAAATTTATGTATCCATATCTATACATGTATCCATACTCTAAGTAAAAAAAAACCCGATTCCGATCACCGAATCCGTATTCAGTGCGGGCTCTTATCTATGGCAACATGAACAATTGTCGTGGATCCTGGATCCATAATTTTTGTTGTTGTTGTTGTTGTTGTTGTTTTATAGGATCTATTCATATCTGTTAAATTATAAAAAAAACTCATAATTAAGTAAACTTAATTTACTTATTAAAAAAAAAATATATTTTTACCATTATTAGCTAAAATTATAAAACAATATTTCATTTGATTTTTTTTTTTTTGTTTTTAAAGAGTTGATACAGTTTTCTATTTATTTAAGTCTTATAGATCAAATTAAAAGAAACACAGTGAAAATAATATAGAAAATCTTCATAAAAAGGTCTATATTCTTTGTTTTGCTCAGGATTGTTATATTGGTTAAGACAACACTGTTCGTATTCTAGAATAAACATATATCATAAAAAAATTGGAAAATTAATAAAGAACTCTGTCCATTGTTAAATTTCTCCATATATAGTGAAAGCCGGCAGTCAATCCTTAACTGTAGACACAATTTTCACGGATTAGAAATAGTATGGTCTAAACAATATATTTAAGATTTATAGGATCTTTATGTACTCCATGACGCATATCAATTCTTTCGCATTCAACACGGAATGTTGACATTTTTTATCGTATATTCATAGCCTCCATGACATGATCTTCCAAGTCTCCATTTTTGTAAAATTATCCTTGACCTAAAAAGATATTTTACTGTCACTAGACTCAATCGATGACTGATCATCTTATGTGGTGTGTCGAAAGCATATTAAAAGCCCATGTTTCATTTATTCTGATAATGTCAAAAGAAAAATTCATCTCTTAGATTAATCTCAATCAAAGTTGTAATAGAAAAATGAGGTTCATCTGAAAATATCTGAATATTTCATCTATGACTCCTTTACGAGCAAAAACAAAATTAAAGAATAAAAGAAGATCCTATCGCCAACGATCATCGGATAAAAATCACATCCCAAATCTTCCCAACATATCATATCATTACTTATCTTATCTATTAAAAACAGAAACCGTGACTTCTATTATGTGTGACCTTTCATTTTATATAATCTCTTTGAAAGTCATCACATTTAATTTTCATATCATTAATTTTCATAATAAGCATATTCTTTTTTATTTATCAACACCCACTTTTGAAGATCAAGTGGTAGTCGAGTTTAAGTCATTCCCAAGATTCGATCGGTCCGTATGTGTCTAATCTACATGGGAGGATGCCACGCTCACAAGTTCCTCGCTCTAGGTATATGGGAAACGTTGAACACCAAAAAACCGCCTAGTACGAGATGGAATGAGACGAGCTCAGAAGCAAAAACTTGCTAGTCGATTGGACTTGCAATCAAGTCTACTAAGCCGGAGCAATCTTTCTATACATGTATCGTGGTTACCATCAAATTTATGTATCCATATCTTTTTCTGACAAAAAAAAAAGTTTACTCTAAGTTAAAAAAGATCCCAATTCAGATCACCTAATCCGTATTCAGTGCAGGCTCTTATCTATGGCAACATGAACATTTGCCGTGGATCCTGGATCCATAATTTTTGTTGTTGTTGTTTTATAGGATCTATTCAAATCTTTTAAATTATAAAAATAAAACTCATAATTAAGTAAACTTAATTTTCTAATTAAAAAAAAATCTATATTTTTACCATTATTAACTAACAATATAAAGAAATGTTTTCATTTGATTGTTTTTTTTAATAAATTGATATATTTTTTCTATTTATTTAAGTCTTTTAGTTCAAATCAAAAGAAACGCAGTGAAAACAATATAGAAAATCTTCATAAAAAGGTCTATATTCTTTGTTTTTCTCAGGACTATTATATTGGTTAAGACGACACTGTCCGTATTCTAGAATTAACATATATCATAGAAAAACTGTAAAATTAATAAAGAACTCTGTACATTGTTAAATTTCTCCATATGTAGTGAAAGCCGGCAGTCAATCCTTAACTGTAGACACAATTTTCACGGATTAGAAATAGTATGGTCTAAACAATATATTTAAGATTTATAGGATCTTTATGCACTCCATGACGCATATCAATGCTTTCGCATTCAACATGGAATGTTGACATTTTTTATCGGATATTCATAGCCTCCATGACATGATCTTCCAAGTATCAATTTTTGTAAAATTAACCTTCACCTGAAAAGATATTTTACCATCTCTAGACTCAATCGATGACTGATCATCTTGTGTGGTGTATCGAAAGCATATTAAAATCCCATGTTTCATTTATTCTGATAATTTTCAAAGAAAAAGTTCATCTCTGAGATTAAACTCAATCAAAGTTGTAATAGGAAAATGAGGTTCATCTGAAAATATCTGAATATTTCATCTATGACTCCTTTATGAGCAAAAACAAAATTAAAGAATAAAAGAAGATCCTATCGCCAACGATCATCGGATAAAAATCACATCCCAAATCTTCCCAAAATATCCTATCATTACTTATCTTCTCTATCAAAAACAGAAACCGACACTTCTATTATGTGTGACCTTTCATTTTATATAATCTCTTTGAAAGTCATCACATTTAATTTTCATATCATTAATTTTCATAGTAAGCATAATCTTTTTTTTTTTATCAACATCCACTTTTAAAGATCAAGTGGTAGTTGAGTTTAAGTGATTCCCAAGATTCGATCAGTCCGGATGGGTCTAATCTACATGGGAGGATGCCATGCTCACAAGTTCCTCGCTCTAGGTATATGGGAAGTGTTGAACACCAAAAAACCGCCTAGTACGAGATGGAATGAGACGAGCTCAGAGCAAAAGCTTGCTAGTCGATTAGATTTGCAATCAAGTCTACTAAGCCGGAGCAATCAAGCCTACTAAGCCGGAGCAATCTGTCTATACATGTATCGTGGTTACCATAAAATTTATGTATCCATATCTTTTACTGACAAAAAAGTTTACTCTAAGTTAAAAAAATACCGATTCAGATCACCTAATCCGTATTCAGTGCGGGCTCTTATCTATGGCAACATGAACATTTGCCGTGGATCCTGGATCCAAAATTTTTGTTGTTGCTGTTTTATAGGATCTATTCAAATCTGTTAAATTATCAAAAAATTCATAATTAAGTAAACTTAATTTACTTATTAAAAAAAAATCTTTCTATTTACCATTATTAACTAACGATATAAAAAATGTTTTCATTTGATTTTTTTTTATTTGTTTTTTAAAGAATTGATATATTTTTTCTATTTATTTAAGTTTTATAGTTCAAATCAAAAGAAATGCACTGAAAACAATATTGAAAATCTTCATAAGAAGAACTATATTATTTGTTTTGCTCAGGACTATTATATTGGTTAAGACGACACTATCCGTATTCTAGAATTAACATATATCATAAAAAAATGTAAAATTAATAAAGAACTCCTTACATTTTTAAATTTCTCCATATATAGTGAAAGCCGGCAGTAAATCCTTAACTGTGGACACAATTTTCACTAATCAGTATTTAAGATTTATAGGATCTTTATGCACTCCATGACGCATATCAATTCTTTCGCATTCAACACGGAATGTTGACATTTTTTATCGGATATTTATAGCCTCCATGACATGATCTTCTAAGTTTCCATTTTTGTAAAATTATCCTTGACCTGAAAAGATATTTTACTGTCTCTAGACTCAATTGATGACTGATAATATTATGTGGTGTATCGAAAGCATATTGAAATCCCATGTTTCATTTATTCTGATAATGTCCAAAGAAAAAGTTCATCTCTAAGATTAAACTCTATCAAAGTTGTAATAGAATAATGAGGTTCATCTGAAAATATCTGAATATTTCATCCATGACTCCTTTACGAGCAAAAACAAAATTAAAGAATAAAAGAAGATCTTATCGCCAACGATCATCGAATAAAAATCACATCCCAAATCTTCCCAACATATCCTATCATTACTTATCTTATCTATTAAAAACAGAAACCACGACTTCTATTATGTGTGACCTTTCATTTTATATAATCTCTTTGAAAGTCATCATATTTAATTTTCATTTCATTTATTTTCATAGTAAGCATAATCTTTTTTTTATCAACACCCACTTTTAAAGATGAAGTGGTAGTTGAGTTTAAGTGATTCCCAAGATTCGATCAGTCCGGATGGGTCTAATCTACATGGGAGGATGCCACGCTCACAAGTTCCTCGCTCTAGGTATATGGGAAATGTTGAACACCAAAAAACCGCCTAGTACGAGATGGAATGAGACGAGCTCAGAAGCAAAAGTTTGCTAGACGATTGGATTTGCAATCAAGTCTACTAAGCCGGAGCAATCTGTCTATACATGTATCGTGGTTACCATCAAATTTATGTATCCACATCTTTTACTGACAAAAAAGTTTACTCTATTAAAAAATACCGATTCAGATCACCTAATCCGTATTCAGTGCGGGCTCTTATTTATGGCAACATTAACATTTGCCGTGGATCCTGGATCCAAAATTTTTGTTGTTGCTGTTTTATAGGATCTATTCAAATCTGTTAAATTATCAAAAAATCTCATGATTAAGTAAACTTAATTTACTTATTAAAAAAAAATCTTTCTATTAACCATTATTAACTAACGATATAAAAAATGTTTTCATTTGATTGTTTTTTATTTGTTTTTAAAGAATTGATATATTTTTTCTATTTATTTAAGTCTTATAGTTCAAATCAAAAGAAATGCACTGAAAACAATATAGAAAATCTTCATAAGAAGAACTATATTCTTTGTTTTGCTCAGGACTATTATATTGGTTAAGACGACACTATCCGTATTCTAGAATTAACATATATCATAAAAAAATGTAAAATTAATAAAGAACTCCTTACATTCTTAAATTTCTCCATATATAGTGAAAGCCAGCAGTAAATCCTTGACTGTGGACACAATTTTCACTAATTAGTATTTAAGATTTATAGGATCTTTATGCACTCCATGACGCATATCAATTCTTTCGCATTCAACACGGAATGTTGACATTTTTTATCGGATATTTATAGCCTCCATGACATGAACTTCTAAGTTTCCATTTTTGTAAAATTATCCTTGACCTGAAAAGATATTTTACTGTCTCTAGACTCAATTGATGACTGATGATATTATGTGGTGTATCGAAAGCATATTGAAATCCCATGTTTCATTTATTCTCATAATGTCCAAAGAAAAAGTTCATCTCTGAGATTAAACTCAATAAGAGTTGTAATAGAAAAATGAGGTTCATCTGAAAATATCTGAATATTTCATCCATGACTCCTTTATGAGCAAAAAAAAAATTAAAGAATAAAAGAAGATCCTATCGCCAACGATCATCGGATAAAAATCACATCCCAAATCTTCCCAACATATCCTATCATTACTTATCTTATCTATTAAAAACAGAAACCGACACTTCTATTATTTGTGACCTTTCATTTTATATAATCTCTTTGAAAGTAATCACATTTAATTTTCATATCATTAATTTTCATAGTAAGCATTATCTTTCTTTTTATCAACATCCACTTTTAAAGGTCAAGTGGTAGTTGAGTTTAAGTGATTCCCAAGATTCGATCGGTCCGGATGGGTCTAATCTACATGGGAGGATGCCACGCTCACAAGTTCCTCGCTCTAGGTATATGGGAAATGTTGAACACCAAAAAACCGCCTAGTTCGAGATGGAATGAGACGAGCTCAGAGCAAAAGCTTGCTAGTCGATTGGATTTGCAATCAAGTCTACTAAGCCGGAGCAATCAAGTCTACTAAGCCGGAGCAATCTGTCTATACATGTATCGTGGTTACCATCAAATTTATGTATCCATATCTTTTACTGACAAAAAAGTTTACTCTAAGTTAAAAAAATAACGATTCAGATCACCTAATCCGTATTCAGTGCGGGCTCTTATCTATGGCAACATGAACATTTCCCGTGGATCCTGGATCCAAAATTTTTGTTGTTGCTGTTTTATAGGATCTATTCAAATCTGTTAAATTATCAAAAAACTCATAATTAAGTAAACTTAATTTACTTTTAAAAAAAAAAATCTTTCTATTTACCATTATTAACTAACGATATAAAAAATGTTTTCATTTGATTTTTTTTTTGGTTTTTTAAGAATTGATATATTTTTTCTATTTATTTAAGTCTTATAGTTCAAATCAAAAGAAATGCACTGTAAACAATATAGAAAATCTTCATAAAAAGAACTATATTCTTTGTTTTGCTCAGGACTATTATATTGGTTAAGACGAAACTATCCGTATTCTAGAATTAACATATATCATAAAAAACTGTAAAATTAATAAAGAGCTCCTTACATTGTTAAATTTCTCCATATATAGTGAAAGCCGGCAGTCAATCATTAACTGTGGACACAATTTTCACTAATTAGTATTTAAGATTTATAGGATCTTTATGCACTCCATAACGCATATCAATGCTTTCGCATTCAACACGGAATGTTGACAATTTTTATCGGATATTCATAGCCTCCATGACATGATCTTCCAAGTCTCCATTTTTGTAAAATTATCCTTCACCTGAAAAGATATTTTACTATCTCTAGACTCAATTGATGACTGATAATATTATGTGGTGTATCGAAAGCATATTGAAATCCCATGTTTCATTTATTCTGATAATGTCCAAAGAAAAAGTTCATCTCTGAGATTAAACTCAATCAAAGTTGTAATAGAAAAATGAGGTTCATCTGAAAATATCTGAATATTTCATCTATGACTCCTTTATGAGCAAAAACAAAATTAAAGAATAAAAGAAGATCCTATCGCCAACGATCATCGGATAAAAATCACATCCCAAATCTTCCCAAAATATCCTATCATTACTTATCTTCTCTATCAAAAACAGAAACCGACACTTCTATTATGTGTGACCTTTCATTTTATATAATCTCTTTGAAAGTCATCACATTTAATTTTCATATCATTAATTTTCATAGTAAGCATAATCTTTTTTTTTTTATCAACATCCACTTTTAAAGATCAAGTGGTAGTTGAGTTTAAGTGATTCCCAAGATTCGATCAGTCCGAATGGGTCTAATCTACATGGGAGGATGCCATGCTCACAAGTTCCTCGCTCTAGGTATATGGGAAGTGTTGAACACCAAAAAACCGCCTAGTACGAGATGGAATGAGACGAGCTCAGAGCAAAAGCTTGCTAGTCGATTGGATTTGCAATCAAGTCTACTAAGCCGGAGCAATCAAGCCTACTAAGCCGGAGCAATCTGTCTATACATGTATCGTGGTTACCATAAAATTTATGTATCCATATCTTTTACTGACAAAAAAGTTTACTCTAAGTTAAAAAAATACCGATTCAGATCACCTAATCCGTATTCAGTGCGGGCTCTTATCTATGGCAACATGAACATTTGCCGTGGATCCTGGATCCAAAATTTTTGTTGTTGCTGTTTTATAGGATCTATTCAAATCTGTTAAATTATCAAAAAATTCATAATTAAGTAAACTTAATTTACTTATTAAAAAAAAAATCTTTCTATTTACCATTATTAACTAACGATATAAAAAATGTTTTCATTTGATTTTTTTTTATTTGTTTTTTAAAGAATTGATATATTTTTTCTATTTATTTAAGTTTTATAGTTCAAATCAAAAGAAATGCACTGAAAACAATATTGAAAATCTTCATAAGAAGAACTATATTATTTGTTTTGCTCAGGACTATTATATTGGTTAAGACGACACTATCCGTATTCTAGAATTAACATATATCATAAAAAAATGTAAAATTAATAAAGAACTCCTTACATTTTTAAATTTCTCCATATATAGTGAAAGCCGGCAGTAAATCCTTAACTGTGGACACAATTTTCACTAATCAGTATTTAAGATTTATAGGATCTTTATGCACTCCATGACGCATATCAATTCTTTCGCATTCAACACGGAATGTTGACATTTTTTATCGGATATTTATAGCCTCCATGACATGATCTTCTAAGTTTCCATTTTTGTAAAATTATCCTTGACCTGAAAAGATATTTTACTGTCTCTAGACTCAATTGATGACTGATAATATTATGTGGTGTATCGAAAGCATATTGAAATCCCATGTTTCATTTATTCTGATAATGTCCAAAGAAAAAGTTCATCTCTGAGATTAAACTCAATCAAAGTTGTAATAGAATAATGAGGTTCATCTGAAAATATCTGAATATTTCATCCATGACTCCTTTACGAGCAAAAACAAAATTAAAGAATAAAAGAAGATCTTATCGCCAACGATCATCGAATAAAAATCACATCCCAAATCTTCCCAACATATCATATCATTACTTATCTTATCTATTAAAAACAGAAACCACGACTTCTATTATGTGTGACCTTTCATTTTATATAATCTCTTTGAAAGTCATCATATTTAATTTTCATTTCATTTATTTTCATAGTAAGCAAAATCTTTTTTTTATCAACACCCACTTTTAAAGATGAAGTGGTAGTTGAGTTTAAGTGATTCCCAAGATTCGATCAGTCCGGATGGGTCTAATCTACATGGGAGGATTCCACGCTCACAAGTTCCTCGCTCTAGGTATATGGGAAATGTTGAACACCAAAAAACCGCCTAGTACGAGATGGAATGAGACGAGCTCAGAAGCAAAAGCTTGCTAGTCGATTGGATTTGCAATCAAGTCTACTAAGCCTGAGCAATCTGTCTATACATGTATTCTGGTTACCATAAAAAATCTATATTTTTACCATTATTAACTAACGATATAAAGAAATGTTTTCATTTGATTGTTTTTTTTTGGTTTTTAATAAAGTGATATATTTTTTCTATTTATTTAAGTCTTATAGTTCAAATCAAAAGAAACACAGTGAAAACAATATAGAAAATCTTCATAAAAGGTCTATATTCTTTGTTTTCTCAGGACTATTATATTGGTTAAGACGACACTGTCTGTATTCTAGAATTAACATATATCATAAAAAACTGTAAAATTACTAAAGAACTCTGTACATTGTTAAATTTCTCCATATGTAGTGAAAGCCGGCAGTCAAGCCTTAACTGTAGACACAAATTTCACGGATTAGAAATAGTATGGTCTAAACAATATATTTAAGATTTATAGGATCTTTATGCACTCCATGACGCATATCAATGCTTTCGCATTCAACAAGGAATGTTGACATTTTTTATCGGATATTCATAGCCTCCATGACATGATCTTCCAAGTCTCCATTTTTGTAAAATTATCCTTCACCTTAAAAGATATTTTACTATCTCTAGACTCAATCGATGACTGATCATCTTATGTGGTGTATCGAAAGCATATTAAAATCCCATGTTTCATTTATTCTGATAATGTCCAGAGAAAATGTTCATCACTGAGATTAAACTCAATCAAAGTTATAACAGAAAAAGAGGTTCATCTGAAAATATCTGAATATTTCATCCATGACTCCTTATACGATCAAAAAGAAAATTAAAGAATAAAAGAAGATCCTATCGCCAACGATCATTGGTTCAAAATAACATCCCAAATCTTCCCAACATATCATATCACTACTTATTTTATCTATTAAAAACAGAAACCACGACTTCTATTATGTGTGACCTTTCACTTTATATATTCTCGTTGAAAGCCATCACATTTAATTTTCATATCATTAATTTTCATAATAAGCATATTCTTTTTTTTTATCAACACCCACTTTTGAAGATCAAGTGGTAGTCGAGTTTAAGTCATTCCCAAGATTCGCTCGGTCCGGATGGGTCTAATCTACATGGGAGGATGCCACGCTCACAAGTTCCTCGCTCTAGGTATATGGGAAATGGTGAACACAAAAAAACCGCCTAGTACGAGATGGATTGAGACGAGCTCAGAAGCATAAGCTAGCTAGTCGATTGGATTTGCAATCAAGTCTACTAAGCCGGAGCAATCTGTCTATACATGTATCGTGGTTACCATCAAATTTATGTATCCATATCTTTTTCTGACAAAACAAAAGTTTACTCTAAGTTAAAACAGATCCCGATTCAGATCACCTAATCTGTATTCAGTGTGGGCTCTTATCTATGGCAACATGAACATTTGCCGTGGATCCTGGATCCATAATTTTTGTTGTTGTTGTTTTATAGGATCTATTCAAATCTGTTAAATTATAAAAAAAAACTCATATTTATGTAAAATTAATTTACTTATTAAAAACAAAATCTATATTTTTACCATTATTAACTAACGATATAAAGAAATGTTTTCATTTGATTGTTTTATTTTGGTTTTTAATAAAGTGATATATTTTTTCTATTTATTTAAGTCTTATAGTTCAAATCAAAAGAAACGCAGTGAAAACAATATAGAAAATCTTCATAAAAAGGTCTATATTTTTTTTTTCTCAGGACTATTATATTGGTTAAGACGACACTGTTTGTGTTCTAGAATTAATAAATATCATAAAAAACTCTAAAATTAATAAAGAACACTGTACATTGTTAAATTTCTCCATATATAGTGAAAGCCGACAGTCAATCCTTAACTGTAGACACAATTTTCACGGATTAGAAATAGTATGGTCTAAACAATATATTTAAGATTTATAGGATCTTTATGCACTCCATGACGCATATCAATGCTTTCGCATTCAAGACGAAATGTTGACATTTTTTATCGGATATTCATAGCATCCATGACATGATCTTCAAAGTCTCCATTTTTGTAAAATTATCCTTGACCTGAAAAGATATTTTACTCTCTCTAGACTCAAATCGATGATTGATCATCATATGCGGTGTATCGAAAGCATATTAAAAGAACATGTTTCATTTATTTTTATAATGTCCAAAAATAAAGTTCATCTCTGAGATTAAACTCAATCAAAGTTGTAATAGAAAAATGAGGTTCATCTGAAAATATCTGAATATTTCATCCATGACTCCTTTACGAGCAAAAACAAAGTTAAATAATAAAAGAAGATCCCATCGCCAACGATCATCGGTTCAAAATCACATCCCAAATCTTCCCAACATATCATATCATTACTTATCTTATCTATTAAAAATAGACACCACAACTTCTATTATGTGTGACCTTTTATTTTATATAATCTTTTTGAAAGTCATCACATTTAACTTTCATATCATTTATTTTCATTATAAGCATAATCTTTTTTTTTATCAACACCCACTTTTGAAGATCAAGTGGTAGTTGAGTTTAAGTCATTCCCAAGATTCGCTCGGTCCGGATGGGTCTAATCTACATGGGAGGATGCCACGCTCACAAGTTCCTCGCTCTAGGTATATGAGAAATGTCGAACACCAAAAAACCGCCTAGTACGAGATGGAATGAGACGAGCGTAGAAGCAAAAGCTTGCTACTCGATTAGATTTGCAATCAAGTCTACTAAGCCAGAGCAATCTGTCTATACATGTATCGTGGTTACCATCAAATTTATGTATCCATATCTTTTTCTGACAAAAAAAGTTTACACTAAGTTAAAAAAAAATTCCGATTCAGATCACCTAAACCGTATTCAGTGCGGGCTCTTATCATTGGCAACATGAACATTTGCCGTGGATCCTGGATCCCTAATTTTTGTTGTTGTTGTTTTATAGGATCTATTCAAATCTGTTAAATTATAAAAAAAAACTCATAATTAAGTAAACTTAGTTTACTTATTAAAAAAAATCTATCTATTTACCATTTTTAACAAAGGATATAAAAAATGTTTTCATTTGTTTTTTTTTTTTTGGGTTTTTAAAGAAATGATATATTTTTTCTATTTATTTAAGTCTTACAGTTCAAATAAAAAGAAACATAGTGAAAACAATGTAGAAAATATTCATAAAAAGAACTATATTCTTTGTTTTGCTCAGGACTATTAGAATTCTTATGACGACACTGTCCTTATTCTAGAATTAACATATATCATAAAAACTGTAAAATTATTAAAGAACTCCTTACATTGTTAAATTTCTCCATATATAGTGAAAGCCGACAGTCAATCGTTAACTGTAGACACAATTTTCACTAATTAGTATTTAAGATTTATAGGCTCTTTATGAACTCCATGACGCATATCAATGCTTTCGCATTCAACATGGATTGTTGACATTTTTTATCTGATATTTATAGCCTCCTTGACATGATCTTCCAAGTCTTCATTTTTGTAAAAAATATCCTTGACCTGAAAAGATATTTTACTGTCTCTAGACTCAATCGATGATTGATCATCTTATGTGGTGTATCGAAAGCATATTAAAATCCCATGTTTTGATTTATTCTGATAATGTCCAAAGAAAAAGTTCATCTCTGAGATTAAACTCAATCAAAGTTGTAATAGAAAAATGAGGTTCATCTGAAAATATCTGAATATTTCATCCATGACTCCTTTACGAGCAAAAACAAAATTAAAGAATAAAAGAAGATCCTATCGCCAACGATCATCGGTTCAAAATCACATCCCAAATCTTCCNGTCCAAAGAAAAAGTTCATCTCTGAGATTAAACTCAATCAAAGTTGTAATAGAAAAATGAGGTTCATCTGAAAATATCTGAATATTTCATCCATGACTCCTTTACGAGCAAAAACAAAATTAAAGAATAAAAGAAGATCCTATCGCCAACGATCATCGGTTCAAAATCACATCCCAAATCTTCCCAACATATCATATCACTACTTATCTTATCTATTAAAAACAGAAACCACGACTTCTATTATGTATGACCATTCATTTTATATAATCTCTTTGAAAGTCATCACATTTAATTTTCATTTCATTTTTTTCATAATAAGCAGAATCTTTTTTTTTATCAACACCCAGTTTTAAAGATCAAGTGGTAGTCGATCGGTCCGGATAGGTCTAATCTACATGGGAGGATGCCATGCTCACAAGTTCCTCGCTCTAGGTATATGGGAAATGTTGAACACCAAAAAACCGCCTAGTACGAGATGGAATGAGACGAGCTCAGAAGCAAAAGCTTGCTAGTCGATTGGATTTGCAATCAAGTCTACTAAGCCGGAGCAATCTGTCTATACATGTATTGTGGTTACCATCAAATTTATGTATCCATATCTTTTTCTGACAAAAAAAAAAGTTTATTCTAAGTTAAAAAAGATCCCAATTCAGATCACCTAATCCGTATTCAGTGCGGGCTCTTATCTATGGCAACATGAACATTTGCCGTGGATCCTGGATCCATAACTTTTGTTGTTGTTGTTTATAGGATCTATTCAAATCTGTTAAATTATAAAAAAAAACTCATAATTATGTAAACTTAATTTACTTATTAAAAAAAAATCTATATATTTACCATATTAACTAACGATATAAGGAAATGTTTTCATTTGATTGTTTTTTTTTTGGTTTTTAATAAATTGATATATTTTTTCTATTTATTTAAGTCTTATAGTTCAAATCAAAAGAAACGCAGTGAAAACAATATAGAAAATCTTTATAAAAAGGTCTATATTCTTTGTTTTTCTCAGGACTATTATATTGGTTAAGACGACACTGTCTGTATTCTAGAATTAACATATATCATAAAAAACTGTAAAATTAATAAAGAACTCTGTACATTGTTAAGTTTCTCCATATGTAGTGAAAGCCGGCAGTCAATCCTTAACTGTAGACACAATTTTCACGGATTAGAAATAGTATGGTCTAAACAATATATTTAAGATTTATAGGATCTTTATGCACTCTATGACGCATATCAATGCTTTCGCATTCAACACAGAATGTTGACATTTTTTATCGGATATTCATAGCCTCCATGACATGATCTTCCAAGTCTCCATTTTTGTAAAATTATCCTTCACCTTAAAAGATATTTTACTATCTCTAGACTCAATCGATGACTGATCATCTTGTGTGGTGTATCAAAAGCATATAAAAATCACATGTTTCATTTATTCTGATAATTTCCAAAGAAAAAGTTCATCTCTGAGATTAAACTCAATCAAAGTTGTAATAGAAAAAGGAGGTTCATTTGAAAATATCTGAATATTTCATCCATTACTCCTTTACAAGCAAAAACAAAATTAAAGAATAAAAGAAGATCATATCGCCAATGATCATCGGTTCAAAATCACATCCCAAATCTTCCCAACATATCATATCACTACTTATTTATCTATTTAAAACAGAAACCACGACTTCTATTATGTGTGACCTTTCATTTTATATAATCTCGTTGAAAGCCATCACATTTAATTTTCATAATAACCATATTCTTTTTTTTTTATCAACACCCACTTTTGAAGATCAAGTGGTAGTCGAGTTTAAGTCATTCCCAAGATTCGCTCGGTCCGGATGGGTCTAATCTACATGGGAGGATGCCACGCTCACAAGTTCCTCGCTCTAGGTATATGGGAAATGTTGAACACCAAAAAACCGCCTAGTACGAGATGGAATGAGACGAGCTCAGAAGCAAAAGCTTGCTAGTCGATTGGATTTGTAATCAAGTCTACTAAGCCGGAGCAATCTGTTTATACATGTATCGTGGTTACCATCAAATTTATGTATCCATATTTTTTTCTGACAAAAAAAAAGTTTACTCTAAGTTAAAAAAGATCCCAATTCAGATCACCTAATCCGTATTCAGTGCGGGCTCTTATCTATGGCAACATGAACATTTGCCGTGGATCCTGGATCCATAATTTTTGTTGTTGTTGTTTTATAGGATCTATTCAAATCTGTTAAATTATAAAAAAAAATCTCAAAATTATGTAAACTTAATTTACTTATTTAAAAAAAATCTATATTTTTACCATTATTAACTAACGATATAAAGAAATGTTTTCATTTGATTTTTTTTTTTTTTGGTTTTTAAAGAGTTGATATATTTTTCCTATTTATTTAAGTCTTATAGTTCAAATCAAAAGAAACACAATGAAAATAATATGGAAAATCTTCATAAAGGGTCTATACTCTTTGTTTTGCTCAGGACTATTATATTGGTTAAGAAGACACTGTCCGAATTCTAGAATGAACATATATCATAAAAAACTGTAAAATTAATAAAAAACTCTGTACACTGTTAAATTTCTCCATATATAGTGAAAGCCGGCAGTCAATCCTTAACTGTAGACACAATATTAACGGATTAGAAATAGTATGGTCTAAACAATATATTTAAGATTTATGGGATATTTATGCACTCCATGACGCATATCAATGCTTTCGCATTCAAGACGAAATGTTGACATTTTTTATCGGATATTCATAGCCTCCATGACATGATCTTCCAAGTCTCCATTTTTGTAAAATTATCCTTGACCTGAAAAGATATTTTACAGTCTCTAGTCTCAAATCGATGATTGATCATCTTATGTGGTGTATCGAAAGCATATTAAAAGCACATGTTTATAATGTCCAAAGATAAAGTTCATCTGTGAGATTAAACTCAGTCAAAGTTGTAATAGAAAAATGAGGTTCATCTGAAAATATCTGAATATTTCATCTATGACTCCTTTACGAGCAATAAAAAATTAAAGAATAAAATAAGATCCCATCGCCAATGATCATCGGTTCAAAATCACATCCCAAATCTTCCCGGCATATCATATTATTACTTATCTTATCTATTAAAAAGAGACACCACGACTTCTGTTATGGGTGACCTTTTATTTTATATAATCTCTTTGAAAGTCATCACATTTGATTTTCATATCATTTATTTACATAAAAAGCATAATCTTTTTTTTTTTTTATCAATATTCACTTTTGAAGATAAAGTGGTAGTCGAGTTTAAGTCATTCCCAAGATTGGCTCGGTCCGGATGGGTCTAATCTACATGGGAGGATGCCACGCTCACAAGTTCCTCGCTCTAGGTATATGGCAACATGAACATTTGCCGTGGATCCTGGATCCATAATTTTTGTTGTTGCTATTTTATAGGATCTATTCAAATCTGTTAAATTATCAAAAAAACTCATAGTTAAGTAAACTTAATTTACTTATTAAAAAAAATCTTTCTATTTACCATTATTAACTAACGATATAAAAATGTTATCATTTGATTGTTTTTTTTTTGGTTTTTAAACAATTGATATATTTTTTCTATTTATTTAAGTCTTATAGTTCAAATCAAAAGAAATGCACTGAAAACAATAGAGAAAATCTTCATAAGAAGAACTATATTCTTTGTAGCGCTCAGGACTATTATATTGGTTAAGACGACACTATCCGTATTCTAGAATTAACATATATCATAAAAAACTATAAAATTATTAAAGAACTCCTTACATTGTTAAATTTCTCCATATATAGTGAAAGCCGGCAGTCAATCCTTAACTGTAGACACAATTTTCACTAATTAGTATTTAAGATTTATAGGTTCTTTATGAACTAGATGATGGATATCAATGCTTTCGCATTCAACATGGAATGTTGACATTTTTTATCTGATATTCATAGCCTCCATGACATGATCTTCCAAGTCTCCATTTTTGTAAAATTTATCCTTGACCCGAAAAGATATTTTACTGTCCTAGACTCAATTGATGACTGATCATATTATGTGGTGTATCGAAAGCATATTGAA
Organism: Eruca vesicaria subsp. sativa; assembly: GCA_932364175.1. Classification (NCBI taxonomy): domain Eukaryota; kingdom Viridiplantae; phylum Streptophyta; class Magnoliopsida; order Brassicales; family Brassicaceae; genus Eruca; species Eruca vesicaria. The sequence goes on along the minus strand of CAKOAT010278266.1, from coordinate 11,399 downwards.
AGCCCATGTTTCATTTATTCTGATAATGTCCAAAGAAAAAGTTCATCTCTGAGATTAAACTCAATCAAAGTTGTAATAGAAAAATGAGGTTCATCTGAAAATATCTGAATATCTCATCCATGACTCCTTTATGAGCAAAAACAAAATTAAAGAATAAAAGAAGATCCTATCACCAACGATCATCGGTTCAAAATCACATCCCAAATCTTCCCAACATATCATATCATTACTTATCTTATCTATTAAAAACAGAAACCACGACTTCTATTATGTGTGACCTTTCATTTTATATAATCTCTTTGAAAGTCATCATATTTAATTTTCATTTCATTTATTTTCATAGTAAGCATAATCTTTTTTTTTATCAACACCCACTTTTAAAGATCAAGTGGTAGTTGAGTTTAAGTGATTCCCAAGATTCGATCAGTCTGGATGGGTCTAATCTACATGGGAGGATGCCACGCTCACAAGTTCCTCGCTCTAGGTATATGGGAAATGTTGAACACCAAAAAACCGCCTAGTATGAGATGGAATGAGACGAGCTCAGAAGCAAAAGCTTGCTAGTCGATTGGATTTGCAATCAAGTCTACTAAGCCGGAGCAATCTGTCTACACATGTATCGTGGTTACCATCAAATTTATGTATCCATGTCTTTTTATGTCAAAAAAAATTTTACTCTAAGTTAAAAAAATTCCGATTCAGATCACCTAATCGGTATTCATTGCGGGCTCTTATCTATGGCAACATGAAAATTTGTCGTGGATCCTGGGTCCATAATTTTTGTTGTTGTTTTATAGGATCTATTCAAATCTGTTAAATTATCAAAAAAACTCATAATTAAGTAAACTTAATTTACTTATTAAAAAAAATCTATATTATTACCATTATTAACTAACGATAAATTTTTTTTTTTCATTTGATTGTTTTTTGTTTTTAAAGAATTGATATATTTTTTCTATTTATTTAGGTCTTATAGTTCAAATCAAAAGAAACGCAGTGAAAACAATATAGAAATATTCATAAAAAGGTCTATATTCTTTGTTTTTCTCAGGACTATTATATTGGTTAAGACGACACTGTTCGTGCTGTAGAATTAATATATATCATAAAAAACTTTAAAATTAAGAAAGAACTCTGTACATTGTTAAATTTCTCCATATATAATGAAAGCCGGCAGTCAATCATTTACTGTAGACACAATTTTCACGGATTAGAAATAGTATGGTCGAAACAATATATTTAAGATTTATAGGATCTTTATGCACTCCATGACGCATATCAATGCTTTNCCTATCGCCAACGATCATCGGTTCAAAATCACATCCCAAATCTTCCCAACATATCATATCATTACTTATCTTATCTATTAAAAACAGAAACCACGACTTCTATTATGTGTGACCTTTCATTTTATATAATCTCTTTGAAAGTCATCATATTTAATTTTCATTTCATTTATATTCATAGTAAGCATAATCTTTTTTTTTTTATCAACACCCACTTTTAAAGATCAAGTGGTAGTTGAGTTTAAGTGATTCCCAAGATTCTATCGGTCCGGATGGGTGTAATCTACATGGGAGGATGCCACGCTCACAAGTTCCTCGCTCTAGGTATATGGGAAATGTTGAACACCAAAAAACCGCCTAGTACGAGATGGAATGAGACGAGCTCAGAAGCAAAAGCTTGCTAGTCGATTGGATTTGCAATCAAGTCTACTAAGCCAGAACAATCTGTCTATACATGTATCGTGGTTACCATAAAATTTATGTATCCATATCTTAGTCTGACAAAAAAAAGTTTACTCTAAGTTAAAAAAGATCCCGATTCAGATCACCTAATCTGTATTCTGTGCGAGCTCTTATCTATGGCAACATGAACATTTGCCGTGGATCCTGGATCCATAATTTTTGTTGTTGTTGTTTTATAGGATCAATTCAAATCTGTTAAATTATCAAAAAACTCATAATTAAGTAAACTTAATTTACCTATTAAAAAAAAATCTATATTATTACCATTATTAACTAACGATATAAATTTTTTTTTTCATTTGATTGTTTTTTTTATTTTAAAGAATTGATATATTTTTTCTATTTATTTAGGTCTTATAGTTCAAATCAAAAGAAACGCAGTGAAAACAATATAGAAAATCTTCATAAAAAGGTCTATATTCTTTGTTTTTCTCAGGACTATTATATTGGCTAAGACGACACTGTTCGTGTTCTAGAATTAATATATATATCATAAAAAAACTTTAAAATTAATAAAGAACTCTGTACATTGTTAAATTTCTCCATATATAATGAAAGCCGGTAGTCAATCCTTTATTGTAGACACAATTTTCACGGATTAGAAATAGTATGGTCTAAACAATATATTTAAGATTTATAGGATCTTTATGCACTCCATGACGCATATCAATGCTTTCGCATTCAACACGGAATGTTGACATTTTTAATCGGATATTCATAGCCTCCATTACATTATCTTCCAAGTCTCCATTTTTGTAAAATTATCCTTGACCTGAAAAGATATTTTACTGTCTCTAGACTCAATTTATGAGTGATCATTTTATGTGGTGTATCGAAAGCATATTGAAAGCCCATGTTTCATATATTCTGATAATATCCAAAGAAAAAGTTCATCTCT
>CAKOAT010278155.1:4051-28490 GCA_932364175.1 Eruca vesicaria subsp. sativa | reverse complement strand
ATAAAACGTTTCTCGAGTTTTATAAAACGATTCTCGAGTTTTATAGAACGATCTTCGAGTTTTATAAAACAGTCTACGAGTTCCATAAATGACTTTGAGTTTTATAAAACTAGTCCTTGCGTTTTATAAAACTACTCTTTTTGTATTTTCGCGGGGAGTTTTGGCTATTAATTCCGTTGTACCGATTTTGACCCCAACAATTTTGACCCACTTTTAGTCATGGTATTGATATTTTTTTTATGATAATTATATATGTTTTGGAGTCTATTTAGAGTATTTACAGGTTCAGGTACGTCCTGGAGAAATATGGTGATTTTGGTGTCTTTTGGAGCCTTTAAGTGCAGAACTGCGCAGACGCGTTAGATGTTTATATTTAGCTGATATTTTGACACAAAGTAGAGCATTGAGTTATCTTTCCAATGCCACCGGTTTGAGGTCAATCCAACGGTTAGATCAGAAGTTATGCCCGTTTTACTGAAGAGTGGTCAGTCTGCCTCGCGAGAGAAGGCTGTCGAGAAGATATGTGCATGTCGATCGATGGGAGACACTTCATATCGGTTGATATGAATGCCAGAACGTGGGCTGACTATATTTCATAACCGAATGAAGCCCACAAGTTACCGTAATACCCTTGGACGATCAGAAACCCTAGTTATGATATTTATAAGCCATTCTTGACTGCTACATGCTATCGAAGCTTTTCTAAGTTCTTTTCTATTGTTTTCTCTTAGTTAGGAGAGAAGGGAGGAACTCTTATCAGAGTCCTCCTGGAACTCCATTGGTTTTATATCTATTCTATTTCATTTTTATATCTATTCATCTATGATTTCTATGCAAAACTTCATATCTGAATAGATCCAGCTGTTGGATTTAGGGTTCAGATAGGTTGTGGGATTAGCCCCAACTATAGATTGCTAAGTTGTGATATTCAGTGTTAGGATGTTCTTAATGCTTGTTTCTAGAGTCATGAACTAGAACCATGAACTGGAATAGTTTAATTTATTAATCGTCATCCTGATATCATCCTCCACAAACTCAGATCTTAGGCACCAGCGATAGCCGGCCTAATGATCTCGGGTGAACACAGTTTCGATTCGATCTGATGCTATATCGATCGATACTCCTATAGAGTCATCGATCGACGGCAACACATATCGACCGACACTGCGATAGCAACATCGGTCGATATTGTCGGCATTCAGATCAATGGACAAGTCTAACTAGCGATAGCTATAGATTTGTCTAAGAATTGAAGTTCTTATATATCATGCATGCAACTTGTTAGGCATCTATAGCATTATAATCCTCATTACCTGAATAGAAACCCTAGATCTAGCAACCATCATTCCATCCAACAACTCCTTGCCAAGCTGAACAATTAATCTTGTTCAACTTGTTCATTACTTTATTTATTTACTGCATTATTACCTATTAGCCTAGCTTAATCATATAACTATTAGATCTATTAGGTTCCCTAGCTCCCCGTGAATTCGATCCCTAAGTACTACAATTGAACCTCTTATTTGAGAGAGTAATTCACTCCTTAGGGTTAAAAATTTGAGTGATATCACGCTTTTACGCGAAATCGAAATAAGATCTACCTTTTCTTTAAATTCGTTGTATTACGTTTTTCATATTTTCCACATTTATTTGGTTACTTGTCGTTGGCTTTCGCAGAGATCCGGTTCCTCTGGAAAATTAGGGTTTTCCTAAGTTTCCATATTTGACGGAAAATCGATAGTGTGGATTTCGGTTCCCACAGTTTGGCGCAAGAAGGAGGGGGGGTCGGATTACTTACTCATAGCCGCAAAACGCTTGATCAAAACGATGTCGTGATATATGAAAGACAAAGTCTCAACTCGCAAAAACGCTGGTAAAACAACTCCAGCAGTGAGAACTCATACAGCCAACGCTCACGCAAACGCTGTAGTACTCAACAAAATCGAAAACCTAATCGCGACTCTTCACCACGGGAAGAGCGACAAAACAAGCTCACGATTTCTATCTCAGATAACTGAGGGCAACAATAAAATCTATCAAACCCCATATTGTTTTTCTTATTTCCGAGTTGGACAAATCTCACGGGTTGAGAAAAAGACGTTTTCCGAGAACTTTTTGGAAAAATAAAACTTGCTCTCCCAGAAACCGCGGAACAAACCGTAAGTTACTCGCGAAATAAACCCTGGGTTACTCGCGGAAAAACTCTAGGTTATTCACGGCAAAACCCTAGGTTTTTCGCGGAAAATTTCTAGGTTATTCGTGGCAAGACCCTAGGTCGCCCGCGGAAAATCCCTAGGTTACTCGCGGAAAAAAACCTAGGTTATTCGCGGAAAAACCCTAGGTTACTCGCGGAAAAAACTCCAGGTTATTCGCGACAAAAACCGAGGTCACTCGCGGAAAAATCCTAGGTTAACTCGCGGAAAAACCGTAGGTTATTCGCGGCAAAATCCTAGGTTGTTCGCGTAAAAACCCTAGGTTATTCGAGACAAAACCCTAGGTTGCTCGCGGAAGAACCTTAGGCTACTCGCAGAATCGGGCAATACTATCCAGCCGTAAAGTCGGTGAGTTGGCCAAGCAACCTAGCTTGCCATCTTGGCGAGCTGACCGGCTTTCCACCTCGTCCTAGAGGCGCTGGCTTTGCCCCAAGGGTTCTTACCATCCAGATCGCCACACGGCGAGCTGAAAGGGTTCACCCGACTTGCCCTACGTCGAGCGGAACCAATCCTCGAGTTTCTCTCTCGAGTCTTGATCGTGCTGATTCTCGTTTCGTCTCAATCGGAATTTCCATCGGGATTTTACGATAAAACTGCAAAGACTTGTTTCTTCGTATAAGTTCGAATCAATCAACTAAAACGGCAACGGCTGACTTAACACCAAAGTTGCCTAAACTATACGAGAAATCTGAACTCTATAAACCCAATCCGGTTTTACGAAACTCTGCCACGCTAAGTCGAAAACATCCAATCATAAACACATGATTGATTTTTTCGATATACAAAGCGCACCTAGTCGGCCAAATAAAACCAGCAGTACGAAGAAACAAGAACATGAACTCCGATGGTTAAGTCTTCTCCCCGCTCTGATACTCTTGCCGGTAATTCGTCGAAGACCGGTAAGTCAAAAGGCGAAGAACGAAGAATAGACGATCCAAAATCATCAATGAAACTAAGGTATGTCCGATTTGAAAATTTTATTAGACTTCTAATTTCTCGTAGGTAAGAAACGAAAACGTCTTGTAAACTGCCGTGAAACCTAGAGAACTTAGAATTTAGAGGATAGTCTAGCATGCTAAGTCGTAAGCAATTTTTGTCTATCTCGATTTGTTGTTCTCTAACCATTCAGGCATAACNTCCGATTTGAAAATTTTATTAGACTTCTAATTTCTCGTAGGTAAGAAACGAAAACGTCTTGTAAACTGCCGTGAAACCTAGAGAACTTAGAATTTAGAGGATAGTCTAGCATGCTAAGTCGTAAGCAATTTTTGTCTATCTCGATTTGTTGTTCTCTAACCATTCAGGCATAACTCGCAAACCGATCCAATCTCTCGTAAAACCGAGAAACGATCGCCACGCATTCGAACGTACTCCAAGTCATACTCCAAGTCATCGCCAGACATACTCCAAGTCATCGCCAATCTACCACAGTCTTTAACCAACCTGGATTATCGATCATCCGAATCCTTCAAAGGAAACTCGTCTTTTTTCTTTTCGTCGAATATTTTCCCTCGTGTCAAGAAAACGCTGTCTATAAAGCAAACTCTCGCCAAAACAAGCAGAAAATTATTCGGACAATGCGACGCCTCGTCAAAATCATCCCAAAAGCAAATGACAATCTAAGAACCGTAAAACGCTAAAGACTGATCCAAACCGTCTGGGAAATAATCTCGGGGAATATACAGCATCTCTCGGCGCAATCATGCGGTTAGAAAATCTCTGCGAAACTTCAGAGCAAAACTCGATGATTTGCCGAAGTCATAAAGATCTTCTCGAACTTGATAAAACAAGTATAAGAATCGAAAAATGATACGAGAAATCTTTAGGCATCGAAGCATTGATCTCGTTTTCCGTCAAACCAAGTGAGTCACGGAATAATGTCAAGAACATTTGCGGCGAAATAAAAATCGAGAACACAAAGCTACAATAGAGAACACGTCTTCCCTTCTCACTGACTGATCCTATTGCTGATCATGTGATTCATTCCGTCCGAGAAACCCGCTAAAACATTTTGTGACTAGATCTCAGTGAAATAACTTTTGGTGAAACTCCGCGAGTGACTCCGAAAAAACCATCACCGAAAAATCAAAAACTAAGCGGAAAGGTTTCTCGAAAAATCTGCGGAAACATTGTTAACCCAATGCGTCGTGCCGATTTACTAAATTCATCGCCCGTTGCTTACGCAAGAAATCCTTCGTATAGTCAGGATCATGTCATAACGAAGTAACTTTCAAAGTAAACATAACAGGTTTTGCGAAAAATACTTTCCTTATAGCGAAAACCAAGCTATACGATCCGGCACTGGGCGGCCAATCTAAACTTTGCCTCCTCGCGACATGATCTGAAAGATCTCACTCTTTAGCCCGTCGGTTCACGAGCATCCTCTCTCATTCCTCCCGTTTACATCCGAGAATGAGACCGCCCCGCAAACGACTCCGCACGGGCTCTGCATCGAGCTTCTTAGGATCTGTCTCCCTCGAGTAAAAAAAAACAACTTCCATACAAATGAAAGTTTATACGAAACTTTCACCGTAGAAATCAAACATACAACGGAAAAACGTTTTCTATAAACACGGGCATACTTGGCATATCAAGCTCGAAAAAAGCTACTTGGTTATTGTCCGATCGCGCTTCACTTCAATGCCAAGTTTACAAACCGACTCGACCTTTTTGATAGCACGAAAGTGTCGTGGTCTTATCCTCTACCAAATACGACCTTGGCTGTGCGGCTGAACAAACCCTTCATGCCAAGCCAATACATTCAACGGATAATGAAAACTTGTCGAAAATCGGCTAAATTTTGTATTCTCGCTATTCACTCTATTCCCGAAGCAAGTTGCCTACAAAATCTGACGTATAAGAAAACACTCGTACCAGAGCCCCTAAAGCCGTACGAATCTCGGAAGGTCAACACTTCACAAAGCACCGTAACAAAAAATGCTTCATTTCGGGGAAACAACTTACGCGACCTCTCGGTCCTAATTGCTTTAGCACAAATCATAAAACTACCTAACATCCAAACAGGAATGTAAGTTTTAATTGTGAATATCCGCAAACGAACCAAAGTGTTCCTGCAAAGCAGAGTTAAGACAAAACCCTCGCAACACCGCGCAACATCTTCGAGCCCGCAAACGTTCTGAACACGAAACGCATCATATAAAACAAAAACCAACTTTCGGCACTGCGAGACGTCGCAGACGCCCAAAGATTAGTTTTTCGACACAAATACCTTCCTCGATAAAGTCATTTTCTTGGAAGACCTAACAGTCGGTCCGCGACTATAAAATTACGCAAAACTTCTTAACGTACGTATCCTTCGCGAAGGCCAAAACAACGTAAGCATTTATCACCTAAAAAGTTTGTTGCTGATCACAACAAACTCGCAACAGTCCTAAACAAACTTAAATTATCTCGCAGAGATAGTTCTCGAACACCCGACACAAGGGTAATAGCGCTATAAAAGAAATCCAAACTTTTGGTCAGCACTTCCGGGAAACTTATAATTGTTCCCGGTGAGATGCTCGGTTCCAACCAGACGAATCATATAAGCCGAAAACCTATCGCGGATTCTAAATCGGTATGGAATCAGGTTAAAATCGCAACTGGCAAAACAAAAGCCGACTAGTCATCGCATAGCCTCAATCCGAAAGTAAACCTAGGTCTTGCCCTAAACCCAGCACACTGGTCGCTAACGTCTCAAGGCATGAATCGAGATCCTAAAGGCATGTCTCTTCGTCTATATCTAAACGCTCACTCGATTTACTAAACATCCTAAAACGAGCAAACGAACAAGGCGATACACTNAGCCGACTAGTCATCGCATAGCCTCAATCCGAAAGTAAACCTAGGTCTTGCCCTAAACCCAGCACACTGGTCGCTAACGTCTCAAGGCATGAATCGAGATCCTAAAGGCATGTCTCTTCGTCTATATCTAAACGCTCACTCGATTTACTAAACATCCTAAAACGAGCAAACGAACAAGGCGATACACTAAGGGAAAAAAAATGCGAGACGACAACTCGCGGACCTCTCAATATCAACTCATATTCTTCCCGCTACATTCATACGAATAAAAACACGCTCTTAAAAACGCAAACTGATTTTTAATAAAGCCGCAAAAGCGGCAGGGACTCAGAGCCTCACACGGCCAGTCCAAAAACTATAACAGCCACGCTCGGCCAAACCAAACGGCCTACGAGGCTAGTCTCAAGGCCGGCAAAGGTCCAGATGCCATCGACATCAATATGCTCGATAACTCCTACACGACACATAACTAGACTATAAAGGTCTCACTGCAAAACAGGTCATACGAACCTTAACTCCAAAACGAACTACGAAAGGCTTGATCCCCTCAAAAGGGTACATAGGCAGCTTTCACAAGGCGCAGCCCTAATCTTAAACGCTTTCCTCTCCCTGGAAAGTGGAAAGATCACTTTCAACGGACCTTTCCAACCATTAATTCCGCCTAACTTAACTAAAACTGACTAACCACTCGCAAGAACCTTACGCTAAAGGCTCAAGATTCTAGCGAGCTAGGGGGCTAACTGTTGGTGTCGAAATCGGTCACGACGGAATCAATGGCAAAAAGTCTCCGCAAAAGTATAAAAGAAATTGTTTTATAAAATTTGAAGAATCGTTTTATAAAACTCGAGAATCGTTTTATAAAACTCGAAGAATTGTTTTATAAAACTAGAAGAATCATTTTATAAAACTTGAGAATAATTTTATAAAACTCGAAGAATCGTTTTATAAAACTCGAGAATCATTTTATAAAACTCGAAGAATCGTTTTATAAAACTCGAGAATCGTTTTATAAAACTCGAAGAATCATTTTATAAAACTCGTAGAATCATTTTATAAAACTCGGAGAATCATTTTATAAAACTCGAAGAATCGTTTTATAAAACTCGAAGAATCATTTTATAAAACTCGAAGAATCGTTTTATAAAACTCGGAGAATCGTTTTATAAAACTCGAAGAATCGTATTATAAATCCAAAAGAAATTTCCGAACAAAGGAAATCCTCGGAAAACTCGAAAGATCGTTATCTCGGAAAAGCGAAACAAACGTCGATTACACGATCATCCGAATTAAGCACAAAACCCCGAAAAACCGAAACCGCCGTAAAATGCGAACTAGTCTCATCCCGACTAGTTCGCCCAACGGCGAACTAAGAGGCGACTTTGCCCCAAGGGTGCTTATCGCCTAGATCGCCATACGGCGACCTAGCCAAGCTAAACTAGCACGGCGTACGTCGAGCCGACCATTCCGAGCCTCGATCTCCCACATCCTTGATTCAAGGCATACATCCTTCGACACAATCATATTCTGAATCACGGTCGAAATGTCCCTCGTTTCGCCTCGTTTCGTCTCGATCCGTCTTATCGTTCGAGTTTTACGTTCGACTTGATCCATATTGATCCTAAAATCATAGATATGGGTGATCAATCCTTATCACTAGCATTTATGATGACTAGATGAAGAACTATATTTTAAACACCCTAGGAATGGTTTATTCAATGCATGAGTCAACCTTAATGAGAAACCTAAATCTAACAAAAGAGACTACTCAAACATATTTATGAGAGACAAAGTCATAATGGTTTGAATAATGCTTTAAAGATAGTAATAGCAAGAGAAACAGTAAAGAAAATAAGTAAAGCAATATAGTTCAAAATCTTCTCTGGAATTGCAGTTCAGATCTCTCTCTCTACTCCTAAGCTCTTCTCAAAGTGTAGCAAAGTTCTTCTCTCTAAAATTAGGTCTAAAGAGATCTCTCTCTCTCTGGAAGTCTGTCTAAACTAGTACAAAACCCTCATATTATAGCCTAACAGGCGGCCAGGGACTTAAAGTGTAATTATGAAAACTCTTGTGAAGCAATTAAGGCTTCTAATCTTTAATTAATCGCTTGGAAGACTTGTGTATCGATCAATGGCGAATGTCTTCAATCGATCGATATGGATAATGTTTCATCGGTCGATTGTTCTCAACGTGCATCGGTCGATATCTTTAGCGTTTTGCTCATATCTTCATAAAGTCTTCATTTTAGCTCCATAATGGCTGGTTTACACCAATGAGTACCTGAACCTGTAAAAGCTCTAAAAAGACACTAGAAGTATCCTTTTCTTTCCAAAAACATATATAAATCATGGTCAAAAGTGGGTAAAATCCATGACATATCACCATTCTTTGAAGCCTAAATCATATTTGCTTAAATGAGGCCTTTTATTGATAGCTTGTCATGTGCAAAATCTTGAGAGTATTGGGAGCAATATTGGTTTGTTCTCATCTTGAGCTAGCTATAGAACCTCATTTGTGCTAGCATTTGGGATTGGGAAGTGTGTTATCATTATGAAAAGTATTAATTTTTGGTTTGAGGTGAAAGATAAGACAAGAGAAATGAATTCAAGGGTAATAAAAGAAAGAAAGCCACTAGGGACCGAAAATAAAGGAAAAGCTCTAGAATCATCAAGTAGAAATCCTTGGTAAAAAGAAAAGAAAAAGAGTCAAGAAATGATTTGGGGAAGTTAAAGAAGAAAAAGAATAAACCTTAAGTAGAAAAGTAAAACAAAAAGTTCCTAGTTGGTTCAAAGAAAAGAAAAAGAAAGAGTACATTGGGTAAGTGAAGAAGAGAGTGATCTTAAAAGTCTTTAGGATGGAATGAGTTTGCGATTAACACCAAAAGAAAGGGTAGAGTTGAAAAGTGTCTAGGAAAATGGTAGAATGATGAGAACAAGGAATGTATGCATGAATTGCTTCTTTTCTCAGATAAATTTTTCATAATGATCAAGCTCTTGTTCTTGAGTGTAAGCCACTAGAAAGAAATGTGTTCAAACCCCTCTTCTATTTTCATTGAGCCATTTCACTTACCAAGCCAAATGATTGAGATCAAGTTTCCATTTGTAAGACTTCACCTTGTTCGCTTGTGCTTAAATGAATTTGAAAGTTGGTTGACGAGAAATTATGGGTGGTGATCCATCAGCTTGTGTAAAGGTAAGAGTTTATAGGCCTTGAGATGATATAGTGCACTAAAGAGATTGCTCATGCTATAGTAATGTTTATCTAGGATGTGATGTTGAAGTCTAAGAAGTGTATGTTTTGGTTTTGATCTCCCATTTTCAATCCTCTCTCCATTTGATGTTAATGAAATTACTTTAGGACAAGTAAGAGAATAGTTTGGAGGAGTTGATATCTTGCATATTTGCATTGTTTTAGCAATATATTTTGTACACAATGTTCATATAGATTAGGGATTTGGCATCTTTAGGATCCATATTACATTCATATGTATTTGTTAGGTTCTGGAGCACGCTATGGAGTTCATGGAGGTACTTGAGATCATTTGTGGTCAAAAAAAGGATGAAGGATGAGGACTTCTCGGATCAGGGCGAGCCACACGGGGTCAGCCCACTCGGGTTCCTTGCCCATGGCTGAAAGATGAACATGGATGGAGACTTAAAGATATATTTTGAAGCTCATATTTGGTGAAGACATTGTAAATTGAGTTATCTTTCTAACGAAAGTGGTTTCAAGTCTTTTGAAGCTGTATTGAAGTAGTTATGATCGATTTACTAGAGGCCTATCAAGCCTGGACGCGAGTTGGTAGTCGTGGGTAGCCTTACCCACACGGATGGTCGACGAGCTGGAAAAATCTGACACGGGGTCTTGGACGCGGGTCACCCTACCCGCTGGACTGGTCGTGTCGAGGACGCGGGTTGGTCCACCTATGACACATTTTTCCGTGGTCGAAATTTACTGTTTTCAAAGAGCATTTTGGAATTTTTATTGGAAACCATTATGTTTTCAAGGATTGTATAAATACCCTTGTTATCCCAAAGTGGGATCTATCTTGTTTCCTCTAAAAGAACAAAAACCTATTTTGGAGAAAGCTTGAATATTTAGTAATCTAATCTTTTTTTCTTTGAGTAATTTGTATCTATCTCATCTTCTTAACATGATTAGTCTTGAATCCATCGTAGGTTTAAGGGTAAACATGGTTATTAGTGAGTAGACCACTTTGGATTCATGGGTTAGGGAGATGAAGTGTAGATCTAGGGTGTTTATTGTAGATCCTTGTTATTCCTTGCTTGTTGAGTGATCTTAAAGCTATTTAGGAGTTGGCCCTCCAAAATAGAGATTTAGGCATTTCCCACCCACAAGGTGTATGATGAAATGCCTGAACCAACTCTCCAATATTTTTAACATTCTTTACCAAAGAGATTTGTTGTTAAAGGTGTTATGATAGCTAATAGACTTGATATTAATGATTGCTTTAAATAATATTTAATCAAAGAGATTTGATGCTTGCGTTATTTTAGCAAATGAGCAATCATCTTGAGAAAGAGTTTGTTTAGCCTTGTGTCTAGTCTTAATATTGATAGATTGATTGAAGGTTGCCACCTTTTGGATTGAAACTTGATCATCCAAGATCAGTTTCCTAGTCCCATGAGTTCTCCTATCTCATTATGAAAGAAAGCTTGTTCATTTATTGCATTTCTAGCATAGTTATAGCTCAATATCACTTCACTTATTGATTGCACTTATCTTGAGTATGGTCTTGTATTCCCTTTGCATTAGAATCACTTATGATTGGTTCGACAAACTTTCTATACTACATCATTTGGTTAAAGACCCTTGAAAAGTCCTAACATCAATGACTTGAGCTGATATACCCATTTAGACATAAGAATTTTTTGTGGTCTAAAAACATTAAAGCATGGAGATAACACACGTCACGACTTAGGTCATTTATTACATCTACTCATAAGTGAATATTTTATTTGTATCTTTTTTTTGTTTGAGAAACTAATTCATGGTCAGAGATTGACATAGTCTCTGTCGCAGTTACATCTTTGCTTTTGATAGATCATCACCTAGTCATCAGGTCATTTATGTGTATAGCTTTTAGACGAATATGCCTTCATCCTACCCTGATTCAGTTTTCAACATTTATCCCTTATGAGGAAGCTTCAAAGGGGTTTTCTCTTCCCTTCTTGTTTGAATTTCATGGCCTTCCTACTTTTGATGTTGAAGAGAGTTGAGAGTCATCATTTTTGGTTTATCTTCTTTTTTTCTTTTCTTTTTCTTTTCTTCTGTTGTTGTAGCTTCCTTCATGTGGAACCTGTACCTTTTGGAGTATGATAGCATATTCAGCAGCTATTTTCCACTAACAACTTCTGATGCAAGACAAATCTAACTTTATGTGCAATTACATCAGCTCTTCTGTCAACCCTGTACACTAAGACAAACTTATTAAATCTCACAAACTCTAATGGAGTTGCGAAGATAAATAATAGATTAAGATCACATGGTTTAGTGAAAAGGTCTGGTAATTGTAATTCTGTGACCACATGTTCAATCACTCTTGATGTTCTTCTACTAGTTCCCTGATGAAGTAGTTTTGAATGTCAATGTGCTTAGTCCTCGAGTGTTGCACTGGATTCTTTGAAATGTCAATTGCACTAACAGTCCCGAGTCCATACCATAGTCAGCAGGCATTTTCTTCATCGACATGAGTTGTGTACATTAGCTTCCCATCGCAATTTACTCTGCTTCTGCCGTTAAAAATGACACATAATTCTGCTTCTTACTTAGCCAAGCAATTAACGTGTTTCCAAGAAAGAATCATCCACCATTTGTACTTTTCCGATCATCCATGCTTCCAACCCAGTTTGCATCACAGTATCCAGCAAGACTTCCATTCAATCCCTTGGAATAGAAAATTCCCAAGTTCACAGTATCTTTGACATACCGAATTCTCTTTGCCGCTTCTAGATGAGACTTCTTTGGTTTTGCCTGATATCTTGCGCAAATACCAACACTTAAACTTAGATTAGGTCTAGTTGCTGTCAGATAGAGCAGACTTCCAATCATTCCTCGGTTCACCTTGATATCTACTAACTCACCATCTTCATCTTTAGACATTTTGCTAGACGTACTCATGAGATTTCTTGGTTCCTTGCACTGCTCAAACTTGAACTTATTTAACATCATTTTCGCGTATGTGCTTTGAGAAATGAAGACTCCTTCCTTTGTTTGTTGTATTTGCAATCCCAGAAAGTACTTCAGCTCCCCCTACCATACTCATTTCAAATTTTGTAGACATTTCTTGAGTGAAGGTATCCACTAAAAATTTTGAAGTTCTACCAAAGATGATATCATCTACATAGATTTAAACGATCAGCATGCCCGTCTTAAGGTTTAGTACAAACAGGATCTTGTCGACACTTCCTCTGTCGTAGCCTTTGTTGTTCAGAAAGTCTGTCAACCGCTTATACCATGTACGTGGTGCTTGCTTCAGTCCATAGAGTGCTTTCTTTAGTTTATATACACCCTTTGGATTTGCTGCATCCTCGAAAACTTTTGGTTGGTGCACATATACTTCCTCCTAAAGCCACCCGTTTAGAAATTCACTTTTGACATCCATTTGAAAGATGATGAAGTTCATGATGCACGCCATGCTAATGAACAGCCGAATGGATTCAAGTCTTGCTACTAGAGAAAATATTTCTTCAAAATCAACCCCTTCAATCTGTGAGAATCCTTGACTCACCAGTTTGGCTTGTTTCCGAACCACGACACAATTCTCATCAATCTTGTTTTTGAAGACGCATTTTCTTCTGACTATGTTTTTGTCAGTGGGCTTTTCAACTAGTTTCCATACATCATTTCTGACGAACTGCTCTATTTCTTCTTGCATAGCCTGAATCCATAACTCATCAGAAAGTGCCTCAGTGTGATCTCTCGGCTCAATAGTGTACACAAAGCATGCCGACTGGACCATCTCTTTGTAATTGATCTTCACCCCTCTTGTTTTTCTTCCTTCATCGATCTTGCCAATAATGTCACCAGAGGAGTGATTCTTGTGAACTCTTGGCTCTATGTTCTGTTCTTCAAATATTATGACAGGTGCTGATTCAGTCACTGGTTCAGATGATGTCTTCTCATTTGTACTTGAGGGTTCATCTGTGTGATCATCATCTTCTTCCCATCGTACCACAGCCGCATCATCGAACACTACATTTACTGACTCCATGATCTTGAAGGAGATGGTGTTATACACTCTGAATGCTGAGCTGCTTCCTGAATACCCCAAAAGCATACCTTCATCACTTGTCACATCAAACTTCCCGTGTTGATCCTTGTCATTCAGTATGTAGCACCTGCATCCAAAAACGTGAAAGTAACTCAAGTTAGGTGTTTTTTCTTTCCATAATTCATAAGGAATTTTCAATGTTCCTCGCTTGACGTAGACACGGTTTATGATGTAGCATGCAGTACTGATTGCCTCTGCCCAAAACCTCGTTGGCACATCATTTCCATGCATCATCGCTCTTGCCCTTTATTGGACTGTGTGATTCTTCCTCTCAACTACCCCATTATTCTGTGGAGTTCTCAGAGCTGAGAACTGATGACTTATGCCATGCTTGTCACAAAAGTTGGTCATGGCTTCATTCTGAAATTCTCCCCCATGATCACTGCGAATATGCTTCAACTTCTACTTACCATTCGTGATTTGAAGTACCCATATCTTGAAGCTTTCTAGTGTATCAGATTTTTCCCGAATGAATCTGACCCATGTAAATCTGGAGAAGTCATCAACTAGCACCAGAACATATTTATTTCCTCCTATACTCTCCGTTTGCATTGGCCCCATCATATCCTTATGAATCAGGTCAAGTAGATCCGTAGACTAAATGTCTTGAATGGTCTTGTGCTGAACTGTGATATGTTTTCCTTTGTTGCAGGGACCACACACCATCTTATCCAAATCTCCTAGCTGAGGAACTCTTCGAACAACTCCTTTCTTCACTATTTCAGTCATATGTCGTGTGTTCATGTGCCCTAGCTTTTGATGCCACAGACTCGTATCATCATGTGCAACGTCGCATTTAAGTTACCTTTTCCTTATGTAGCAGTTGTTTTGCGATCTTATCCCATGCAGAATTATCTTGTTGTCTCCATCTACTGATTTACAATCCTTCTCGGTGAATGAGACAAGTAATCCTTTGTCACACAATTGACTGACACTGATGAGACTGGATTTTAAACCCTTAACAAGATATACGTTGCTCAGAGATGCTCTATTATCCACAGTCTGGCCTTATCCTTGATTCCGCCATGATTCCCATCCCCAAATATAACTCTTCCTAATGTTAATGCCTTCACATCCTTGAGGTGTTCTCTTTTCCCAGTCATGTGCTGAGAGCATCCGCTATCGATGTCATCTTCTGAAAATAATCCCATACTACATCGAAACTCTCTTTTAGTTGACACACGGTCTGACACAGACTTCTGTATATCATAACGTCTGATCCACACTTAACTTTTATCACCCACCATTCCACCAATATTTCCCTTTTTTTAGCAACTGGTTGACCTTTTCTCGATCGTAATAGCATTTTATCTTGATGTGACCTGGTTTCCCACAATGAAAGCATCCTTCTATTCTTCCAGACTCTGGTTGTTGATGAATGGGATGTCTCTTCCCACTTTTTGTCATTCCTGCTACACGAGTTGAGTCGTTTTGACGCATTCCTTCTAGGTCAGAGCTTGGTATGAATTTAACTGGTACTTCCTGAGTTGTACCATATCCACTATATCCTATACCTTTTTGATTGTACTCATGTCTTCCCAAGCTCACGATTTTGTCCTACTCCTTAGAACCAGTGAGCATTTCAACTATCTGGCGATGGTGCTCAAGCGTTTCATGCAATTCAAATGCTCCTTCTTTCTCAGTGACTACTTCTTTTTCCAACACACGGATTCTGGCCACAAGGAGCAGATTTTCCCTCTTTAGTTCGGAACTTCTCAGATCATTCTTTTTTTTTTCATTGTCTAGCTCTCTTCAGAGGTTCATTACCGTGTTCTCCAGACAAGTCTTCTCCTTCTTAAGACTGAGATTCTCCTTTTCTAACTGAACCAATGTCTGACATAGTCCATGGTAGTCACCTATGCCATCGTCACCAGTCAGAGACTGATCTTCTTCAGTATATGTTTCTCCTTCCACAATCTCAGTGCTTCCTATGAATGCCACAAAGTTATTCAACTCTTCTTCCTCACTGTCTGTCTGAGAGTCGATTTCATCAATTCCAATTAGTGACTTCTTTCTTCTTCGCTTTTGATCATTTATGCATTCAAGTTGAGTATGACCTATGCCTTTGCATCCAAAGCACTGGCTTTCTCTTCTTCTCATTGTTCTCGGGTTTGTAGTGTCCAAACCCTTTGCATTCATGGCACTTCACATCTGCCTTCTTGTTACTCTTTGATTCTGTCTCTGATGCACGCTTCTCAGTGTCAGCTGCACGACGTTGAGTAGTCCCCTTCCTCTGATTCATTTCGGCTTTCTGAAGTACCTTATCAAATCTTCAGACAAGTAGGCCTATGGATCGTCTTCTTCATCATCCTCTTCAGAAAACTCTTGATATGTGAGAGCTATGCTCTTTCCTTTCTTTACTCTGTCGAGTTCCATCTCATGAGCTCTGAGCATTCCCACCACTTCATCAAACCCGATCTCGTCAGTGTTTAGAGACTGAACATTACTGCTTTGTAAGCTGTGGACTTGGCAAAAAGACACCTCAGGAACTTCTTCAACAGTTTCTTGTCCTTGAACTTCTTGCCTACAGTCAATAATTCTTGTGCGATCCCACTGAGTTCTGGACTCAAGTCCTCAATGGTCTCATGTTCACACATCTTCAGCTTTTTAAACTTGGAGGCCAGATAGTCCATCCGTGAACTTTTTACCTTTGAGGTTTCTTTAAACTGGGTTTGTTGGGGTCAAAACCGGTTACGACAAAATCAACGACCAAAACTTTCCGCAAAATTAAGAATAGGTTTCAGAAATACGAAAAGGCTTCGAGAAGAAATATAAGGACTTCTGAACAAACTTAACAATTGTCATCTTGGAAATCATCGGAAAACCGAATAAAACATTCTGCGATAGTCCAAATTGGCAAAACACGGCCGTAACATCCAAACTCCCCGAAACGGTAAAGCCGTTATTAAGTTCGAAAATGATAACCTCGAGATCAACGTCTACGATTGTTTCTCCTTATATTGTCCAAGAGGATCATGGGTCGAGAAAACGAGAAACGATCAAAACCAAACAACCGACCAGCTCGCCAACAAGCAAACTGGCCGTGCTTGACCAGCTCGCCTGTTGGCGAGCTGAACCAACAAGTCCAGCTCGCCAACAGGCGAGCTGGCCATCCCTGACCAGCTCGCCAGTTAGCGAGCTGAACTGTCCAATCCAGCTCGCCAACAGGCGAGTTGGCCATGCCTGACCAGCTCGCCTGTTGGCGAGCTGAACTAAAACGCGAGCTGAACTAAACCATCCATGCCCCTCGACTCGATCGTACTCTGAACCGTGATCGTAACATCTCTCGTTTCGTCTCGATGCAGCTTACCGTTGGAGTTTTATGATAAAAACCGTAAAAGACTTTTTTTCTCGTAAAACCTCGAGTAAATCGTATAAAACGGCAACGGTTGAACGAAACAGCGAACATTGCCACACTATACGATTAACTCAAGATATTTTATAAAAAACCGCTAAAGACTTGTTTTCTTGGAAAACCTCGAGTAAATTGTATAAAACGGCAACAGTTAAACAAAACACCAAACATTGCCAAACTATACAATTAACTTGAGATTTTTTTATAAAAATGGCATCGTATCAGGAAACGATCTCATCTAAAGTCGTGAAACGGCTAAATCGCAAAACAGTTCAAAAAGAGTTAAAACGCGATAAAAGCCGACTCACGACTTTAGACAAGGTCCAGCCCAAAGATATGATGTCGGCTTACCCATTATTCGCAGGAGTGGGAAACTGTCAAGTTTGAAGATAAAATAGATGTTTTCCGAAGAAAAATGGAAAAATCAAGAAAAATGGAAGATTTTCGATAAGCGCAAATCAGGGCGGAAAAAGGAAAGACAAACTGCCTAGAGAAGGAGTATATAAGCAGAAGCTCGACGACAAGAATGGAGGAGGATTTTCAGAGCTCTCATCTCACAGAAAAACTTAGCACTTAGAGCATTTAGGCAATTTTCCATTTTTGTTATCGAGCTGCGTCTCAACTAGGGTTTTAGTCTTAGGTTGCTAGAACTAGGAAACTTACCGTCAGCTCTTATGGCCAAGTTTTTACGTTGTTGTACCGTTCTTACGCAAAATCGGAATAAGAAACCTCTGTGCTCTCTTTTCGATTCTCATATTACTTTACTGTCTTTATCGTATTCTTATTGCTTGCGTGTGGTTAAGCAGATATATGGACCTCTGGGAAATTAGGGTTTTCCCTAGTTCCTTTATTTACTGAAATCGACGGTGTGAATTTTGGTTCCCACAGTTTGGCGCTAGAAGGAGGGGGGGGGGGGGTTACGGATCTATCTAACTCTCAGACCGCATTAAGATCAATCAACTATGATGACAGAAGAACAACCAACTCGTGAAAATGAAAACGTTGAAACTCTAACTCCAGAAGCGACCACAGTTAACTCTGCGGCTAACACTACGTCGCTGCAGGAGGTACTCTCCGCCTATCAGAAAAGGACGGACGAGCAAGATAAGCTAATCGGCTCTCTCAAAAAATAGGTCAAAACCATTACCGTGAAGAGCAAAGCTATCCGCCCCCGCGGAACTACGAGAATCCACGGAAGAAGACTTGAATTCGTGACTCCTATGGATCATCCCAGAACCGAGCAGAGTAATCAACAGGGGCAAACCTCCGAAAAAGATAACCCTGACGCAACACAAAAGGACTCGGAAAAATCTCCTTCTCGCGAACAGGATATCAAGGACGACGATGTCGAAAAGGCTAACTTTGAAACAAGCGACCAATCCGATCCTTCGGAGGAAGACGCTGATGTTCGTCCAAGAAGGAGGAAAGATCGAAGTCCTCAGCCCGATTCTTCTCCCAAACACACTCCCACCGAGGGCGAGGAGGAGCTCTATTGCATGGAGCATACGAAAATGGCTGAGGAACGATCTGAAGTTACTCACAGCAAATGCCGACGGGGACGGAAAACTGCAGGCGACCCAACGGAGATTCACAATCTTCGCGATTATATCACTAAAACGGCTGCAGCGGTAAATGCAGTAAAGTCTCGAATTCACCATGCCACTAGCACCGCGCCTGAAATAGATCAACTACTGTAGGAATCTCGGATAATGCCTTTTACGGCTCGTATCACCGAGATTAAGCTGCCCGATCCCGGAAAGCTCAAAGTGCCGACTTATGATGGGACAACTGATTCCATAGCGCACATGCAGGCCTTCCAGATCACTATGGGTCGAGCCAATCTAAAGGAAATCGAAAAGAACGCGGGTTACTGCCGTCTCTTAGTCAAAAACCTAGAAGG
The DNA here is from genome assembly GCA_932364175.1 of Eruca vesicaria subsp. sativa. Taxonomy (NCBI): domain Eukaryota; kingdom Viridiplantae; phylum Streptophyta; class Magnoliopsida; order Brassicales; family Brassicaceae; genus Eruca; species Eruca vesicaria. The sequence continues at coordinate 9,927 of CAKOAT010278155.1, read as the reverse complement.
GGAAGCGCTCGAATGGTTCTCTCGACTTAAGTGGAATTCGATCAGGATTTTTCGTCAGCTTTCCTCGGAGTTCCTAAAGCAGTACTCGATAATCATAAACTGAGAAACTTTTAACGCCGACCTCTTGAGTCTATCCCAGAAGGAAGACAAACTTCTTCGCGACTTCATGAGTAAGTTCAAACTCATCATATCTGGGGTTAGCGGAATAAGTGACAGAGCAGCCATCGATGCACCGAGAAAGTCTCTCTGGTTTAAATCAAAGTTAAGAAAATGGATAACTCTCGAGAAGCCGTGTACGATCCAGGACGCCCTCCACAAAGCTACCCGTTTCATTGTCATCGAAGAGGAGACTAAAATCTTGACGCAACAGCATAAACCGACGAAGACGTCTACAAAAGAAGCCACGTCTGAGCAAAAGCCAAAACAAAAAAACCCTCGTAACGACAAGTACGTCCATCACGAGGGACATGATCTTCAGGGGGCGCATAACTACACCATCAACTCTGGATCGGAGCAAGGGCGAACTTCAGGGAACACGTGGACCAGCAACTCGATTTATGACGAGAATGCCTTCTGTGATTTCCACCAGACCCGCGGCCATTCAACTGTAAACTATAAAGTTCTCGGCGCAAGGCTTGCTGCAAAGCTGCTCGCGGGAGAACTCTCCGAATTATCCAGCGTAAAGGACCTCATCCGCGATGCAGACCGCCCCCATAAAACCAATAGGAATTTGTAGGTAGACAATTCGCCTCAAGGGTACCAAACGGGCGAGAAATGCGGACGAAGACAAGATGAGAGAGGGAACGATGCTAACCGCCGAAGGATCAATATGATCATCGGCGAATCGCAATACTACTGCGATACCATCTCATCCATCAAGTCCTAATGACGAAAAGCCGAGACGGGTTCGACCTGGCCGACACCGTCGGATGATTCTCTAAGAGGTATAATTGCCTTCGAAGAAGCCGAAAATTCCGGCATCGATCACCCGCATGCTGACCCTCTCGTCATCGACCTAGTCATAAGCGATTTAGAGGTCGCTCGAGTACTCGTTGATACCGGAAGCACCGTCAACGTGATCTTCTGCGACACTTTGACGCGAATGGGAATCGGATTAACGGAGATCGAACCGATTCTAAAGCCGTGTGGGAACCAAAATCCACACTGTCAATTTTCCGTCAAATATGGAAACTTAGGGAAAACCCTAATTTTCCCGAGGTCCTGGATCTCTGCAGAAATCACTAAAACAAACGAGATCAATAGAATATGGATGAACAACAAAGACTAGGGAATTAAGAATCTGCGTGAAAGCTTTTTATTGAATAATAGATCGACAACCGTTACAAGAAAGAATTGGAGAACATAGACGTCGAAACGTTCTAAGGATCTAGCTTGCAAGTCTAAACGCTAAGTCCTAAATTTCTAAGCTAACAGCCACCTCTCTAAGTCTGATTTTCGTCCTCCTGCTCTTGCCCTATGCCTCTGGCTTATATACTCCTCTCCTCTGCGGTTCAGTCTTTCCATTTTGCCCGGATTCGAGTTTATCGGGAATCTTCCATTTTTCTTGATCCTTCCTTTTATCCCGCGGAAATCTTCTATATATCTTTAAACTTGCCTTTTGTCTTCAAACTTGACATTTATCTTCCTTCTGCGAGTAAATGATATATCATGGTTTTTACCCGCTTTCAGCCATGATTTATATAAGTTTTTGGAAACAAAAGGATACTTTTAGTGTCATTTTAGAGCTTTTACAGATCTAATTTGGAGAAGCATCTTGCTACACTTTGAGAGGAGTTTTGATGGAGAGAGAGATCTGAACTACCATTACAGAGAAGATCTTGAACTCCCTTTTTACTTCTTGTTTCTCTTTATTATTATTTTAAAGTATTATTCAGACCATCATGATTTTGTCTCTCATGAATATGTTTGAGTAGTTTCTCTTGTTAGATTTAGGTGTCTCATTAAGGTTGACTCATGCATTGAATTGAACCATTATTAGGGTGTTTAGAATATAGTTCTCAATCTAGTTATCAATGAATGCTAAGATCAAGGACTGATCACCCTTGTCTCTGATTTTAGGATCAATTTGGACAAGCGATAGCTTGGCAAATACCCTAAGTCTAAGTTAATTTAATGAAAACTAGATAATCCATTCAAACACACCTTTACCACTCGCTGGGTGCGATATCGATCGACAAGACGATAGTCGCGTCGACCGATATAGCGGCATTTACATCGATCGATAGCTTTGACAGAAACATCAATTGATATTCCCTTCAGGTTATTAGACGATAGTCCTAACCCGAAATCCAGTGGAGTTAATCCCTAACCTCCCTAAAATTTTGAATATAAGAACTATGAATAATAAAAACCCTTTACAATTTGCATGTATGTCATACCTGAGAAAACACCTAAGTTTAACTATTTTCTTCCTTTCTACAAACCAATCAAGCATTTACTTGCTATCTTTTAAGTTACTGTTAAAAATCTTATAGTCTAGCTCTATTTCGAAAACTTAATAATCTGTTGTGTAATTCTAGAGTCCTTGTGGATTTGATCCCTAAGTACTACAATTGAACCTCTTATTTGAGAGAGTAATTCACTCCTTAGGGTTAAACATTTGAGTGATATCAAATTAGGCGCCGTTGCTGGGGACTCTTTCTTATTACCACCAGATTTAGTTTAGAATACAGTCTAGAATTTTTTATTTATTGTTTACTTAATTCCTTTTTGTTCTTTCTCTGAGTATCAGGGGACCCAAGATGGAAGAGACAGATTTCAGCTCGGTATCGACCGATGACGTGACCGGTGAATCGAGCGATATGTTGACGGAGAAATCGATCGACATAGACCATCTCACATCGATCGATATAACTGAGCCGGAAGCAGGTAAGTCTTTACTTACCGATTTAATTAATGAGGAAGTAGTCCCAAACGAACCAGTAGGTCAGTTATGCAATAAAACAAATGAATTTACAGTTAAACAGGGGACTGAAATCCCTGTCAATAACCATCCATCTTCAACTGAAGATGTAGAAAAATTGCAAGACTATTTAGATCCCACTAAGACCTATTCCAATAGGCCAGCTATCAGATTACCAGATATTGAAGTAAATGATTCTACGCTTGATCTCGACTACATCAATCTGGTACAAAAGAACCCCTTCTGTGGTTCTGTCTCAGACCACCCCCATGAGCACATAGATTATCTAGAAGGATTCGCACTTAGCGATACTAATCGTTGCAAACTTTTTCCTTTTTCCTTGGGGAGGGAAGCCAAAAGTTGGTTGAAACAAATACCAGCAGGATCTTTAACCTGCTGGGAAGACATTCGCACTGCTTTCATCAACGAATTTTTCAATGAGACCCGATATTGGGATGTGAGACATAAAATCTTGTTGGGGTCAAAATCGGTACGACGGAATTAATAGCCAAAACTCCCCGCGAAAATACAAAAAGAACAGTTTTATAAAACCCGAGGAATAGTTTTATAAAACTCGAGAATCGTTTTATAAAACTCGAGAATCATTTTATAAAACTCGAGAAATCGTTTTATAAAACTCGAGAATCGTTTATAAAACTCTAGAATCGTTTTATAAAACTCGAGAAATCGTTTTATAAAAATCGAGAAATCGTTTTATAAAACTCGAGAAATCGTTTTATAAAACTCGAGAAATCGTTTTATAAAACTCGAGAATCGTTTTATAAAACTCGAGAATCGTTTTATAAAACTCGAGAAATCGTTTTATAAAACTCGAGAAATCGTTTTATAAAACTCGAGAAATCGTTTTATAAAGCTCGAGAATCGTTTTATAAAACTCGAGAAATCGTTTTATAAAGCTCGAGAATCGTTTTATAAAACTCGAGAAATCGTTTTATAAAACTCGAGAAATCGTTTTATAAAACTCGAGAATCGTTTTATAAAACTCGAGAAATCGTTTTATAAAACTCGAGAAATCATTTTGTAAAACTCGAGAATCGTTTTATAAAACTCGAGAATTATCTCATAAAACTCGAGAATCGTTTTATAAAGCACGGTCAACGTCATCTTCCGCAACACGTTAGCACGAATGGGAATCGACCTCTCGGAAGTCGAGCCGATTCCAAAACCGCTGACTAGTTTCTCCGGCAAAACGTCAATGACCTTGGGATCAATCCGACTACCGGTCGTCGCTAAAGAAGTGACGAAAATCGTTAACTTCGTGGTAGTCGATGTCCCGGCTATCTACAACGTGATTATGGGCACGCCTTGGATAAATTCCATGAAGGCGGTTCTGTCCACGTATCACTTAGGCATCAAATTCCCGACGCCTACGGGAGTCGCAGTAATTTGGGGGTGCCAAAGACAATCGCGATCTTGCTTCCTGGCCGAACATAAGCTAAGGCAATTGGCGGTCGCGATCGTGAAACCAAAGCGGGCAAAGGTCACACCACCGCCCGCAGACGACGACCCAAAGCAAGCAACGGCCGAGAAACCAGAAGTGTCCGCACCCATCGCTTCCGCCCAACCGGAGGAGACAATCCCAGACAAAGACATCGATCCCGCGACTGAAGCGATCGAGAAATCTACGACAGTCGAGTAAACACACTCGCGCAAACTCTCCGAACTACGAGATGGCTTGATTTCTGAAAGCAATACGTAGGCAGCTCGCCTAAAGACGAGTTCAGCTATCCACCCTTCCAAAACGGGGGGGGGGGGGGAGTGGGTGAGTATACGAGTGTTCGTATACTCCCAAAATTTTTTACAAAATTTCTCTTAGCTTTTTAATCGAAATTTTTTTGAAATTTTTAATAAAGACAAAGTTAAAATATCTCTGCCACCATCGAAAAACGCAAATCCGGAAAATCGCTTCCGCAGTAACAACTACTCAATCATTTTTACAAAAATTCGCATATCAAAATATTTTCGGAAAGAGCAGGCGAGACGTCGCCTAAATTCTCGAAGAAAAATATTTCCGCAAAGTCCGTCCGCGACTATAAAAACACGAACGCTCGGCGATTGGCCCCGTCGAGCACGCTAGCCGTCCTAAACAAACGCACTGACCTATCGGTCCGCATACATCCGACGAGGATAAAATAGCGCGCTATAAAAGAAATCCAAATTTTTGGTCAGCACTTCCGGGAAAGTTTCCCGGAGAGATGCTCGATTCCAACCAGACGAATCGTATAAGCCGAGAACCTATCGCGGATTCTAAATCGGTATGGAATCAGGTTAAAATCGCAACGGGCAAAACGAAAGCCGATTAGTCATCGCGCAGCCCCAATCCGAAAGTAAACCTAGGTCTTGCCCTAAACCCAGCACACTGGTCGCTAATGTCTAAAGGCATGAATCGAGATCCTAAAGGCATGTCTCTTCGCCCACATCTAAACACTCGCGAAAATCGAAATCTCCCGAGTTAACGAATCAGACGATTTACACCAAAGAGTTAGGTACGAGATGACAACTCGTATTCTTTCCTCTACATCTAACATAAAAAACGAGTTTCATACTTAGAAAATATTTTCTTATTAAGCATCCGAATACACACCGCCCAGCGGTAGGGATTCAAAGCCACCAACGGCCAGTCCCGGAAAAACAACGACAAAATCGAAAAAACTAAGAACATCACACATCAAAGTCATCAAACGCAGGTTGATCGACTTCGCCATCTACATCCTAAATCCCAGGACCGACTTCAACTGAATCCGGCGACACCACGACGGGATTCCATAGATCCCACATGCGCGCCTTAAGGTCGAAAAATTCGGACTGCGTATCTTTTTCCCGATTCAAATCTTCCCATCGCACTTGGGATTCCTTAGCAAACGAATACCCCTCATTCTGAGTCAGGGATAACCCATGAACGACCCCGCGACATTCGCGATAATCACCATGC
>CAKOAT010278044.1:2384-28491 GCA_932364175.1 Eruca vesicaria subsp. sativa | reverse complement strand
CTGGCGAACTAAGCCAGCTTGGCTTAGTTCGCCAGCAGGCGAACTAGTCGGGAACCTTCTAGTTCGCCTGCTGGCGAACTAAGCCAGCTTGGCTTAGTTCGCCAGCAGGCGAACTAGTCGTGACTAGTTCGCGTTCTGCGGCGGTTTCGGTTTTTCGCGGTTTTGCAAAACGAGTTCTCGAGTTTTATAAAACGATCTTTGAGTTTTATAAAACGATCTTCGAGTTTTATAAAACGATCTTCGAGTTTTATAAAACAATCTCTCGAGTTTTATAAAACGATCTCTCGCGTTTTATAAAACGATCTTCGAGTTTTATAAAACGATTCTCAAGTTTTATAAAATGATTCTCGAGTTTTATAAAACGATTCTCTAGTTTTATAAAATGATTCTCGAGATTCATAAAACTGTTGCGTTTACGCGTTTGCGGGGAATTTTGGCTATTGATTCCGTCGTACTGATTTTGACCCCAACACATCTTTCTTTTGCATTAGATATCTAATAGCGGCATAATCAGTGTGAACAATGACCTTCGAGCCTACTAGATAGTTACGGAATTTTTCGAAATCGTATACTACTGCAAGTAGTTCTTTCTCGGTTGTTCCATAGTTTCTCTGTGCGTCGTCCAGAGTTCAGCTGGCGTAATAGATAGCATGTAGCTTCTTCTATTTTTGTTGCCCTAAAACTGCTCCTACAGCGAACTCGCTCGCATCGCACATTATCTCGAATGGGAGGTTCCAGTCAGGTGCTTGTACGACGGGGGCAGTTATCAGCACTTGATCTTTTCAAATGCCTGTTGGCAATCCGGTGTGAAATCGAATTTAGTGTCCTTACAAAGGAGAGTAGTCAGGGGTCTGGCTATCTTGCTGAAATCCTCTATAAATCTCCTATAAAAGCCTGCATGTCCTAGAAAGCTCCTGATATCTTTTATGTTAGTTGGGGGTGGTAGACTCATCATCACTTCTATTTTTGCTCTGTCTACCTCAATTTCTGCTGCGGACACTTTGTGTCCGAGCACGATTCCGTCATTGACCATGAAATGACACTTTTCCCAGTTGAGGACCAGATTCTTTTTCTCACATCTCTCCAAAACCTTGCATAGGTTGTCGAGACAAATTTTAAAACTTGATCCATAAACTGAGAAATCATCCATGAATACTTCCATGAAATTCTCTATCATATCAGTGAAGATTTACATCATGCAGCGTTGGAAAGTAGCTGGGGCGTTACACAGACCAAATGGTATTCTTCGAAATGCAAAGGTTCCATAGGGGCACGTGAATGTTGTCTTTTCTTGATCATCTGGATGTATCGGGATTTGGAAAAAATCCGGAATACCCATCAAGAAAATAATAGTATTGGTGATTTGCTAATCTTTCCAACATCTGGTCAATAAAAGGCAGAGGAAAGTGATATTTCCGAGTAGCGGAATTCAGTTTCCTATAATCGATGCACATACGATGTCCGGTTACAGTCCTCGTTGGGATAAGTTCATCTTTTTCGTTCTTGACGACTGTAATACCTCCCTTCTTTGGTACAACGTGGACCGGACTTACCCAATTGCTATCAGATATTGGATAAATTATCCATGCATCAAGTAGTTTAATTATTTCCTTCTTTACGACTTCCTGAAGATTTGGGTTTAGTCGTCTATGATGCTCTGCAGACGACTTGGATTCGTCCTCCAGATGAATCCGATGCATACAAAGGTCAGGAGATATGCCTGGGATGTCATCTAAAGAGTATCCAAGTGCTTTTCTATGCTTGCGAAGCTTGTTTAGCAATAGAGCAAGCTCCATGTTAGTGAGATTTGCGTTAACTATCACAGGATAGCAATCGTCCATAAGAAAAGCATACTTAAGTCCAGTGGGTAATGTTGGGGTCAAAATCGGTCACAACGGAATCAATGGCAAAAAGTCTCCGCAGAAAATATAAAAGAAATCGTTTTATAAAACTCGAAGAATCGTTTTGTAAAATTCGAAGACTCATTTTATAAAACTCGAGAAACGTTTTATAAAACTCGAAGATCGTTTTATAAAAACTCGAAGAATCGTTTTATAAAACTCGAGAATCATTTTATAAAAACTCGAAGAATCGTTTTATAAAACTCGAGAATCATTTTATAAAACTCGAGAATCGTTTTATGAAACTCGAAGATCGTTTTATAAAACTCGAGAATCGTTTTACAAAATCGCAAAAAACCGAAACCGCCGCAAAACGCGAACTAGTCACGACTAGTTCGCCTGCTGGCGAACTAAGCCGAGCTGGCTTAGTTCACCAGCAGGCGAACTAGAAGCCTCCCGACTAGTTCGCCTGCTGGAGAACTAAGCCAGCTCGGCTTAGTTCGCCAGCAGGCGAACTAGNATGGCGACCTGGCCAAGCTGAACTAGCTCGCCGTACGTCGAGCCGACCATCCCGAGCCTCGATCTCCCACATCCTTGATTCAAGGCATACGTCCTTCGACACGATCGTATTCCGAATCACGGTCGAAATGTCTCCTGTTTCGTCTCGATCCGTCCTATCGTTCGAGTTTTACGATAAAAACCGTAAAACTTTGTTTTCTGGAAAATAACTCGAGGAAATCATATAAAACGGCAACGGTTAAACGAGACACCGAATATTGCCTATACTATACAATTTATTCGAGATTTTTCATAAAAATCGTACAAAACGCGTTTTTAATAAAACCCCGAGTAAATCGTAGAAAACGGCAACGGTTAATCGAAACATCGAACATTGCTTAGCTTTACGATTAAATCGAGAAACTTATCTAAAAACGGCATCGTATCAGGAAACGATCTCGTCTAAAGTCGTAAAACGGATTTCTCGCAAAACGGCTCGAAAAGTCATAAAACGCGATAAAAAGCCACTCGCGACTTTAAACGAATTCCAACCCGAAGATACGACGACGTTTTGGCGATTTACTCGCAGAAAGAAGATAAATGTCAAACTTGAAGATAAATGTCAAGTTTAAGGATAAATAGAAGATTTCCGCGGGAAAAAAGGAAAGATCGAGATAAATGGAAGATTCCCATTAAACTCGAATCTGGGCGAAATGGAAAGACTAAACCGCCTAGGAAGGGAGTATATAATCAAGAGGCATAGGCAGAAGCAAAGGGACGAATTTCAGAGCTCTCATCTGAGACTTTTACAACTTTTCTAGACTTAGAAACTTAGGCTTTTTCTCGACAAGTTCGGTTTCTATGACTGGCGCTCAATTACTAGACGAACTCGCCTAGGCAATTCGATCACTTGTCCAGCTCTATCAACTGAACTACGTTCGACTTGATCCTCGAAAGGGGTACGTAGGCAGCCTTTCATAAGGTTCAGTCTGAAATCAATCCAACCTTTTTTCTATCTTTTTCCGTCTTTTCGTTATCGAGCTGCGACTCGACTAGATCTAGGGTTTTATGTCTGTAACTCGCTGATGGCCCCTGCGGCCAAAGCCTTTGTAATTCCTTTTAATGATCGCAACGCTCTTATGCGAATCGGAAATAAGATCAACTTTCTTTATAAATTCGTTTTATTGCGTTTTTCATATTTTTCCGCATTTACTTGGTTACTTGTCGTTGGCTTTCGCAGAGATCCGGTTCCTCTGGAAAATTAGGGTTTTCCTAAGTTTCCATATTTAACGGAAATCGACAAGTGTGAATTTCGGTTCCCACAGTTTGGCGCTAGAAGGAGGGGGGTCGGATTACTCTTACTCATAGCCAAAAACGCTTGACCAAAACGATGTCTGGAGGTATGAAAGACAAAGTCACAACTCGCAATAAGATGCTGGTAAAACAACTCCAGCAGCGACTTCTCCTACAGCCAATGCTCACGCAAACGCTGTAGTACTCAACAAAATTGAAAACCTAATCGCGACTCTTCGCCACGGGAAGAGCGACAAAACAAGCTCACGATTTCTTTCTCAGATCACTGAGGGCAACGATAAAATCTATCAACCCCATAGTGTTTTTATTATTTCCGAGTTGGACAAATCTCACGGGTTGAGCAAAAGACGTTTTTCGAGAACTTTTCTGAAAAATAAAACTTGCTTTCCCAGAAACCGCGGAACAAACCGTAAGTTACTCGCAAAATAAACCCTGGGTTACTCGCGGAAAAACTCTAGGTTATTCACGTTAAAACCCTAGGTTTTTCGCGGAAAACTTCTAGGTTATTTGCGGCAAAACCGTAGGTCACCCGCGGAAAGTCCCTAGGTTATTCGCGGAAAAACCATATGTTACTCGCGGAAAAACTCAAGGTTATTCGCGACAAAAACCGTAGGTTATTCATGGCAAAACCCTAGGTTATTCACGACAAAACCCTAGGTTGCTCGCGGAAGAACCTTAGGCTACTCGCAGAATCGGGCAATACTATCCAGCCGAAAAGACGGTGCATGAGTCGGCCAAGCAACCTAGCTTGCCATCTTGGCGAGCTGACCGGCTTTCCACCTCGTCCTAGAGGCACTGAATTTTCCCCGAGGGTCCGCACAGTCCAACTCATAGCTACGGTGAGCCTGATCGTACTCTAAACAATAATCGCACTGCTTTTTGTTTCGTCTCAATCGGACTTTCCGTTGAGACTCTACGACGAAAACAAGTTAACTCGACGAATAGAGATCACCCGCGCCAAGCGTCTTAGCTCGCCGAACGTAGAGCTAAACCAAGCGTCTTAGCTCGCCGAACGTAGAGCTAAACCAAGTGTCTTAGCTCGCCGAACGTAGAGCTAAACCAGGCGTCTTAGCTCGCTGAATGTAGAGCTAAACCAAGCGTCTTATCTCGCCGAATGTAGAGCTAAACCAAGCGTCTTAGCTCGCCGAACGTAGAGCTGAACCAAGCGCATAGCTCGCCCGAGAGACCCTGACTTTGACCCAAGGGTTCTTACCATCCGAATCGCCACACAGCGAGCTGAAAGGGTTCACCCGACTTGCCTGTTGGGGTCAAAATCGGTACGACAGAATCAACGGCCGAAACTCCCCGCAGAAATATAAAAGGAATCGTTTTGTAAAACCCGAAGAATCGTTTTACAAAACTCGAGGAATGTTTTATAAAACTCGAGGACCGTTTTATAAAACTCGAGAATCGTTTTATGAAACCCGAGGATCATTTTATAAAACTCGAGAATCGTTTTATAAAACTCGAGGATCATTTTATAAAACTCGAGAAGCCGTTTTATAAAACTCGAAGATCGTTTTATAAAACTCAAAGATTGTTTTATAAAACTCGAGAAGCCGTTTTATAAAACTCAAAGATAGTTTTATAAAACACGAAGATCGTTTTATAAAACTCGAGAAGCCGTTTTATAAAACTCGAAGATCGTTTAATAAAACTCGAGAAGCCGTTTTATAAAACTCGAAGATCGCTTTATAAAACTCGAAGATCTTTTTATAAAACTCGAGAAGCCGATTTATAAAACTCGAAGATCATTTTATAAAACTCGAGAAGCCGTTTTATAAAACTCGAAGATCGTTTTATAAAACTCGAGAAGCCGTTTTATAAAACTCGAAGATCGTTTTATAAAACTCGAAGATCAATTTATAAAACTCGAGAAGTCGTTTTATAAAACTCGAAGAATCGTTTTATAAAATAGAGAATCGTTTTATTAAACTCGAAGAATCGTTTTATAAAATTTGAAGATCGTTTTATAAAACTCGAAAATAATTTTATAAAACTCGAGAATCGTTTTATAAAACTCGAAGATCGTTTTACAAAACCGCGAAAAACCGAAACCGCCGTAAAACGCGAACTAGTCACGACTAGTTAGCCCACCGGCGAACTAAGCCAAGCTGGCTTAGTTCGCCGAATGTAGAGCTAAACCAAGCGTCTTAGCTTGCCGAACGTAGAGCTGAACCAAGCGCCTAGCTCGCCCGAGAGACGCTGACTTTGCCCCAAGGGTTCTTACCATCCGGATCGCCACACAGCAAGCTGAAAGGGTTCACCCGACTTGCCTGTTGGGGTCAAAATCGGTACGACAGAATCAATGGCCGAAACTCCCCGCAGAAATATAAAAGGAATCGTTTTGTAAAACCCAAAGAATCGTTTTACAAAACTCGAGGATCGTTTTATAAAACTCGAGGACCGTTTTATAAAACTCGAGAATCGTTTTATGAAACCCGAGGATCGTTTTATAAAACTCGAGAATTGTTTTATAAAACTCGAGGATCATTTTATAAAACTCGAGAAGCCGTTTTATAAAACTCGAAGATCGTTTTATAAAACTCAAGGATCGTTTTATAAAACTTGAGAAGCCGTTTTATAAAACTCGAAGATCGTTTTATAAAACTCGAAGATCGTTTTATAAAACTCGAGAAGCCGTTTTATAAAACTCAAAGATCGTTTAATAAAACTCGAGAAGCCGTTTTATAAAACTCGAAGATCGTTTTATAAAACTCGAAGATCTTTTTATAAAACTCGAGAAGCCGTTTTATAAAACTCGAATATCTTTTTATAAAACTCGAGAAGGCGTTTTATAAAACTCGAAGATCGTTTTATAAAACTCGAGAAGCTGTTTTATAAAACTCGAAGATCGTTTTATAAAACTCGAAGATCAATTTATAAAACTCGAGAAGTCGTTTTATAAAACTCGAAGTATCGTTTTATAAAACTCGAGAATCGTTTTATAAAACTCGAAGAATCGTTTTATAAAACTCGAAGATCGTTTTATAAAACTCGAGAATCATTTTATAAAACTCGAGAATCATTTTATAAAACTCGAAGATCGTATTACAAAACCGCGAAAAACCGAAACCGGCGTAAAACGCGAACTAGTCACGACTAGTTCGCCCACCAGCGAACTAAGCCAAGCTGGCTTAGTTCGCCGGTTGGCCAAGCAACCTAGCTTGCCATCTTGGCGAGCTGACCGGCTTTCCACCTCGTCCTAGAGGCACTGACTTTTCCCCGAGGATCCGCACAATCCAACTCATATCTACGGTGAGCCTGATCGTACTCTAAACAATAATCTCACTGCTTTTTGTTTCATCTCAATCAGAATTTCCGTTGAGATTCTACGACGAAAACAAGTCAACTCAACAAATCGAGATCACCCGCGCCAAGAGTCTTAGCTCGCAGAACGTAGAGCTAGCCAGCTCGCCATACGGTGAGCTGAACCAAGCGCCTAGCTCGCCCAAGAGACGCTGACTTTGCCTCAAGGGTTCTTACCATCCGGATCGCCACACAGCTAGCTCAAAGGGTTCACCTGACTTGCCCTACGTCGAGCTGAACCAATCCTCGTGTTTCTCTCTCGAGTCTTGATCGCGCTGATTCTCGTTTTGTCTCAATCGGAATTTCCATCAGGATTTTACGACAAAACCGCAAAGACTCGTTTCTTCGTATAAGTACGAATCAATCGTCTAAAACGGCAACAGTTGACTTAACACCAAAGTTGCCTAAACTATACGAGAAATCTGAACTCTCTAAACCCAATCCGGTTTTGCGAAACTCTACCACGCTAAGTCGTAAGTAATTTTTGTCTCCAACATCCTTAATTCAAGGCATACGTCCTTCGTTACGATCGTATTCCGAATCACGGTCGAAATGTCTCCCGTTTCGTCTCGATCCGTCCTATCGTTCGAGTTTTACGATAAAACCGAAAAACTTCGTTTTCTCGAAAAGAACTCGAGGAAATCGTATAAAACGGCAACGGTTAAAAGAAACACCAAATATCGCCTAAACTATACGATTTATTCGAGATTTTTCGTAAAAATCGTACAAAACGCGATTTTAATAAAACCCCGAGTAAATCGTAGAAAACGGTAACGATTAATCGAACATTGCTTAGCTTTACGATTAACTCGAGAAACTTATCTAAAAACGGCATCGTATCAGGAAACGATGTCGTCTAAAGTCGTAAAACGGATTTATCGCAAAACGGCTCGGAAAGTCATAAAACGGGATAAAAGCCACTCGGGACTTTAAACGAAGTCCAACCCAAAGATACGAAGACGTTTTGGCGATTTACTCGCAGAAAGAAGATAAATGTCAAACTTGTAGATAAATGTCAAGTTTGAGGATAAATAGAAGATTTCCGCGGGAAAAAAGGAAAGATCGAGATAAATGGAAGATTCTCATTAAACTCGAATCTGGGCGAAATGGAAAGACTAAACCGCCTAGGAAGGGAGTATATAAGCAAGAGGCATAGGGCAGAAGCAAAGGGACGATTTTCAGAGCTCTCATCTGAGACTTTTACAACTTTTCTAGACTTAGAATTTTCCGCAGTTAGAAACTTAGGCTTTTTCTCGACAAGTTCGGTTTCTATGACTGGCGCTCAATCACTAGCCGAACTCACCGAGGCAGTTCGATCTCTTGTCCAGCTCAATCAACTGAACTACGTTTGACTTGGTCCTCGAAAGGGGTACGTAGGCAGCCTTTCATAAGGTTCAGTCCGAAATCAATCAAACCTTTTTTCCTATCTTTTTCCGTCTTTCGTTATCGAGCTGCGACTCGACTAGATCAAGGGTTTTATGTTTGTAACTCGCTGATTGCCCCTGCGGCCAAAGCCTTTGTAATTCCTTGTAATAATCGCAACGCTCTTACGCGAATCGGAAATAAGATCTTTTTCTTTAAATTCGTTTTATTACGTTTTCGTATTTTTCCGCATTTATTTGGTTACTTGTCGTTGGCTTTCGCAGAGATCCGGTTCCTCTGGAAAATTAGGGTTTTCCTAAGTTTCCTTATTTAACGGAAATCGACAAGTTTGAATTTCGGTTCCCACATTTCCAGACGTCAAGCTGAACCAATCCTCGAGTTTCTCTCTCGAGTCTTGATCGCGCTGATTCTCGTTTCGACTCAATCGGAATTTCAATCGGGATTTTACGATAAAACCGCGAAGACTTGTTTCTTCGTATAAGTTCGAATCAATCGTCTAAAACGGCAACTGTTGACTTAACACCAAAGTTACCTAAACTATACGAGAAATCTGAACTCTCTAGACCCAATCCGGATTTACGAAACTCTGCCACGCTAAGTCGAAAACATCCAATCATAAACCCGTGATTGATTTTTTTCGATCTACAAAGCGCACCTAGTCAGTCAAATAAAACCAGCAATACGAAGAAACAAGAACATGAGCTCCGATGGTTAAGTCTTCTCCCCGCTCCGATACTCTTGCCGGTAATTCGTCGAAGACCGGTAAGTCAAAAGACGAAGAACGAAGAATAGACGATCCCAAATCATCGATGAAACTAAGGTATGTCTGATTCGAAAATTTTATTAGACTTCTAATTTCTCGTAGGTAAGAAACGAAAACGTCTTGTAAACTGCCGTGAAACCTAGAGAACTTAGAATTTAGAGGATAGTCTAGCATGCTAAGTCGTAAGCAATTTTTGTCTATCTCGATTTGTTGTTCTCTAACCATTCGGGCATAACTCGCAAACCGATCCAATCTCTCGTACAACCGAGAAACGATCACCACGCATTCGAACGTACTCATTTCCTAAAAGAAAGAAGGAGCTAGAGACGCTGACGTTGTCTTAAAATCGACTCGCTCCTAGAAATTTCCGTAAACCAGACATACTCCAAGTCATCGCCAATATACCACAGTCTTTAACCAACCCTAATTATCGATCATCCGAATCCTTCAAAGGAAACTCGTCTTTTTTCTTTTCGTCGAATATTTTCCCTCGCGTCGAGAAAACGCTGTCTATAAAGCAAACTTTCGCCAAAACAAGCAGAAAAATATTCGGACAATGCGACGTCTCGTCAAAATCATCCCAAAAGCAAACGACAATCTAAGACCGTCTAAATGCTAAAGACTGATCCAAACCGTCTGGGAAATAATCTTGAGGAATATACAGTATCTCTCGGCGCAATCATGCGGTTAGAAAATCTCTGCGAAACTTCAGAGCAAAACTCGATGATTTGCCGAAGTCATAAAGATCTTCTCGAACTTGATAAAACAAGTATAAGAATCGAAAAATTATATGAGAAATATTTAGGCGTCAAATAATTGATCTCGTTCTCCGTCGAACCAAGTGATTCACGGAATAAAATCGAGAACATAAAGCAGCAATAGAGAATACGTCCTCCCTTCTCGCCGACTGATCCTATTGCTGATTATGTAATTCATTCCGTCCGAGAAACCCGCTAAAACATTTTGCGACTAAATCTCGGTGAATAAATTTTGGTAAAACTCCGCGAGTGACTCCGAAAAAACCATCACCGAAGAATCAAAAACTAAGCGGAAAAGATTCTCGAAAAATCTGCGGAAACATTGTTAACCCAATGCATCGTGTCGATTACTAAATTCATCGCCCCTTACTTACGCGAGAAATCCTTCGTATGGTCAGGATCATGTCATAACGAAGTAACTTTCGAAAGTAAACGTAACAGGGTTTGCGAAAAGTATTTTCCTTATAGAGAAAACCAAGCTATACGATCCGGCACTGGGCGGCCAATCTAAACTTTCCCTCCTCGCGACACGATATGAAAGATCTCACTCTTTAGCCGATCGATTCACGAGCATCCGCTCTCATTCCTCCCGTTTACATCCGAGAATGAGACCGCCCCGCAAACGACTCCGCACGGGCTCTGCACCGAGCTTCTTAGGATCTGTCTCCTTCGAGTAAAGAAAGATCGATCGTTTTATAAAACAACTTCCATACAAAGGAAAGTTTATACAAAACTTTCATCGTATAAATCAAACCTACAGCGGAAAACCGTTTTCTATAACCACGGGCATACTTGGCATATCAAGCTCGACAAACGCTACTTGGCTATTGTCCGATCACGCTTCACTTCAATGCCAAGTTTACAAACCGACTCGACCTTTTCGATAGCACGAAAGTGTCGTGGTCTAATCCTCTACCAAATACGACCTTGGCTGTGCGGCTGAACACAACCTTCACGCCAAGCCAATNGGCATATCAAGCTCGACAAACGCTACTTGGCTATTGTCCGATCACGCTTCACTTCAATGCCAAGTTTACAAACCGACTCGACCTTTTCGATAGCACGAAAGTGTCGTGGTCTAATCCTCTACCAAATACGACCTTGGCTGTGCGGCTGAACACAACCTTCACGCCAAGCCAATACATTCAACGGATAATGCAAACTTGTTGAAAATCGGCTAAGTTCTGTATTCTCGCGATTCACTCTATTCCAGAAGCAAGTTGCCTACAAAACCCGACGTATAAGAAAACACTCGTACCAGAGCTCCTAAAGCCGTACGAATCTCGGAAGGTCAACACTTCACAAAGCACCGTAACGAAAAACGCTTCGTTTCGGGGAAACAACTTACGCGACCTCTCGGTCCTAATTGCTCTAGCACAAGTCATAAAACTACCTAACATCCAAACAGGAATGTAAGTTTTAATTGCGAATATCCGCAAACGAACTAAAGTGTTCCTGCAAAGCAGGGTTAAGACAAAACCCTCGCAACACCGCGCAACATCTTCGAGCCCGCAAACGTTCCGAACACGAAACGCGGCATATAAAATAAAAACCAACTTTCGGCACTGCGAGACGTCGCATACGCCCGGAGATTAGTTTTTCGACATAAATACCTTCCTCGATAAAGTCATTTTCTTGGAAGACCTAACAGTCCGTCCGCGACTATAAAATTACGCAAAACTTCTTAACGTACGTATCCTTCGCGAAGGCTAAAACAACGTAAACATTTATCGCCTAAAAAGTTTGTTGCTGATCACAACAAACTCGCAACAGTCCTAAACAAACTTAAATTATCTCGCAGAGATAGCTCTCGAACACCCGACACAAGGGTAATAGCGCTATAAAAGAAATCCAAACTTTTGGTCAGCACTTCCGGGCAACTTAGAAATTGTTCCCGGTGAGATGCTCGGTTCCAACCAGACGAATCGTATAAGCCGAGAACCTATCGCGGATTCTAAATCGGTATGGAATCATGTTAAAATCACAACAGGCAAAACGAAAGCCGACTAGTCATCACATAGCCTCAATCCGAAAGTAAACCTAGGTCTTGCCCTAAACCCAGCACACTGGTCGCTAACGTCTCAAGGCATGAATCGAGATCCTAAAGGCATGTCTCTTCGTCTATATCTAAACACTCACTCAATTTACTAAACATCCTAAAACGAGTAAACGAACAAGGTGAGACGACAACTCGCGGACCTCCCTCAATATTCTTCTCGCTACATTCATACGAATAAAAAAACGCTCTTAAAAACGCAAACTGATTTTTAATAAAGCCGCAAAAGCGGCAGGGACTCAGAGCCGCACACGGCCAGTCCGAAAACTATAACGGCCACGCTCAGCCAGACCAAACGGCGTACGAGGCTAGTCTCAAGGCCGGCAAAGGTCCAGATGCCATCGACATCAATATGCTCGATAATTCCTACACAACATATAACTAGACCGTAAAGGTCTTGCTAGGAAACAGGTCATACGAACCTTAACTCCGAAAACAAACTACGAAAGGCTTGATCCCCTCAAAAGGGTACGTAGGCAGCCTTCACAAGGCGCAGCCCTAATCTTAAACGCTTTCCGCTCCCTGGAAAGTGGAAAGATCACTTTCAATGGACCTTTCTAACCATTAATTCCGCCTAACTTAACTAAAACTGGCTAACCACTCGCAAGAACCTTACGCTAAAGGCTCTAGATTCTAGCGAGCTGGGGAGCTAACTGTTGGTGTCAAAATCGGTCACAACGGAATCAATGGCAAAAAGTCTCCGCAGAAAATATAAAAGAAATCGTTTTATAAAACTCGAAGAATCGTTTTATAAAACTCGAAGAATCATTTTATAAAACTCGAGAATCGTTTTATAAAACTCAAGAATCGTTTTATAAAACTCGAAGAATCGTTTTATAAAACTCGAGAATCATTTTATAAAACTCGAAGAATCGTTTTATAAAATTCAAGAATCGTTTTATAAAACTCGAAGAATCGTTTTATAAAACTCGAGAATCGTTTTATAAAACTCGAAGACCGTTTAATAAAACTCGAGAATCGTTTTATAAAACTTGAGAATTTTTCTATAAAACTCGAGAATCATTTTATAAAACTCGAGAATCATTTTATAAAACTCGCGAATCGTTTTATAAAACTCGAAGATCGTTTTATAAAAACTCGAAGAATCGTTTTATAAAACTCGAGAATCATTTTATAAAAACTCGAAGAATTGTTTTATAAAACTCGAGAATCATTTTATAAAACTCGAGAATCGTTTTATAAAACTCGAAGATCGTTTTATAAAACTCGAGAATCGTTTTACAAAATCGCGAAAAACCGAAACCGCCGCAAAACGCGAACTAGTCACGACTAGTTCGCCTGCTTGCGAACTAAGCCAGCTCGGCTTAGTTCGCCAGCAGGCGAACTAGGAACCTCCCGACTAGTTCGCCTGCTGGCGAACTAAGCCAAGCTGGCTTAGTTCGCCAGAAGGCGAACTAGAGACTCCCCAACAGAGAACTAAGAGGTGCTGACTTTGCCCCACAGGTTCTTATAGCCTAGTTCGCCATATGGCGACCTGGCCAAGCTGAACTAGCTCGCCGTACGTCGAGCCGACCATCCCGAGCCTCGATCTCCCACATCCTTGATTCGAGGCATACGTCCTTCGACACGATCGTATTCCGAATCACGGTCGAAATGTCTCATGTTTCGTCTCGATCCGTCCTATCGTTCGAGTTTTACGATAAAACCGTAATACTTTGTTTTCTCGAAAAGAACTAGAGGAAATCGTATAAAACGGCAACGGTTAAACGAAACACCGAATATTGCCTAAACTATACGATTTATTCGAAATTTTTCGTAAAAATCATACAAAACGTGTTTTTAATAAAACCCCGAGTAAATCGTAGAAAACGGCAACGATTAATCGAAACATCGAACATTTCTTAGCTTTACAATTAACTCGAGAAACTTATCTAAAAACAGCATCGTATCAGGAAACGATCTTGTCTAAAGTCGTAAAACAGATTTATCGCAAAACGACTCGGAAAGTCATAAAACGCGATAAAAAGCCACTCGCGACTTTAAACGAAGTCCAACCCGAAGATACGAAGACGTTTGGGCGATTTACTCCCAGAAAGAAGATAAATGTCAAACTTGAAGATAAATGTCAAGTTTGAGGATACATAGAAGATTTCCGTGGGAAAAAAGGAAAGATTGAGATAAATGGAAGATTCCCATTAAACTGGAATCTGGGCGAAATGGAAAGACTAAACCGCCTAGGAAGGGAGTATATAAGCAAGAGGCATAGGGCAGAAGCAAAGGGACGAATTTTAGAGCTCTCATCCGAGACTTTTACAACTTTTCTAGACTTAGAATTTTCCGCACTTAGAAACTTAGGCTTTTTCTCGACAAGTTCGGTTTCTATGACTGGCGCTCAATTACTAGACGAACTCGCCTAGGCAGGGGTACGTAGGCAGCCTTTCATAAGGTTTGATCCTCGAAAGGGGTACGTAGGCAGCCTTTCATAAGGTTCAGTCTGAAATCAATCAAACCTTTTTTTCTATCTTTTTCCGTCTTTTCGTTATCGAGCTGCGACTCGAGTAGATCTAGGGTTTTATGTTTGTAACTCGCTGATGGCCCCTGCGGCCAAAGCCTTTGTAATTCCTTGTAATGATCGCAACGCTCTTATGCGAATCGGAAATAAGATCGACGTTCTTTATAAATTCGTTTTATTGCTTTTTTCATATTTTTCCGCATTTATTTGGTTACTTGTCGTTGGCTTTCGCAGAGATCCGGTTCCTCTGGAAAATTAGGGTTTTCCTAAGTTTCCATATTTAACGGAAATCGACAAGTGTGAATTTTGGTTCCCACAAGTAACGGCTTAAGCTCCACTTTTGGTGATTTTCCCTTAGTGTGATTCCCAACTGATGGCGGGTGTCCGGTGATATCGTTTTTAAGGTATCGATCGATATTGATATCTGATCCATCATCGCTTCTGGTTTCCATGCGTGAGGATCCTTGGCTAGTTTCTATGAGACGATCGCACTCGGTTGCTCTGCTATCTATGCCGAAAATCTCGTTCTGAGCGGAAATAGGCTCATCTTTCAAATGATCATTCGAGTACAATTTCACAAAAGATTCTTGGGTCATCTCATCCACCTCGTCTACATAAGATGATTTTTTGTCTATTAAAGGAAGTGTGATGACTTTCTCCATATCAAATCTCATAGGGATGTTTCCTATGTTAAGATTTATTCGTCCTTCTTTGACATCAATAATGGCATTCGCAGTAGCAAGGAATGGTCTACCTAATAGGATCGGATCTCTCGGCTCGTTCTTGTAATGCAGCACAACAAAATCTGTAGGGACAGTGCATCCGTCGATCTTTACTGGTACATCTTCAAGTACACCTTCCGGAATCCTAACAGATCTATCAGCAAGAACTAGCTGGATACTGGCCGGTGTAAATTCAGTGTACCCAAGGAACGTTGCAGTGGAGTGCGGCATTAAATTCACGCTAGAGCCTAGATCACAGAGTGCTCTCAGAAATAGCTGGTTTCGAATTGTGCATTTGAGAACGAAACTACCAGGATCGGGTCGCTTCTCTAGGGTTTGAATGATGGCGCTAGCTTCTGCTGAAGCCATCATTACAATATGTTTCTCTGTTGAAAAACTCTTTGTTGTCATTCCTTTCACATACTGTCTTATGGTTGGTGAAATCCTGAGGGCGTCACTAAGTGGCATTTCTACCATAACTCGTTCGAAAGCTCGTCTGCAAATTTCTTTATCCCTGTTGTGTCTAGTATTAGACTTGCGAGGGTAGGGAGGTAAAGTGTTGTACACCCGTTATGGTCGGTCCGTTGGTTGTTGGACTTTCTTTCGAATTCGTGGGTGTTTGTCGATCGATACCGGTGTCTTCGGGTTGATCGACATTGGTTTCTTCGTGTTGATCGACATTGGTGTCTTTGTGTCGATCGACATCGACAATTTCCTCTTCATCGAGAATGATTACTGGTTCCTCATGTTCCTTAGAATTTTTCTTCTTTTCTTTGCTCTGCAGAAGCTCAGATTTCAATTCGCGGAGGAGCACGGGGTTGGGAATGGAATTCTCCGTTTTTAGAATTTCAGCGTTTCCTCCCGTAGGGTGGTTTTCTCTAATAATCGGAGTTAGCTGTTTTCCATTCCTCAACATTACAGCACTTACGTGACGTCTTGGGTTCGTATCACTCTTCCCTGGTAGACGTCCTGATTTCCTCTTGATAGTGGTAGCGCAATTGGCAACATCGCTTTCTAGACTTCTGATTTGCTTACGCAAGGTGTCAAATTTCTCCGACATTTCGCAGTAAACATCATCCAACTTGATGTCTAGGTCATGGCTTAGCCTCTGATTTCCAGTGAAGACACGGTTTAAAACGGTTTGGGCTCTCCCTCGGTGTGATACGGCGGGGTGTCATAGTTTTGGGTAAAACTATCTATGTCAAAATGGTTCTCCTGAGGGTGTTCATGTCTAAGGAGCGTTTGATCTATGGAATGGATATCTTTATTGCTCTGGGTAATACCAGGCTTCTTTTCCTTTGTGAAAGAATGAAGGAGATCTAGAGACTTCCTAATTTCATTTATCTGAAGGTCATTCCTAGATCTAGCTTCTCTTTCTTTATCTTTATTTTCATAAGATTTACCCATCGCTATATTTTCAATCAAATGATTTGCTTCTTCAGAGTTCCTGGAGCTGAAATTTCCATTACTCGCATTATCTAGCGTGATCTGGTAATCTAGCTCGAGGCCTCCGTAGAAAAATTTAAGGAGCTGTGGTTTCGAATAACCATGGTGGGTACAATCTCGCTGATGATACTTAAATCTAGTCCAAGCGTTTCTGAAAGATTCTCGTGGGACTTGAAGGAATGTGGAGAGTTTATGTCTAGCGTCCCAATATCGAGTCTCATCGAAGAATTGGTTAATGAAAGCAGTGCGAATATCTTTTCAGCAGGTTAAGGTTCCTGCTGGTAATTGATTTAACCAATTTCTGGCTTCCCTCCCTAAGGAAAAATGGACCAATCTACAACGATTAATATCGCTGAGTGCCAATTCTTCTAGAAAATCGATATGCTTGTGGGGATGCTCTGAGACAGAACCACGGAAAGATTTTTCTTGTACCAGATGGATATAATCAAAATGAAGTGTAGACTTATTAGCTTCATCCTCTAGTAACTTTATAGCTGACCTATTGGAATAGGTCTTAATGGGGTCTAAGTGGTCTTGTAGTTTTTCTACATCTTCAATTGAAGATGGATAACAATTGACAGGGATTGCAGTCCCCTGTTCAACTATAAATTCATTGGTTTCATTGCATAACTGACCTAATGGTTCGTGTTGGACTACTTCCTCATTAACTAGATTGGTAAGTGAAGACTTACCTGCTTCCGGCTGGGTTTCATCGATCGATGTTGGTTGGATCATGTCAGTCGATTCCTCGGCCGACACATCGATCGATTTGTGCGTCACATCATCGGTCGATTTCTTGGATAACATATCGCTCGATGTGAGCGTTACGTCATCGGTCGATGCTTGGCCGAAATCTGTCTTTCCATCTTGAGTTCCCTGTGATAGCAGAGAAAGAAGAAAAAGAATTAAATAAACGAAAATAAAATCTAGGCTATATTCTAAACTAAATCTGATGGTAATAAGAAAGAGTCCCCGGCTACGGCGCCAAATTTGATATCACTCAAATTACCCTAGGAGTGAGTTACTCTCATCAAAAGACGTTCACTTGTAGCACTTAGGGATCGAATCCACATAGACTCTAGGATTACACAACAGTTATTTAGTTTTCGAAGTAAAGCTAGATAGCAAGTTTTAAACAATAACTTAAGAAGGTAACCAATCAATTGATTGATTGATTGATTTGTTTGTTAAGAGAAAAGAAGGTAGTTAAACTTAGGTATTTTCTCAGGTATGACAAGCATGCAAGTTATAAAGGGTTTTTATTATTCATAGTTCTGGGTTCAAACTCTTAAAGATTTGAAGTATTAACTCTTACTGGATCTCGGGTCAAGAACTATTGTTCGATGACCTTGAGCAAATATCGATCGATAGTTCGATAAAAATATTGATCGATTGTTGTTATGCTATCTCGGTCGACAAGACGGTTATCTCGTCGATCGATATTGCACCAGCGAGTTCTAATGACAGGTTTGAAAGGGTTCTCTAGTCTTTAATAAACAACTTAGACTGTAGGTAATTGCTAAGTTCTCACTTATCCAAATTAATCCTAAAATCAGAGGTAAGGGTGATCAATCCTTAACATTAGTATTTATAATGACTAGATTTTAGAACTATATTTTAAACACCCTAATGATGATTACTTCAATGCATGAGTCACCCCTAATAAGAAACCTAAATCTAACAAGAAAGACTACTCAAACATATTTATGAGGGACAAAGTCATAATGGTTTGAATAATGCTTTAAGATAATGAAAATAAGAGAAACAATAAGTAAAGCAAGGTAGTTCAAGATCTTCTCTGGATTGTAGTTCAGATCTCTCTCTCAGTTCCTAAGCTCTTCTTCAAAGTATGCTTCTCTCCAAATTAGGTTTAAAGGTCTCTAGAGAAGTCTGCTTAATCAAGTACAAAATCCTCTTAAAATAGCATAACAGGCGGCCAGGGACTTAAGGTGTAAATTATTAAAACTCTTTTGAATCATTTAGGGCTTATAATCTTCATTTAACTGCTTTGGAGGACTTCTGTATCGATCGATATAGAATGTCTTCTATCGATCGATTTGGATGATCTTTAATCAGTCGATTGCTCTTAATGCACATCGATCGATATCTTCAACACGTTTCGCTCATATCTTCATAAAGTCTCCATTTTAGCTCCAAAATGGTCATTTTACACCAGTGAGTACCTGAACCTGTAAAAGCTCTAAAAAGACACTAAAAGTATCCTTTTGTTTCCAAAAACATATATAAATCATGGTTAAAAGTGGGTAAAATCCATGATATATCAGTAATGTAGCATTACAGTATCAGGCTATTGTATCAGTGATGCTAACTCTACAATCTTAAGTTAATGACCAGTATAAACTTGTCACATTATGGTGTTTTTATATTCATGTTGTGGTCTTAACGTGATATCACTCAAATTACCCTAAGGAGTGAATTACTCTCTCAAATAAGAGGTTCAATTGTAGTACTTAGGGATCGAATCCACAAGGAACTAAGAAACACAAAAGATATAATCCTAAGTGATTATGCTAGGTTGATTAAAGTTTAAAGGTAAATTGCAGTTGTGAGCAATGGTGAGTTGCTCAAGAGAGTTTGGTTTAGGTTTTAAACAATAAAAGAAAGTAGCTAATTTCAAGGTTACTATTAAGATAATCAGGATTATAATGCTATAGATGTCTTTATAAGTTGCTTGCAAGATATTAAAGAACTTCAATTCTTAGATAAATCTATAGCTATCGCTATTAGACTCGTCCATTGATCTTACTGCCGGCAATATCGACCGATGGTATGATCGCCATATCGGACGATATAGGTAGCCGTCGATCGATTGCTCTATAGGAGTATCGATCGATATAGGTTCAGATCGAATTGAATATGTGTTCACCAAGATCATAGACCGGCTCTCGCATCGTCCCTAGAGGATCTCAGCTTATACCAGATGATTTCAGGATGATGATTAACAAGTTAAATCATTCCATGATCATACTCTAGTTAGCTACTCTAGAGTAAGCATTAGGGTTCATCAGGATAATGAGTATCACAACTCAACAATCCATAGTTGGGGCTAATCCCTCATAACTATTTGATCCCTAAATCTAACAAGTGAATCTACTCAGACATGGCTAAGTGATTCATAGCAGCAAGGTAATAATAGAAATTCATTAGATCAGAAGATTGAACTCTTGGTTCTTTGAACAACAAATCTCTTTGTGTGTTTCTTCTAAATCTAGAATTCTAAAACCTTTATGAAAATGAGAATAAGATGAAAAGAATACTTTTATAAATCAAAGAACATAAAAAGCATATAAAGCTTTTGAAGTACAAAAAGCACTAAGGTATGAAAAGCATGTCTAGCCAAAACACATAGGCAAAACTATAAATATGAGTTCCATTAGGTTAAAAACTCGTCAGGGGAAATCTTGACATATTGAGAGAACTTGGGCTTCAAGGCCGACTCAACTTGTTCTTCACGCTTCATATCGATCGATGGTACATGGTGTACATCGATCGATGGAGTATCTTAATCCGTCATCCTCTTCGGAAGCGTCGTCGATCGATTACACAGGATGTGTATCGATCGATATGTATCGCTAGATATCGACCTTATTGTCTGATCTTTATAGTCATCTCGGGAAATCTCTCCTTTAAGTCCATAAGGATACCTAAATCATCACTTTACTCCAAAATGCTTCTGAACCTGAAAACATACCTAATAGACTCCAAAACACACACACACATATATATATATATATATATTATAAAATCATATAAATATCATGGTCAAAAGTGGGTCAAAACCATGGTATATCAACTCCCCCAGACTTAACCTTTTGCTTGTACTCAAGCAAACACAACAGTTAGTCTTTGAAACAAGCTTAAAAACAGCAAGGACTCAAACAAATCTTAACTTAAGATCATAACCTCTACTTTTTTGCAAGCCACATCTCATATTGCTAACTACAGAAGTACATTATACCATATCCTAGCTTAGCAACCAAATTCATCTAGCCAATCAACTTAGCAATCATGTATGTATATCCCCTCTACTTATGTCATTTATGCATAAAATACAAGTGAAGGCTTTACCTTGGGAGTATCGATCAAGGAACACTTGGATTCAACTCAAACAAGTTTCAGACATTCTCATTCTGGTTTCTTTTCTCCTTATATCCCCTTCTCTGAATCCCAAACTTATTTTTCTTTTATATCAATCCCAATGAACATCAGATGTTCATCTTATTGATCTTTCTACTACTTTTTTGTAGTCTTTTCTGACAAAGTGTAGGCGAATAGTGGGGTCATAGGTAATGTACCTCTCCCTCGCTTCCACAATGTGTGATCATTCCTTTGAATTAGAATAGTGGGGTCATGGGTAATGTACCTCTCCCTCTGCCTCTCAGGAAATCATCTCAATCTTTTATTTTTCTCTTTAGGGATGCCAAAGGGAGGAGAGAAAGAAACCAAAATCATCAAGACTTTTACCTTCTAGACTTGTAGGAGGATTCCGATCCCTTGTATACCAAGCCCCAAGACAAGCAATAGATGTCAGGTAAGGTTGGAAATCAGCTTTGGTTCTTCCAAACAATCATGAAAAGTGTTGTCATAGGTGACTGGTGATCCACTTTAGCATCTATAGTACTTTCTGCAATCAACAATTCTAAGAATGGTGCTAAAGAGTTGTTAGACAGAAAGCAAAATTTTTTGAAATCTTTTGTCCCTTTCTTGACTCAATAAAACCAACTTTTGAAAACATTTGATGAGATCAAAAAGGTAAAGTAGCATCAGTTATCTCCACTCCCCCATACTTAAATCATACATTGACCTCAGTGTATAACCAGTCGAAGTTAGTGCATAAATAAATAAAGTATAACTGATATCAAAAATTGTGAACGATATACCTGACCGATGTTCGTATCGATCGATGGTGATTCACTTCCATCGATCGTCATGGATTAGTTTGTATCGATCGATGTCGACAGTATCTTATCGGTCGATAGAGGTAGTGATCGTGTATCATCTGAAATAAAATAAACGAAAGTAATAAGTAAAAATAAAATAAAACTATGGAAAAAAATACGTAATAGTGGGTTGCCTCCCACTCTGCGCTTAGTTAGAGTCATTTAGCTTGACTATGGAGGTATTGTGGCTAGTGAGTTGAATTGCAGGTACTTGTTGGGAAACAAGTATCCTCCTTGTCTTGTGATTCTTCCAACCATGAAGTTAAGAAGCTTCTTGTGGCTTTCTCGCTTCTGGTCATACTAGCTTTCAATCCTTGGACCTCATAGTAGATTCTCTGTAGCCACTCCTCAATGCTTGCTATGCTGAACTCATGTTGTCCAATCTTGCTGTAGGCGTGTTCTAGATCAATACTCATCTGCATTGTGTCGAGGTTTTGGATGTTTTGCACATGGGAAGGGATAGTATCGACCGATCTCGGTGTAGGTCTGTCGGTCGATGTGGATGTGGATGTGGATGTGGATGGATGTCCATCGGTCGATGGGTGCATAGGTACGTCGATCGATGCAGATGGTGCAGGGCGGTTGGCGAGCTGTCTCTGAATGTTTTCTATCTCCTTCAGAATTTCTTCTGTTGTGCATTCCAATCTTTGAACGCCACTCTGTACTGGGAACCACATCTTGTCGAGTAATCTATATGCTTCGTCTCCACAGGCTTCAATAGATTTGTAGATATCTCTTGTGATGTCCTCAATTTCTTACCTGGTACAGAAATCTGGTGCTGTAGTATCGGTCGATGGCAATGGAGGATCATCGATCGATAGCTCTTGTAGGTGACTCTTGATAGGCTTGTCTTTGGTCGTGTCGATCGATGCTGCTGAGGCTCAAGAGCGCCCAAACAGTGAGGCTCTATTCAGGAGCTTCCCAATATCTTCTTTGAAAACATGGATGATGTCTCCAGCTATGCTTCTTGCAAAACCATTTTCATCTCTGTAGACACCATATTCGTCTTTCTTTTCCCATGAGAACTGACGAATCCCGGATTTGAAGGCTCGTTTCCCAAGTTCTCGATGTATTTTGGTCGATGTGATTCTCCACATATCGATCGATGGGTGTTGAAATTCTGGATAGGCGGAACTGGTCATCTGAAGAATGTCTGAAACGTCTTCTTTGGAGATTTGAATGATTCTTCCATCCATTACTCGTGCATGGTCGTCTGGATCCCTGAAAATACCAAATTCATCTGGAATTAGAAATGTAAAATCAGAATCATGTGTTTGTACCTCGGACGGTGTAGTGGTAGGATCGTTCGATGGAGTGGCATGTGAATCGGTCGATAATCGGAGAGACGTGTCGATCGATGGATGTTGCTCCATGTCGGTCGATACGTTTGCTTCTGGGTCGATTGCATTCGTCAGAGGTGCTGTATCCACTGGGAAAATTTCATTGTAATTGCTTGCCCAACTCCCAATTAAGTAATCTTCGTCTTGTGGCTCATGTGGGACGTAGACTGGTGCACAGTAGGGGTTGTCACTCGGTGATTCGAAACGTCGTTTGAGCGATCTAGGTTGGGGCATATCGGTCGATGGAGTGTGGTCTATGTCGATCGATGCTCGAGAGATAAAGGATGGGAGAGGAGGTCTTTCTGCATCTTCCCGAAGAAATCTATACTCTATGGCTCGCTCCTCTTCATAATCTTCATCATACTCCTCCTGAGTAGTGATACTAGCTAGTTCTGGGATGTCATGATCGTTCTCCCAATCATCTGCGCTAAAATCGCCTTCTAGAAACTATTCTTCGATCTTTTGGAATAGCTTATCGATCGATGACCATGTGTGTCTTTCGGTCGACTCTGGTTGACTTGTATCGGTCGATGGTAGAAGACTGCTATCGGTCGATATTGCTGGATCGGTTTCGTACTCGACCATTGAATCATACTCGTGGGTACAAAAACAAGTGTCTACGAGTGCTGGGCTCCCTGTCCCTGGAAACTTGATGACTGGAATAGGATTGTAGGGGATGGTAGAGTTAATGAGGGTTAGGCAGAGCTTGTTGGATTTTAGGTCACAAACAGCTCCAACAGTTGCTAAGAAAGCCCTACCAAGAAATAGAGATGTCTTGAGGGTGAGCTTGTTCTTCAGGATGTGGAAGTCTGTAGGAATTAGGGCATCTCCAATCTGTACCTCAAGGTTTTGAACTATGCCTCCAGAGTGCTGCTGAGAACAATCCACGAAGATGAAAGATTCTTTAGTGGGCTCTATCTTCAGACCTAGATGGTCTGCCATGATCTTAGGTAGGATGTTAACTCCAGATCATGTGTCGCAGAGAGCACGAGGGAACTCAAAACCTCTTATGGAAGTATTGTGAACTTCCCTGGATCACTCTTCTTCTCCAAAGTAATCTTCTTTTTTAGACTGTCTCTGACTTGGTGAAACATTCTCTTGATGTCTTCTTCTGTCTCTCTGGTCTCTCTGAAGAACATCCACAATCTGTGTGAAAAATAGGCTTCTTCAATGGGTTTCTCTTTAGGTATTCTCATAACTCTCTTTCTGAAACTTGCCAATTCCTTCTAATAGCCTCCCTTTTATAAGGCTTGGGGATATTTTCTTTCCTTTTTCTGAGAACTCTTCCATGATTTTCCTTTTCTGTTTCCATGGGCTCAACGATGTCCGTGGGTCTCTTCATGATGGTGGTGGGACGGGTATTGGAAGTTTTAGACTGCTCCCGGGAGTGCATCAAGTCGTGCAATGTCGATCTTTGGAAGTTGTACTCGACGTTTGGGTACTGTGTATCGATCGACAATGACTGGAGTGGATCGGTCGATATCTTGGTCTTCATGTCGATCGATGGGGTAGTCATCATGTCGATCGATGTCAGGAGAATCGATTCGGATCGCGAATGGCGGATGTGGGTGTCGTGATGCGAAGGCTTGGTGTGACATAATCTTGATGGCACTGCACTTGTGAGAGCCCTCGGCTAAGTCCATCGATCGACACTCGGCAAAGTCTATCGATCGCTGTGCTTTGGAAGGCATCGATCGATACTCAGGATATCCTATCGATCGATAGTACTCGAGTTCGAGATCTGTCTCATCGTCATCTTCAGAATCTGTCAGCTTCTGCCAAAAGTCATCATCAAAGATGTCATGCACCACTTGAGTCTAGTAGCAACCACATGTCTCTCCCATTCCCTTTGCTAAAATTTCTTGCTTCTTTAGTGCTTCTCATGTCTAAACCACTTGAGTCTCCAACTTCTTCACATAGGTCCTCAAGCCATCAAGCTTGGTGTTGAGGTTGGTGAAGACAGAATCGATCTTTCCATTGAAGTCCATCTGAAGTTTCAGTTGACTCTCCAGAACTTTGTCTAGCATCTCTTCTAGCTTACTGTCTTGGGTGGGTGGGGGTGGATTTGTGTAGAATGAGTTACCAAAACTCATGTTGTTGTTGGGGTTGCTGCTGCTGTAGTTGGTAGGCTTCTATGAACTCTGGTTGAAGTTTCTGTATCCCCCTTGGTTTCCAGACCTCTGAAAGCCAGCTCCACTGATTCAATTCACATCTTCTTCCGTGTATTCTTCTTCAGCTGCAGTTTCTGCATTCTCCACTGAGCAAATCTTCTTGTTTAGTAACTTCTGAACATGTTCCAGCTGTGCTTGCACTTCATTAATTTGTTCCTTCCCAAGGAATGATGTAGCTTTTGTCTTCACAGTGTTCTTTGTGCTGTTGCTTGAAGCTAGGTTATCAATCAACTTCACAGCTTCTTGCGGATTCCTGGTGGTGAAATTGCCTTCACTAGCTGTGTCAAGAGCCATCTGATACTTCAAGGTGATGCCTCTGTAGAAAGTGCAGAGCAGTTGCACTTTATTGAATCCGTGGTGTGGACAATCTCGCTGGTAGGATTTGAATCTGTTCCATGTGTCCTTAAACGATTCTCCAGGATCCTGAGTGAATGTAGCAATCTTCCTCCTCCATTCTTCAGCACGTGAGTCATCAAAGAAATTATGGAGGAATACGTTTTTGATGTCACTCCAGGTTGTGAGAGAACCTGGTGGTAGTTGTCTCAGCCACTTCAAAGCTTCTCCAAATAGAGAGTATTTGAAAAGCTTGCAGAGAAGATAGTCTTGAGGGACTCCATTGGCTTTGATGACTGTTGGGGTCAAAATCGGTACGACGGAATCAATAGCCAAAATTCCCCGCAAACGCGTAAACGCAGCAGTTTTATGAATCTCGAAGATCGTTTTATAAAACTCGAGAGATCATCGTTTTATAAAACCCGAGAGATCGTTTTATAAAACTCGAGAGATCATCGTTTTATAAAGCTCGAGAGATCGTTTTATAAAACTCGAGAGATCATCGTTTTATAAAACTCGAGGGATCGTTTTATAAAATTCGAGAGATCATAGTTTTATAAAACTCGAGAGATCGTTTTATAAGAACTCGAAGATCGTTTTATAAAACTCAAGAGATCGTTTTATAAAACTCGAGAGATCGTTTCATAAAACTCGAGAGATCGTTTTATAAAACTCGAGAGATCGTTTTATAAAAACTCAAAGATCGTTTTATAAAACCCGAAGATCGTTTTATAAAACT
>CAKOAT010277933.1:36517-49445 GCA_932364175.1 Eruca vesicaria subsp. sativa | reverse complement strand
AGCATATTCCTTAGGAGATAAGGATTACAACAATAAAGGGGATGATTATCCTAATCCTATAATGATTAGGATAACTACAACATATGGATAAATACAAGGGAGGATAGTGACTGATGCTTGGCCGCCTGGTATGGTACTGATGTGGTCTGGTCCATTTCCGGATATGTCCCAACCACCATCTTCATTTCTTAACATATATTATATGATTTTTAATATTTTGTAAATTGATTTTAATTGGCTAAAATAATCCTTGGTTAGATGGTTGATGATATTTTTATTTTAAAAATGTATAAATTTAAATGTTTCATTAATCTATTTGCACATTTTTAAAACATCAAATAAAAGAAAACATAAGATATATGTTTTCATCTGTTTTTTCATATTAACTTTTGGTTGAGATGTCTTGGAACAAGGATTGTTGGCGTCGGAATACTTAGACCACTGGTAAACGGGCTAATTTCTTATCCAACGTTGAGCACGGTCCCTATCCAAACACATTAATAACATGTGCTAAAACCTGTTTCATTCAGTATTTTTTAAAAAGTTACACAACTCTTTTCTGAAAAAACCGGCTTAAAACAAAGAATCTACAAAATCAAAATAAAAAAATCAGTGAATGAATAATAAGATGGGAAATAAGTGAATGAACAAGAGATACAATACTTGTCATTTTAGAAACTCTCGACTAAATTTTTTTTCTAATTGATTTAGATATTAAAATGAAATAAAACGTAATGATAATAACCTTAGAAAAGTACATTTGTTTGACAAACTACTTATGAAATACACTTATGAAATAGTACACTCAGCGTTAGGATTTTCGTCACTGAATAATATGTACTTTTCCCTTTCTTTTTGCTCATTACTGTTTGGTTCGAAAACCACTTGAGGTTCTTCATCTTTCTCTTTAACAATCTCAACTATTTCAGATTCATGATCTTTCTCTTTTTCCTTCACAACCACCACTTCTTTGCTTGTTACTTTTTTGAGTTTTTTTCAACAATTTTTCCAGATTAAAACTTCTGTGTAACCACAATCTTTTGATTCTCTCTATCAATCGTACAAGAATCAACTTGATGCAACCTTGACCAGACCAGAAGCTGATGACGAACTAGACGAGCTGATCGAGTGTGAGAATGGACATGGAGCTGAAGAGGAGCTGATGGGGAGTGACATTGAACCAGAAGATGGAGCTGACTTGAGTGATAAGGACACGGAATCAGGAGCTGAAGAAAACCGCCTAAACCAAACCCAAGACCTCTATTTGTCATCTCAACCGATCCAATTACTCGATCACAAACCAGGGAGTTGAGGAAATCAATTGCAGCCTTGGTTCTCTCTAAACCAGACCCGAAATCAATTTGAAGAACAAGACCAGAACAAAGTCAAGATCTACAATGAGAGAACGGTCCAATGGCTAAGCTGCGAGAACGGTCCATGAAGAACCTCAAGTGGTTTTCGAACCAAACAGTAATGAGCAAAAAGAAAGGGAAAAGTACATATTATTCAGTGACGAAAATCCTAACGCTGAGTGTACTATTTCACTCTTTTTATCAAAAACACTTTCTAAGTTGTGAATCCCTTGTTTATCTTTGAACATTGAGCTGCTATAGAGTTCGTTTTCTAACAGTAATTCTGTTTGTGATTTGCAAAAGAATTCATTCTATGGATCACTTACACATCGAGCAAGTTGTGATCTCTCCATTGATCTACAACTGAAGAATTCCCCTCCATCTCTACCAGCAACCACAGATCCATCCTCATTGATCATCAATCCTCATTCATCCATAACCAAATCGATCAATCAATCTATCAAACCAGTGATCGACCTTCAAGATTCAGGGGTAAAAGAATCCAATCCTATGAAGGATTCTATCAGGTGGTATCAGAGCAGATTGAAGGCTCTTGATCTAGGGTTTGCGATTTTAACTTTTCAAATACTCTCTTTGTTTTGGGAACCTTGTCTGATTTCTGTTTCTGTTGATTCTTATCATCTCTTTTCTATCTATCTCTTTGTATCTGCAACGAGGGCCATCAGTATCTTAAAAAAATATTGAAAGAAAGATCATAAGAAGTCAAGGAGAAATCTGACTTAGGCTGAAGAGAAAGCTGGTCTGGCTGAGGAGAAATCCAGCCCTGGTGGTAAAACCTCTTGCAAAACGCAATCTCTTAAAAGTTTCTATCTTTTCTTCTGTTTTGGGGTTAAGGATTGTTCTCTAAAAGCATTGATCCTTGTTTGTTGCTGAATTATTGGATTCACAGAGAAACTTTACCACAAAACTTGAAAGAAACACTTGAGAAAAAAAGGAGAGTGATAAGGGTTTTTAGTCCATCAGAGAAAATCAATTGTAGTAGTTAAGATTGTCGAACCACAGGGAACTAGTGATCTAAGCACTAAAAATACACACACCTTCCTAAGCTAAGCAAATAAGAGAGATGGTTTGATTTGTAACTAGCTAAGTTCCTAGAAATATAAATAAGGTGATCTCAAATCCAATCAAGAAACACACACAAGAACTACTTTTAAATCAATAAGAATAACTAGGATTCATGGATTAGGCATTTGACTTCTTGTGATTCTCCAATCTAAGGTGAGGTTTCAAGCAATCTATCAAGTCCTATAGGTCTAGACACAATCCTAAACTAGTCCTTTGTCAAGGTAAAAGCTCCTTTGCTATCAATCTCTAAACATTAAGTGTCCTTGGTCTAAATCAATCAAGCAAGCATTAAAAACAAGTCTAATAACAATCTAAACATCCCTAGCATCAATTATCCTTGGCTAAGCAAGCAAAAAGCATAAATACTTTCATTCATGCATTTCATCATACACCTTGTGGGCAGGAAATG
Source organism: Eruca vesicaria subsp. sativa (assembly GCA_932364175.1). Taxonomy (NCBI): domain Eukaryota; kingdom Viridiplantae; phylum Streptophyta; class Magnoliopsida; order Brassicales; family Brassicaceae; genus Eruca; species Eruca vesicaria. The sequence goes on along the minus strand of CAKOAT010277933.1, from coordinate 46,598 downwards.
CCTAATGATCTAGATAAGAATGATTAATCCTAATCTATCATAGAGATCAAGTAAATGGCACAGAACTAGAAAGAACACATCAATCAATACATTTTCTTAACTCTAGACACTTTCCTAAACAAACTCTTTGTCAAGATGGATGTTCATTTGATTTCTATCTCTAGACATCAAATGTCTTTGGCCTAGATCAATCAAACAATCATTAAGTACTAGTCTACTAACTATCTAGGCTTCCCTAACTTCAAATGTCTTTGGTTAAGCAAGCAAAAACCAAGGTTGGGTTGGTTCAAACATTTCATCAAACACCTTGTGGGTTGGAATTATCTAGAGGTCTAACTTAGTGTGATCAATACTAAACTAGAATTGAGAATACCCAACAAGCAAATAAATAGATTAATCTAACCTTAAACACCCTAGATCATCATCTAAATACTCTAATCACCTAAATCCATGAATCCCGAAGCTACGTACTCTCTAATCTCCATGAAAAGCCTTAAACCCATATGTGAGTCAAGACTAATCATGTTAATGAGCAAGAGAAGAAGAAATTAAGATGAAGAACTTTCTTTAATGATCAAAAGATTCAAGCTTTTAAAATGAGAGGCAAAGTTCTAGAGAGAAAATGAGATAAGATTCCCAAAAGGGATTACAAGAGTATTTATATGGTCTAGGAGACACAAGGGTTTCCAATGTAAAAAGAAAAAAAGGGCCTTGGAAGATAAGGAAATTTCAGGCTGGGCAACGTCAGCCCGGGTTGGTGGTCCATGTTCCTCCCTGCGCAGCCTTACCCGCGCCATCTTAGGCGTGCTTGATCCCTCCTTGGACGAGCGGGTACTAGACCCCACGCCATCTTACCTGCGCAAGATGGTCGGAGCTTGGTCTTGTGGGACGTGCGGGTGCATCACTCCGGGGTAGGCTACCCGCGCCAGCTTGTCCTGACTTTTCCCAACTACTTGGTTTGTCCAGATTTCCGACCAATCTTCATTCTTCACTCTTTTTTGAACCACAATGCTTCCAAACACCTCAAATCATTCCATTGGACACTCCACCACCTAATGAGACATATGAATTCAATATGGACCCTAAAGATATATAATCCTAAATTTATATGATGGTTTATGTACAAAATGAAATACTAAATCTATGCAAGTATGCGTGATATCAAACTCCCCCAAACTACTTCTTTACTTGTCCTCAAGTAATTAATTAAGATCAAAGGGAGAGAAAATGAAAATGGGAACTCAAAACCGAAGGATACACTTCTTATACTCAACACCACATCCTAGACAAACATAACCTATAGCACAAACAATCTCAATTAGTACACTCTAGCTTCTCAAGGACTATCAAGACTCATTGCTATAAAACAAGTTGTGGATCACTAATCAACAAATCTCCTCAACCAACCCTCACATTCAATTAAGCATAAGCAATGAGCTGAAGTCTTGCAAATGGAAACTTGATCTAGATCATTTGGCTTGGTGAGAGATATGGTTTAATGAGCAAGAAGAGGGGTTTCATTACATTTCTTTTTAGTAGCTTACACTCAAGAAATAGGAGCTTGATAATTATGCAAAATCAATCTAAGAAAAGAGGCAACTTATGCATACTTTGCTTGTTCTTATCATTCTACCCTTTTCCTAGATGATTTCTAAACTCTACCCTTTCTTTTTGTGTAAATCTCTAACCCATTCATCCCCAAAAACATTAAGATCACTCTCTTATTTCACTCACCCAATGAACTCTTTCTTTCTTTTTTTCTTTTGAACCAACTAGGGACTTTTTCTTTCACATTTTACTTAAGCTCTACTCTTCTTTCTCTTATGTTTTTCCCAAAGTCTTTTCTAGACTCTTTTCTTTCTTTCTTCTCTTTAGTCTAAGGGGTTTCTTATTTGAAGTTTCTAAAGCTTTTTTTTTTTTTTTTTGATCCCTAGTGGTTTTCTTTCTTTGGTTCATTCTTTTCACTCATCTAACACCCCAATACCCAAGATAAAATCTTTTGCACCACATTACCAAACTTCCCATCCTAATTGTTAGCTCTCAAGAGTTTCTATGGCTAGCCTGAGATAAGAACAACCATTGTCGCCCCTAATACTCTCATGTTTTTGCAGATGAAAAGCTATCAAAAGAGACCTCACACAAGCAAAATGATTTAGGCTTCAAAGAATGGCAAGGGTTTAAAGGTAAGGAGTGCCATTTGGGTTTTATAAAGAGTGGTATGAAGGATAATAAAACCCAAATGTGTATGACCCATGATCAAGTATGAAAGTTCCCATAAGAAAGAAAGATTAAGTTCATTCAGCTTTAAGTTAGTTTGGAGTTGGTTTAAACGAGAATGTCAATCTCACACAAGCAGCAAATTTTAAGAAGATTTTTCAAGGCTCGAAGCATGCAAGCTTTTCAAGAGATGTTTAAGCCACTTGCTATGATCAGCTAGGGTGTAATTTTGAGTTCTAACCATGTGTTTCCTTATTAGGTAAGCTCCAAATGTATGAATGCAATCTAAATGCTTCCAGACTCAATCTTAAAGATGCAAATGAAGCATCAAAAACTCAGATTCTAGATCAATTGAAGCATAAAGATAATTCTTGTCAAAAAAAACTTCAATTTCATCTCTAGCAAGCTTTTTTACTCTCATGTCATCTAGTTTCCTAGTTGCACATATCAGATCAATATATTCTTTGATGAGAACAGGAGGGTTCAAATCAGAGGCAATATCTTCAACATAAGACAAGCAAATATCCTCAAAATACAGTTCTGAAGTGGGATTGCATAAACCTTTCAATTGGCTTGGTGGAACCCAATATATTATCTCTTTGAGCTGGTGAGCCATCCTTATCTCAATACCTGTGAGAGCTCTTCCTTCTAGTGTTGCCCGATGTGACATAAATTTAACCTGAGCATCACTGACATGTCCTCCCTTGTCAACATCGGGTTCTCTTTGCAAAGCTCATCCACCTTTACACTTTGTTCTGGTGTGAGAATACTTTCATCAAATGGCTCTTCTACATATGGCTGCATCTTCAAGTGTGTCTTTCTCTTCTTGTGGCCAAGTAAAGTGGCTTGCAGCTATAACTACAAAAAAAGAAAATCTAGAATAGAAAGTTAGTAGATGTACAAAAGAAAAACAAAGCAAGAAAATAAATCTTAGTCTCAACATAGTTTGAAATCCTAATCAAAGATCTACTTAGTTCCCCAGTAACAGTACCAAATTTGATAAGGGTTTTTAGCCCCTTAGAGAAAATCAATTGTAGTAGTTAAGATTTCCGAACCACATGGAACTAGTGATCTAAGCATTAAAAATACACAAAACTTCCTAAGCTAAGAAAATAAGAGATATGGTTTGATTTGTAAGTATCTACGTTCCTAGAAATATAAACAAGGTGATCTCAAATCCAATCAAGAAACACACACAAGAAATATTTTAAATCAATAAGAATAAGTAAGATTCATGGATAAGGCATTTGACTTCTTGTGATTATCCAATCTAGGGTGAGGTTTCAAGCAATCTATCAAGTCCTATAGGTCTAGACACAATCCTAAACTAGTCTTTTGGCAAGGTAAAATCTCTTTTGCTATTGTGAGGGATAAAAACTCACTTCCTAATTTAGATCAGGTTTAGATTAGAGAGAAGATAACGTGGACTGAATCCTGTTAGAACTTAAAGAACGAATATGATTGTATTGATGCTTTTGGTAAAAAGAGGATTACAAATGTAGCGATTTGTGATTACAAAGGATCAAGAAGGTTTATAGAATTCTAGAATGTGTCAATATAAGGAATGAAAATCTGGCCTCTTGCTCCTCCTCCTCCTCCTCTTTTATAGCTCTCAGTCATGCTTCAACGACCTTAGATAATCTCCGAGATTTGCTCTGTGAGTTGAGGGATTCTCAACAGTCTCCTTTTAACCGGGTCCTGCGCATCCATCCTGAGCTACTCCTACTAGCTCTCTGTAAATGAGGTCCGAAGTTCTCTTCCGTGACCTGTTTTGTTAATGTTCCTTCCTTAGCTAATAGCCTCCGGTTTCCTTTTCTCAAAAGATTAATTGCTAATGGACTTGTTGTGGCCCATTGTCAGTTCTTATTGCTCGAGCCCATTAATCTTAGCTAGCAGGCCATATTCGGGCCCAACAGTTCCCCCCAGCTTTCGAGATGAGACCTCTTTTCTCGGAAGCTAAAGCTCAACCGCCTGATTTCTATCTCTTTGTTGAGATACCGATTATTTTATATTAAACTTGAAGATACGCGTGACCTTAATCAAATGGTCCTGATTTCGTTTGGTAAGCTCTACGGCTGACATTAATATATTTGAACAGTTTCGTCCCCGATTTTTGAGACACGATGCGATATAAAGCTGTAGTCATTAACTGAAACTTTTACCACTACTCCACGCCTCGATTCGGTTTCCCAGGTAACTGTTCACTTTCCCCCTTTAACTTGTGGTGAATTTTTTTTTTTTTTTTTTATTTCCGATTGCTTCTTGTTCTCGTCACGATTCTCTGGAACTCTCTAATTCGTAAGTTCTAGTTTCAATCCGAATTTCTTTTTTGCTCTCTTTCTACCCTTTGGCTCCTTTCTCTGTTAACATGACGCGACCTAAGGAAGGTACCGGAGAAACTGAAATCTCTTCTTCCGGTGTCCGACTTATGAAGGTTAAACAGGAGGCTGGCGGGACGATGAAGAAGAATGAGAGGAGTAAGAAGACTAAGGAATCGATAGCCTCAAGAGTTTCAAAACGATCCAAAAAGAACGATGGCTCGAGTGGGAGCGTCCCTTTTGGTTCTCATGTGGCCTCCTCTTTGAAGGGCCAAGATGTGATTAATCTTATGGTTCAAGCCGGAGGTCACAAAGATTTAGCCAGGGCCTGTAAATCCGACGAGACCCCGGAGACTGCTCCGGAAGGGTGGTTCTGTGTTCATGAGAAGTACATTACCAGTTGTCATCTCAGGTTCCCGCTTCCTGATCTTTTGTTGGATCTTCTCGATCATTACCAGTTAGCCCTTTCCCAGCTCTGCCCCTCAGTAATCCGAGTGATAAACGGTTTCATCACTAGGGCTAAAGAAGAAGGGGTTGCCGTTGGTCTTCGTGACCTAATGAGCCTCTATACGATTAAGGAGAGTGCTTCAAAGGAAGGTGGCAGTGGTACCTATTATCTGCCTTGTCGACCCAAGTTGGGTCTTTTCAAGTTCTCCGGTAGTGACGATGATTGGAGGAAGAAATATTTTTATGTAAAGATAGATCCTCTGACGGTTCTTGAGGGTCGTACCCTAAGGGTTACTTGGTCTGATGCTTCGGGTTAGGACCTCTAGGGAAGCATTTGCATGATTTGTTTATTTTACGTATTTTAATGATCATTGGTTCTTCTTGCAGATATCGAAGAACCTGAAAAGCTTACTAGTAAGCTCACCAGAGCTCTGTACCGCAAGTTGAAGCAAAGTCCTTGCACGTGGGGAGCTTTCACTACTTCACGTGTAGGATCGGCCAGGTTTCCTGAACGATACAGAGCCTCATTTCTGGAACCTATCCCAGCTGCAGGTCTAGAAAGTAAGTCGGCTTTATCTTTCTTTTTGAGCGTATTAGCTACGTGTTTACAACTGTTTGATTTTTGAACGAGTTTTTATTGATCCAGTTTCTGAAGGTAATTCGATTGTGACTATCTCGACGGAAGCTAGTACTTCTGAGACTGAAAGAACTCAGCAAACTAAGATGCCTCTCCAACCGTCTTACCGTTCTCGGGGTAAAGCAGCCAAAGCAGCCAATTCCTCTCGAGGTAGTGAGAAGAACCAGGGGGGTTCCTTTCTTAACCAGGTGAGAGATGTTCTTGATGATGGGGTCTCTATCCCGGTCAGAGACGTCGTCTCTGTCGATGTCCCAAAGGTCCAGGAGTTTGCTCCCAAACCAAATGTTCAGGCCAAGGAAGCTGACCCTCAAGCGATCAAGGAGTCTTCTGAGATTGAGCCTCCAAGACTTAAGAGGTCTCGAGTTGACCGCGTGGATAGACCGTCTAGGTCTTCCTCCTCTTCTTCTAGGGGAGGAACCACTGGATGGAGTTTCACCCACTCGAAACCCGGTTCTGTCTTGGAAGACCCTTGGGGTTTGGCCACATTGATGAGGCATATGAAGAGGACCGGTTGCTCTCTCCCTGCGATCAACAACATGACCAACCGAGAGGAGTATGTGGAGGTCGCTCACTGCATGGGTCAGGTGAGGGACCTTGAATTTTTCTAATTCGTTTCCTCTAGTGAGGTCATTGGTTCATGGTTTGTTTGATCTTTCTTGTAGTTGGATGGGGCTATTAACAGAGCTCAACTGAGCTTGGAGGATACAGTTAACAATGCTCCCAGAGCTGGGGAGTTAGCCCAGGTGACCGAGATGGTGAAGGCTACCAAGGAGGAGCTTGATCAATCCCGAGCTAGAGTTGCTGAGCTTGAAGGTGTCGTGGAAAGGCTTGGCTCGAAGGCTGATATTCAGGCCGGAAAAAATGAGAGTCAAGTTATTGATATCCAAGTGAAGGGAAGGAAGATAGCTGAGCTGGAGGCCGCTCGGAAGGTCGCGGAGCAACAAGTCCGAGAGCTGATCGCTTCATCGCAGGTCAGCCAGAAGAACAAGGAGGCTGAAGTCAGACTAGCTATCCGACAAGGGAAGAAGGAGGTAGCTGATGCTTACAACAAGATTTTGGTTTCTATCAAGGAGAAATTTGCCAAGAAGAAGGAAGAAGTTAGCCTTCAGATCTATGCTCAAGAACTTCAAGCTAACACTGTCCTTCTTGAGGAAATGTTGACCAACAAGATCAAGAGTGTTGACGAGGAGTATCAGCGACTGATATCATTTATAGGCTACCGCGGCATATGAGAAGGCTCAGGTATCTGATTTCTCAGTAAGTAAGTTGTCTCTGCCTCAGATCTCGGAGAGCTCAGGTACCTTTGAGATCAACGTATTTAATCCGTCCTTTTCTGGAGAATATGGTTCTAACTTAGGTTTGGTGGATCTGGCTTCAGCTCCAGTCGAGACAACCACAGATGGGGGCGAGAAGGAGATAGGCGATGGATCCCCAGCTATGGAGAAGGTACCAAGTGAGGAGGATAAAGATGGGGAGAAGGGTGCTGATGAAATGGAAGTTTAAAAGTCGGTTTTTCTCTTTTAGAATTATGTCTTTATGTTTTCCAGACCTTTTGCCTAATGGGCTTTCTTTTATCTTTTGTTAAGACTTGTGGCCTGAGGAGGTCTTTAAACCTTTGCTTCGTTAAGATCTTTGAACTTAAGTAGCTTGGGGAGGATTTTAAACCTTTATTTCGTTTTACTTTGTTTTGATTTTGCTTTAAGTCATTCGACTTGTAAAGATTTTCGTTTCTTCTTAACTGGGACCAAACTTTCTTGCTAAGGGTCTTGTTGACGTTTCGAAGAATCCCTTAGCATAAATTCGTTTGTCTAAGTAGAAGTCTTTATTTCTTTGAACAAAGGATTCTAGGTCCTGTTAGTAGCAGGTCCCGTAGTCAAACATGAGGTCTAGGAGACATTCGGGTGAAGGTCAGGGGTCCCGTTGACAACAGGTTCTGTTATTTCTCAGCGCGAGGTTCCGAGGTTCTTTCGGGACCTGATTTTACTTGGGACCTCGTTTTAGATGTCGGTCGCTGCTAGGGATTTTGAGACTTTTGATCGGGGTTCTTTAGGAACCTGAATTCGTTTTTGAAGGATTTTAAGACCTTGACTTTTGTTGAGGATTTTAAGACCTTAGATAGAGGTTCCACTTTTGTTGAGGATTTTAAGACCTTAGATAGAGGTTCTTTGGGAACCTGGATTTGCTTTCGAAGGATTTTAAGACCTTGACTCTTGTTAAGGACTTTAACACCTTGGATTGAGGTTCTTTGGGAACCTGAATTTATTTGAAGGATTTTAAGACCTTAGGTTCAGGTCCGTAAGGACCTGTATTTATTTGAGGGATTTTAAGACCTTAGGTTCAGGCTCGTAGGGACCTGATTTTGCTTTCGAAGGATTTTAAAACCTTAGGTTCAGGCTCGACGTGACCTGTTTTTGTTTGAAGGATTTCAAGATCTCAGGTTCAGTTTCATCGTGACCTGGATTTGTTTGAAGGATTTTAAGACCTTAGGTTCAGGTTTGTAGGGACCTGGATTTGTTTGATGGAAACTCGATATATTTGAATGTAATTTTTTCATTGATAACTTTTATAGAGTACATCATGTTGTAATATGTTGGGGTCAAAATCGGTACGACGGAGTTAATAGCCAAAACTTTCCGCAAGAATACAAAAAGAACAGTTTTAAAAAGCTCGAGAATCGTTTTATAAAACTCGAAAAATCGTTTTATAAAACTCGAGAAATCGTTTTATAAAACTGGAGAAATCGTTTTATAAAGCTCGAGAATCGTTTTATAAAGCTCGAGAATCGTTTTATAAAACTGGAAAAATCGTTTTATAAAGCTCGAGAATCGTTTTATAAAACTCGAGAATCGTTTTATAAAACTCGAGAATCATTTTATAAAACTCGAGAATCGCTTTATAAAACTCGAGAAATCGTTTTTTATAAACTCGAGAATCGCTTTATAAAACTCGAGAAACCGTTTTCATAAACTCGAGAATCGCTTTATAAAACTCGAGAAACCGTTTTATAAACTCGAGGATCATTTTATAAAACTCGAAGGTCGTTTTTATAAAGCTAAAAAGTCGTTTTATAAAACTCGAGAGCCGTTTTATAAAACTCGAGAAATCGTTTTACAAAACCGCAAAAAACCAAAAAAGCCGTGAAACGCGAACTAGTCGCAACTAGTCTGCCCACCGGCGATCTAAGCCAAACCCGGCTTAGATCGCCGATGGGCGATCTAAGGGTCACTCTTTAGATCGCCCATCGGCGATCTAAGCCGGACCCGGCTTAGATCGCCGATGGGCGATCTAAGAAACACTCCCTAGATCGCCATCTTTAGATCGCCCATCGGCTTAGATCGCCCATCTTTAGATCGCCCATCCTTAGATCGCCCATCTTTAGATCGGCCATCTTTAGATCGCCCATCTTTAGATCGCCCATCCGATGGGCGGTCTAAAAACTTCCCGAACACTCCGCGTCTCGATTTCCCGCACTCCTGATTCAAAACTTACGTCTCTCGACAAGGTTGCGTTCTAAACCACGGTCGAAATATCTCTCGTTCCACCTCGATCCGACTTACCATTCGAGTTTTACGATAAAACCGTAAAACTTCGTTTTCCGGGAAAGAACTCGAGGAAATCGTATAAAACGGCAACGGTTAAACGAAACACCGAACATTGCCTAAACTATACGATTTATTCGAGATTTCTCGTCGAAATCATAAAAACGCGCTTTTAATAAAAATACGCCGAGTAAGTCGTAAAAAACGTGTTTTTAATAAAAAGTCGCGTAAATCATAAAACTTTGCGATTAACTCGAGAAACTTATTAAAAACGACGTCAGATCAGGAAACGATCCCGTAAAAGTCGGAAAACGATTTTAATCGCAAAACGGCCCGGAAGGACCTAAAACGCGATAAAAACCCATCTCGCGATTTCAACGGAATCTAACCCGCAGATTTGATAACGTTTTTACGGTTTACTCGCAGAAAGAAAATAAAAGTCAAGTTTAAACATAAAAGGAAGGTTTGAAGAGAAATAGAAGATTTCCGCAGAAGAAAAGGAAGGATCGAGAAGAATGGAAAATTCCCGATTTAAGTCAAACATGGGCGAAATGGAAAGATCGGATAGCCAAGACGAGGAGTATATAAAGAGGAGGTCTAGGGCAGAAGCATAGACACGAAATTCAGAGCTCTCACCACCAAAACTAGCATTTAGAAATATTTCCGTTTTTCTGTTAGCGAGCTGTGTCTCAATTAGGGTTTTCTAGTTCTTACGCTTTCGACAATTCTTTTTGTACCAGTTCAACGCAGATTCGGAATAAGAACCTCTTTGCTCTCTATTTTCGTTTATTCTCATTTAAATTCTAAGTATTTTCGTCATCTTATTTTCGTTGTGCGGTTCTCGCAGATAGCCGGTTCCTCTGGAAACTTAGGGTTTTCCCGAAGTTTCCTTATTTACGATTTATTTGACAGTAGGGTGAAAT
>CAKOAT010277933.1:23223-35970 GCA_932364175.1 Eruca vesicaria subsp. sativa | reverse complement strand
GCTGCGTCTCAATTAGGGTTTTCTAGTTCTTACGCTTTCGACAATTCTTTTTGTACCAGTTCAACGCAGATTCGGAATAAGAACCTCTTTGCTCTCTGTTTTCGTTTATTCTCATTTAAATTCTAAGTATTTTCGTCATCTTATTTTCGTTGTGCGGTTCTCGCAGATAGCCGGTTCCTCTGGAAACTTAGGGTTTTCCAGAAGTTTCCTTATTTACGATTTATTTGACAGTAGGGTGAAATCGACTCCCACATAATAGTCATACAATTTCCGTTTGGGCTATGTGTTTTAAACACATGCCCCCTTTGGCTAAAGTGAAAAAAGTGTTGAAATGAGATTGGGGCTGCACTCATAATGGAGTTGCCTACGTACCCAGTCAAGGGATCAAGCCTAACGTAGTTCAAAGAGTTAGGTACCTAATGGTAGTATTTTTTGAGATTCATGGCATTCCATGATCGGATTTCGGGTACCCCGGTTCGTACCTTCATGAGCCTGTAAACGTCTGGTCATATCACATGGATTGTAAGACCCGATCCGGCCGACTAGGCCGCGGTCGATGCCTCACGTCGCTCGGTCCATACCCTGACCGAACCTCTAAAAATTTCGCCCTTTATTTAAAACATCGCCCATAGGCGAGGGCTAACTCAGATCCTAGCTCAAGACTACCTTAGTCATTCTCTAGCTTAGATCCTTTCAACTTATGCACAGCGGAATAATATCAAATTAACCATTGGTCTAAAACCAATCTAACACTTGTCTGGTCACATCAACTCAGCTACTGGTCAGTATACTCAACTACCAGATAGCTCCAAGGTCGATGCTGAACCCAAACCAAGTCATACAAAATCCGAGGTTCCATTCACTTAACCATTCTATCTAGAACTAAGCAACATTGCTAGATCATACCTTTGCCACATCCACGGAGCTTGTTAGCTCATCGGTCAAACTGAACTGTCTTAGCTAGCTCATCCTCCTTCTAGCTGACTTAGCTAGCTCATCCTCCTAGCTGACATAGCTAGCTCATCCAGCTAGCTAAGTTGCACCACTTCACCTGAGCTTCCATGTACTATCATCCAGCTGATCGAGCTGCGAGGTAGCTTCGCCCAGCGTCCCGTCTACTCGTCCAGCTCTCTTATATCTTTACAACTCTCCCCAAAGTACTTAGTCATTCAACCAACCATCCCCACAGACCAAGTAACCTTTGAGAAGTCTTCAAACGGTTAATGATATGCATCTGTCCTTTCTCGGCTCATGCATCATCCTTTGCCTCAACGGCTTATCAAATCAAGTCTATCTACTAGACTGACAATGCCCATCAGATCCTAAGTCACTCATCCAACCACCCCACATGACTCAGAGCTGATGAGTCTTCACTCTTGCATGATCGGCCATGGAACAACATTCCAACAAGTCCGATCAGCTTTATCTTCTAAACCAATGCATCTCTTATCAAGTTAGAACAAACACCTTGATCCATCATCTATGAATCAAATCGTCTATTCTCAATCATGATCAGATCATACACGGTCATCTTGGTATATAGACATGACCCCAATCTTATTAGTGTTTGACCCTCAAACCATTGCCTATGGTTAATGAATTCAACACTATTCAAGATAGACCATCACCCCTTATATCAAGCATTGACTCAACTAACAACCAATTGCCACTATGTGGGTCCACGCCCTACACAATGCAAGTGGTGTCCTTTTATCGATCGCACCTCTACGGACCCGAACAATTCGTAGCCTTTCAGACCCGAACCATTCACACCCTTTCGGACCCGATCCCTTTGCATCCTTTCGGACCCGAACCATTCGCACCTTTTCGGACCCGAACCATTCGCATCCTTTTGGACCCGATCCATTCGCATCCTTTCGGACCCGAACAATTTGCACCCTTTCGGACCCGAACCATTCGCACCCTTTCGGACCCGAACCATTTGCACCCTTTCGGACCCGAACCATTCGCACCCTTTCGGTCACGACCCGTTCGCATACCTTGGATCACGTCATGTTCGCATCCCTTGGATCCCGATACATTCACACCCCTTCGGTTGTGATATGTTCGCATCCCTTGGATCACGACACGTACGTACCTCTTGGATCACGATACGTTCGTACCTCTTAGGTCACGATACGTTCGTACCTCTTATGTCACGATATGTTTGTACCTCTTAGGTCAAGATACGTTCGTACCTCTTAGGTCACGATACGTACGTACCTCTTGGNNNNTCTTAGGTCACGATACGTTCGTACCTCTTAGGTCACGATACGCTCGTACCTCTTAGGTCACGATACGTTCGTACCTCTTAGGTCACGATACACTCGCATCTATTTGGTGACATGCACCCTTTGGTCGATGGTAACCTTTGGTCAATGGTACCTCTTGGTCCTCGTACCATTAGCTACTCGCAACCCTTGGTATCTCATACCTTTTGGTTACTCGCATCTTTTGGTAACTCACAACCTTTGGTAACTCATGACTCTTGGCAACTCGTACCCTTTGGATGACACTCCTTGATGGCACCTCTTGGTGACATCCCTTGATGGACCATTTGGTGGCATCCCTTGATGGCACCCTTTGGTGGCATCCCCAGATGGCACCCTTTGGTGGCATCCCTAGATGGTACCCTTTGGTGGCATCCCTAGATGGCACCCTTTGGTGGCATCCCTAGATGGCACCCTTTGGTGGCATCCCTATGGATCCTCGTTTATCATTGGGGGATCTCTTTAGAACGTGTGTCCATTGTCTAAGACTGAATTCTTTGATCTCTGGTCGGACCTCCTATATATAGGAAACCAAAGGCCATGTCCAAAAGGACACATCTCTTCCAAGCATCTTTTCAGACCAGATGTTGGCCATCGATTACAATCAACGGTCCAAATCGCATCTATTGGATCTTGGAAGTTTCCAGACATATCTAGGCACGTCCATCCACTTCTAGACATGTCAGACCCAAGGCCAAACTAGTTAACTAAGCTCATGGTCCGACCACAACAGCCCATCGGCCCATAGCCAACCTTGGCCTACCAACCGGCCCAGTAACTGCCCAGACTTGACCCAACGGCCCAAAACCCAAACACTCAGTTCAGCTAAGATGAGCTTATCCTCAGCTGGTCCAGCTGAGTGAGCTAGTAGTCCAGCTAAGGGAGCTGACTCTACTCAGTGTGAGCTCGCCAGAGCTGATTCTTACCCCGTTCAGCCGATTGAGCTTCCCGAACACTTCACCAAGCTGCCGTATTACTCGTTTAGCTTGCTGATCTTCATATTATTCTCTGTTTAAGTCCTTTGGTCCATTCCTTGACCAAGGCTAAGCTTTACCATGATCTATTCTGATCATTCACTTCATCACAACTTGTTCATGATCAATTCTCATGATATGAACCAAAGCACTCTGGTTTCTATTGAACGTCTTGGCCTTACGTCAAGTTTCAGGAACGGAAACATGACACTTCAGCTATGTGAGCTGATCAATGAGTGTGTAGGTAGACCGAGCTGGGCTGAGCTTCCTCGAGCTCCCCTGAGCTTGGTCGACCTGTCTCTACACCTCATCCAGCTACCCTTTAACTTGTGTAGCTCCTTTTATTCCCTTTCTTTCCTTATTTGGATAAGTATCAGCTCCGTGTTGTACTTAACCACGTTTCTGGACCATGATAAACTTGTCTTTAGGTTTCGTGACCTGACTGACGCGTCTCCTCGCGCCATGGTCTGTCCAGACGATCATACTCAGGATCGGGGACATGACATGGATGATCTGATAGGGAGCTTCCCAATTGGTCCCTAGCTTTCCGGCGTGCGGCTCTTTGGTATGATTGAAAACTTTCCTGAGTACCACGTCGCCCACAACGAATTGTCGGGACCTGACTTTGGAATTGTAATGTCAAGCCATTGCTTGTTGGTAGTTTTGAATGCGGAGCAAGGCTTGGTTCCGTCGTTCCTCGATTAAATAGATGTTATCTAATAAGAGCTGATTGTTGGCTTCGGGATTAGACGTACAGAGCTCTCGGCGGAGGCTCCCGGTGATGGTTTCGGCTTGGACGACAGCTTCCATCCTGTAGGCTAGGGAGAAAGGGGTTTCTTCCGTAGCTCTTCGTGGGGTGGTTCGGCATGCCCAAAGCACTTCAGGTAATCTTTCGGACCAAGAACTTTTATCGATTCCAAGGCGTTTCTTGAGGTTTACTAATACCAATTTATTAGCAGCCTCCGCCTGGCCGTTTCCCTGAGGGTATCTAGGTGTCAACATGGTGAGGCGAATTTTCCACTTATCGCAGAAATTCTTGAAGTCGTTCGATATGAACTGTGATCCATTATCAGTTACATTTCGTATGGGACGCCGTGGCGGCAAATGATGTCTCTCCACACGAGTCGTTCGGTTTCGACTTTAGTTACCTGTTGGAAGGCTTCAGCTTCTATCCATTTTGTGAAGTAGTCTGTTAGGACTAACAGGAAGCGTAGCTTCTGCCTTCCTGTTCCTGATACTACTAGCGGTCCTATGATATCCATGGACCATCTCAAGAATGGGTATGGGGCGGATATCGAGGATAATTTCTCTGAGGGTTGATGTATAAATGGTGCGTGCCTCTGGCATCTGTCTCATGAGGATGAGTAGACTTCACAGTAGGCGATAATGGTAGGCCAGAAATAGCCTTGCCTTTTGATTCGGATAGCTAAGGCTCTACCACCGGAGTGGTTTCCACAGGAACCATCATGCATTTCCTGTATGAGTCTGATAGCATCGAGGCCGTGGACGCATCTCAGGTAAGGTCCCGACACGCTCCGTTTATACAGGATAGATTCCATTATGCAGTATCTTGCACTTAACGCTTTGAGCTTTCGAGCTTCCCATTTCTGGGGGGGGGGACCTTGCCCTCCGAAATATACTGCATGATTGGGATTCTCCAGTCCACTCTCCCTATGATTTTGTCGTGAAGAGATGAAGAAGATCCCTGTGCTGGATCAGGTTCCCGAGTGTTGTTGCGGCCGGAAGTCATGCCCCCGGGGATATTCCTTTGGTTAGGCTCATTGGAGACGGGATCTGGAGGAATATCTTCAGGTGTGTTGGGGTCAAAATCGGTACGACGGAATCAATAGCCAAAACTCCCCGCAAAAATACAAAAGGAATAGTTTTATAAAACCCGAGGAGTCGTTTTATAAAACTCGAAGTCATTTATAAAACTCGCAGACCGTTTTATAAAACTCGATAAGTCGTTTTATAAAACACGAAGAATCGTTTTATAAAACTCGAAGAATCATTTTACGAAACCGCAAAAAACCGAAACAGCCGTAAAATGCGAACTAGTCGCAACTAGTTCGCCTACCGGCGAACTAAGCCAAGCCGGCTTAGTTCGCCGATGGGCGAACGGCCCATGACTAGTTCGCCGGTGGGCGAACTAGTCCCATTTGACTAGTTCGCCCACCGGCGAACTAAGCCAGCTCGGCTTAGTTCGCCGGTGGGCGAACTAGTCCCGTCCCGACTAGTTCGCCCACCGGCGAACTAAGACAGCCGGCTTAGTTCGCCATTGGACGAACTAAAGACTTCCTGAACGTCCCGAGCCTCGATCTCCCGTTCCATCTCGATCCGACCTATCGTTCGAGTTTTATGATAAAAACCATAAAACTTCGCTTTCTCGACAAAGAACTTGAGGAAATCGTATAAAACGGCAAGGGTTAAACGAAACACCGAACATTGCCTAAATGTCTCTCGTTTCGTGTCGAACCGACTTATCGTTCGATTTTTACGATAAAAACCGTAAAACACTGTTTTCTCTAAAAGAACTCGAAGAAATCGTATAAAACGGTAACGGTTAAGCAGGACACTGAACATCGCTTAGACTATACGATTTATCCGAGATTTTTCGATAAGATCATAAAAAGTGTTTTTAATAAAAAACGTCGAGAAAATTGTAAAAACGGCATCGGATCAGGAAACGATCTCGTATACAATCGTAAAACGATTTTTATCGTAAAACGGCCCAAAAGGTCCTAAAACACGATAAAAACCCATCTCGCGATATTAACGAAATCAACCAGAAGATCCGATAACGTTTTGACGGTTTATTCGCAGAAGGGAAATAAAAGGCAAGTTTGTAGATAAATAGAAGATTTCCGCGGGAAGAAAGGAAGGATGGAGAAAAAAGGAACTTTCCCGATAAACTCGAATCCGGGCAAAATGGAAAGATTGAGCCGCTTGGGAAAGGAGTATATAAGCCAGAGGCATAGGGAAGAGAAGGGGGACGAAAATCAGACCTAAAAAGACGGCTGTTAGCTTAGGAATTTAGGACTTCGCGTTTAGACTAGCAATCCAGATCCTTAGAATGTTTCAACGTCTAAGTTCTTCAATTCTTCTTGTAACAGTTGTCGATTTCTTATTTAATAAAAGCTTTCATACAAGTTCTTTATTCTCTGTTCTTCATTGTTCATCCATATTCTGTTAAATTCGTTTGTTTTAGTGATTTCCGCAGAGATCCAGGACCTCGGGAAAATTAGGGTTTCATCCTAAGTTTCCATATTTGACGAAAAATCGACAGTGTGGATTTCGGTTCCCACATACTAGCGTTGTGATAACCCGCCCTTCAAGATAAAATAGTCGAGAGAGTAAAAGTCAGAATCCGGAACCAAGCTTTTGGGAGTCTACATATTTGGAGTAATATTGAGTTTTTATCATATAAAACTTGACATGGATCGAAGAAAATAGAATATTGGTCAAGCATCTACTTTGTGGCCGAGTCACGAGCGATACAAATCGATCGGAAAATTTTGAAGTACGAGAAGGTTGAAGAATGAATCGTAATTGAATAATGAGTTGAAATAAGCTGCTCTACAATTTTTAGAAGTGTCCTAGATTGATTAGATGGCCGTTTTTGAAGCATCATATTTTTGGAAGAACGACGATTTAGAAGCTCGACGTTTTAGAAGCACGACGTTTCTTAACCATAAAGTTTTCTCCAAAGCAGGCAGGTAGAGTAAAGCAATATGAAGATGAATTGAGATTGAGTGAAGCATGAGAAATCAAGAAGTGAAGAAATGAAAGGATACAAGACCGAAGGAATGTTATGGAATGTATCAAGATGAAGCGAGTTCAGAATGAGGAATCTGGATGAAGACTGAAGAAATCAAGGGAGATATCTAAAGCCAACTGATAAAGAAGTACATCTAGTGTTCATGTGAAATTAATGAAAGGATTAGTTTTGGAGGAGCTTTCATCAAGCTGGAGCGAGTTTAAAACCCAAAGTGTTTATGGAGACCCAAAGAAACCGAAAGAGAGGCGAACCAACGAAGAAGCACATTATATGACCATGACCGCAAGAAGGAGTTATTCAAGAAGTGAACATCATTACAACACATCAAAGAGGAACATCTCGTGAAGCTAAGCAATTGTACAACTAAGAATTCAAGGACGAATTATATTAAGGGGGGGGGGAGAATGTGATCCCGCCTTCATGATAAAATTGTCGAGAGAGTAAAAGTCAGAATCTGGAACCAAGCTTTTGGGAGTCTACATATTTTGACTAATGTTGAGTTTTTATCATATAAAACTTGACATGGATCGAAGAAAATAGAAGATTGATCGAGCATCTACTTTATGGTCGAGTCACGGGCGATACGGATCAATCGGAAAATTGAAGTATGAGAAGGTCGAAGAATGGATCATAAGTGAACCATGAGTGGAAATAAGCTGCTATACCATTGTTAGAAGTGTCTTAGATTGATCAGATGGCTGTTTTGGAAGCATCATATTTTTGTAAGCACGATGGTTTAGAAGCTCGACGTTTTAAAAGCACGACGTTTCTTAACCACAAAGTTTTCTCCAAAACTTTGTATCAGAGGAATATAATTTCAGAGACATCATAAGTTGGAAGCAGTACGGAAGTTAAGCAGGAAATAAAGTAAGCACGACGGGATCGAAGCACGACAAGGAAAACCCGCAATCGGCTACAAACCCTAATTTTGGTGTTATGGAATTTTTCATCAAGGTCAGAATTATTTTGGAGTTTATTAAAAATATTCAGCTCATGAGAACGAGAGCGGAAAATATTCGAGAATGATTGCGGGTCGAAAATTCATTGGAAAGGTCGAAATTAGACAAATGGACCGGGAAGCTCGAAGTGGCCTTATCTATGAGATAAGGACGTGGTGTAAACTGCCTTGCATGGTAGGTGGAAAGGGAAGCACGAGGTGTTGAAGCTCAGGAGATCACATCATGCGGAGTGACACACAGAAGCACGAGGTGCCACATAACCTGCGATCGAAGCATGCTGAGTGACATGTGTGAGCTGTGGTGATGACTTGCTTGAAAGAAGGCTGTGTATCAGACATATGGAGGGCGTGGTTTCATCTGACATGACATCCTGGTCATGCAGCCAACATGTGCAGCACGAGGTGTTGGGACGCATGCGTCTGGAGCCATGCGAAGCGACACACGGGCTGCCACAAGGCTTATTTCTGATTGGTTGCTGAGTCCTATAAATAGCCAACAACACCTGATCATTTATCCATATAAAGAACTTTCAAAAGAAAGTTAAAAATGAGAGAGAAAGTAGAAAACGAAAGCAAGAGTTTTTGATCTCTTACGAGAGTTTTAGAGAGATTTTGAGGTCAGTTTCTCTACTGATTTCGAATCAAAGCCTGGGGAAGGTACTGTCCAACTGAAGGCCAGTCAAGTGATGATCTGAGAAGCAAGTAAAAGTGGATAGAGAGAGAGAGAGAAAGAAAGTACCTGAGTTCTGAAGATCTATACTTCACCTAAAAGCCGAGTTCTGTTGAAGCGAATATTTTTTGCGATTGTTACGCCTAAGCTCTGTCCAAATCAATCCGTCCAAGCCAGTCATATTCTTTCATGATCAAGGGGAGGTTATATACAAGTCAAGATTAGTCCGGTCCAGTCCATTCAAGTCGTCCATTGGGTTTTAGCCAAGTCCTCTCCGATCAACCAGCTGCTTCTCGCCTAGAACACTGTGAGTTGGTTATGTTTGAATTCCGCTTGGAATTTAGGATAGTTGTTGATTGAGTTCCACTTGGGACTTAGGATATAGATCGAGTATTCATATAGAGTAGAATTCTCACGTTATTGCATGATAGAGTCCTTAGGGTTGTTTTTATTTATTAGAACCGGACTCAACTTAGCAAGGGCTTAGCTGAGATTAAATGGAATTAAGACTGAGTTAATAACATGAAAAGGACTAGAGCTAGGATGCGTCATGTTTTCTATTCTTGCGTGTTGATATGGTTGAGTGCAGGTTCCCATTTTCTTTAAAGATAGTTTCATATGAGAGGCTAAACTATCTGGGTAACGGTTTGATTGAGTGATTGCTTGTTTATATAATGCTTGTTGATTGAGGATAGTCAGCTCATGGTAAAGGAGTGACTAACCGGTTGAGTTGTTATTTATTAAGTATTGTTGTTTACTTGTTTAGATGTTAGTACTAAGTGTCTTAGGGCCATATAGGCCGGACTACTGGTACTATAGGTTAGTGTCGAGTCTAGATAATATCGCTAGGTTGTGGATAATTAAGTATTCTGGAAGCTAAGTTTTTAGGCTAGGTTCTAGAATTGGTTTGTGTTTAGTGTGTGATGTCGACAGCATGTGTGTAACCCACCCATGCTAGGCATGTTTAGGGGTGGATTAGTGTTTCCTCGACCTTGTACCCAGCGGGTTCAAGGAAACCCCTTATTCGCTGGATCGAGAAGACTCAGAGAGACGGGGTCATGGCCTAAGGCTGAGTATTACACGACGGTGTAATGTGGCAGTGACCCGAAGGACTGTGGGCTGTCGCGCGGTGACCCGATGGACTGTGGGCCGCGCTCGGTTTAAAGTTCCTTCTTCCGACCTTTGTGGTAGGGAGTTAGGATGTTCCCGATGTTGAGGAGGAACACGAAGTCACCAGGGCCCTGGTTAGAGTGTCGAGTTATTGTGTTGTGTTGAATATAGGTTTATGGAACCCTAGGGTAAGTGTAACATTGATATACGGTGTTACGAGTAAGATCGACTCATAGTTAGTTATTATCTTATTATTGTGATATTGGTGATTGATTTGTTTTCAGGTTTCTAACACTGAGATCTAATTATGGCTTTGGTACCGGATTAGACTTGGTGTCTCCTTGGTTAGTATAAACCCGAAGTTGATTGTTATATTGTTTGAGGGATTTTTTATGAAGGGTGGTGGATATTAAGCTATGCAGTATCATTGATTGGCCGATCATGTTCTTGTCTGATTGTTGGTCGACCGGTTGATGATACTTGTTTAGTATAAGTGTCTAACACTACATGAGTATTGAAATCAGACGTATATATGGTTAACTAGGGATTGGTTGTGTAGCCTTAGCTTTGATGCATGCTTAGGCTAGATTTATTGTTATTTTCGGTTGTCTGGGTTAGTTATTAGGTTGCGGGTAGAGGCCGCCAACTCACTGAGTGACATTAGGTTACTCATCCAACTTCGTTGTCCTTTTTGTAGGTATCTTTAGATATGGATGACCGGGATAGCGTTAGCGGGACATTAGGGCCATCGGAGTAGATTTTCATGCCTTTTGTATATGGTATTTTGGTTTTTGTTTAGATTGACTCGAGTTGGCGTTAGGCCAGGACCGGTCTTGAATTATTTCATTGTATGGATATTTCTTGAATCAATAAAGTATTTGTTTCATATGCGCATCATGAGTACTCTGATATTTGACTACTCCGGTCTAACACAACGTTAGGTCGTTGTACGGGTTGAAAAACCTTATGTTTCTATCTGACGGAAACCGTTAACTCTTGGTACGGGTTGCAAAGCCTTATGCCTTGATTTAGCGGGACGAGTTAGTGGATGAAGTGGTCTAAGTCATGGAGTAAATTTGTTGACTCTGGCCAGATCGTCCCTAGCCCGTCACGTAGTGCTTCCGGATCATGGTCTTGGGTTGGACGGTCAGTCATGTTCTTGTTTGATTGTTGGCTGGCCGGTTAGCCTTTTATCTCCAACCCTGGGTGTTGGTCGATGTGGGAACCGAAATTCACACTTGTCGATTTCCGTTAAATAAGGAAACTTAGGAAAACCCTAATTTTCCAGAGGAACCGGATCTCTGCGAAAGCCAACGACAAGTAACCAAATAAATGCGGAAAAATATGAAAAACATAATAAAACGAATTTATAAAGAAAGTCGATCTTATTTCCGATTCGCGTAAGAGCGTTGCGANGCTTTGGCCGCAGGGGCCATCAGCGAGTTACAAACATAAAACCCTAGATCTAGTTGAGTCGCAGCTCGATAACGAAAAACGGAAAAAGATAGGAAAAAAGGTTTGAATGATTTCGGACTGAACCTTATGAAAGGCTGCCTACGTACCCCTTTCGGGGATCAAGTCGAACGTAGTTCAGTTGATAGAGCTGGACAAGAGAACGAACTGCCTGGGCGAGTTTGTCTAGTAATTGAGCGCCAGGCATAGAAACCGAACTTGTCAAGAAAAAGCCTGAGTTTCTAAGTGCGGAAAATTCTAAATCTAGAAAAGTTGTGAAAGTCTACGATGAGAGCTCTGGATTTCGTCCCCCTCTTCTGCCTTACGCCTCTGGTTTATATACTCCTTGCCTTGACGGTTCGATCTTTCCATTTTGCCAGATTTGAGTATTTCGGGAATCTTCCATTTTTCTCGATCCTTCCTTTTCTTCCGCGGAAATCTTCTATTTATCTTCAAACTTGTCTTTATTTTCCTTCTGCAAATAAACCGTCAAAACGTTATCAAATCTGCGGGTTAGATTCCATTGAAATCGCGAGATGGGTTTTTATCGCGTTTTAGGTCCTTCCGGGCCGTTTTGCGATAAAAACCGTTTTCCGACTTTTTACGGGATCGTTTCCTGATCTGACGTCGTTTTTAATAAATTACTCGAGTTAATCGCAAGGTTTTACGGTTTACTCGACTTTTTATTCAAAAACACGTTTTTACGACTTACTCGGCGTTTTTTATTAAAATGCGCGTTTTTATGATTTTAACGAGAAATCTCGAATAAATCGTATAGTTTAGGCAACGTTCGGTGTTTCGTTTAACCGTTGCCGTTTTATACGATTTCCTCGAGTTCTTTCCGAGAAAGCGAAGTTTTACGGTTTTTATCGTAAAACTCGAACGGTAAGTCGGATCGAGATGGAACGGGAGACGTTTTAGCCGTAGATTAGAATGGGATCGTGTCGAAAGACGTAAGTTTTGAATCGGGAATTCGGGAGATCGAGGCGCAGGATATCCGAGAAGTCTTTAGTTAGCCCATCGGCGAACTAGTGGAGTGTCCTTAGTTCGCCCATCGGCGAACTAAGCCGGGCCGGCTTAGTTCGCCGATGGGCGAACTAGTGGAGTGTCCCTAGTTCGCCCATCGGCGAACTAGTGGAGTGTCCCTAGTTCGCCCATCGGCGAACTAGTGGAGTGTCCCTAGTTCGCCCATGGGCGAACTAGTCGTGACTAGTTCGCGTTTTTTGGCTGTTTCGGTTTTTTTGCGGTTTCGTAAAACGATTCTTCGAGTTTTATAAAACGATTCTTCGAGTTTTAAAAAACGATTCTCGAGTTTTATAAAACGATTCTCGAGTTCTATAAAACGATTCTTCGAGTTTTATAAAACGATTCTCGAGTTTTATAAAACGATTCTCGAGTTTTATAAAACGATTCTCGAGTTTTATAAAACGATTCTCGAGTTTTATAAAACGATTCTCGAGTTTTATAAAACGATTCTCGAGTTTTATAAAACGATTCTCGAGTTTTATAAAACGATTCTCGAGTTTTATAAAACG
>CAKOAT010277933.1:6815-17622 GCA_932364175.1 Eruca vesicaria subsp. sativa | reverse complement strand
TGAATGGTTAGAAAACAACAAATCGAGATAGACAAAAATTGCTTACGACTTAGCATGCTAGACTATTCTCTAAATTCTAAGTTCTCTAGGTTTCACGGCAGTTTACAAGACGTTTTCGTTTCTTACCTACGAGAAATTAGAAGTCTAGTAAAATTTTCAAATCGGACATACCTTAGTTTCATCGATGATTTGGGATCGTATATTCTTCGTTCTGCGTCTTTTAACCTACCGGTCTTCGACGAATTACCAGCGAGAGTATCGGAGCGGGGAGAAGACTTAACCATCGGAGCTCGTGTTCTTGTTTCTTCGTACTGCTGGTTTTATTTGACCGACTAGGTGCGCTTTGTATATCAAAAAAATCAATCACGTGTTTATGATTGGATGTTTTCGACTTAGCGTGGCAAAGTTTCGTAAAATCGGATTAGGTTTAGAGAGTTCAGATTTCTCGTATAGTTTAGGCAACTTTGGTGTTAAGTCAACCGTTGCCATTTTAGACGATTGATTCGAACTTATACGAAGAAATAAGTCTTTGCGGTTTTATCGTAAAATCCCGATGGAAATTCCGGTTCAGACGAAACGAGAATCAGTGCGATCAAGACTTCGAGAGAACTCGAGGATTGGTTCAGCTTGACGTAAGGCATGTCGGGTGAACCCTTTCAGCTCGTCGTGTGGCGATCTGGATTGTAAGAACCCTTGGGGCGAAGTCAGCGTTTCTTGGGCGACCAGGCGCTTGGGTCAGCTCGCTGTATGGCGAGCTAGCTAGCTCTACGTTCGGCGAGCTAAGACGCTTGGCGCGGGTGATCTCGATTCGTCGAGTTGACTTGTTTTCGTCGTAGAATCTCAACGGAAAGTCCGATTGAGACGAAACAAAAAGCGTCTCGATCAAGATTCGAGATGGAGATGTTTCGATCCATCGAGCTTGTCCAACTTGCCTAATGGTGAGTTGGCGAGCACAGTCCCGATTCGTCAAGCTATCTTGTTATCGTGGTAAAACCTCAACGAAAACTTTGAGTGAGATGAAACGAAAAGCAGTGCGATTATTGTTTAAAGTACGGTCCGGCTCACCATAGCTATGAGTTGGATTGTGCGGACCCTCGGGAAAAAGTCGGTGCCTCTGGGACGAGGTGGAAAGCCGGTCAGCTCGCCAAGATGGCAAGCTAGGTTGCTTGGCCAACTCACCGTCTTTTCGGCTGGATAGTATTGCCCGATTCTGTGAGTAGCCTAAGGTTCTTCCGCGAACAACCTAGGGTTTTGTCGCGAATAACCTAGGGTTTTTCCGCGAATGACCTAGGGCTTTCTCCGCGAGTAAAGCTAGGGTTTTGCCGCGGATAACCTACGGTTTTTCCGCGAGTTACCTAATGATTTTTTCGCGAACAGCCGCGAGTATCCTAGGGTTTATTTCGCAAGTAACTTACGGTTTGTTCCGCGAAAAACCTAGGGTGCTTTCCGCGAGTAACCTAGGGTTTTTCCGCGAACAAACTAGGGTTTTGCCGTGAATAACCTAGAGTTTTTCCGCAAGTAACCTAGGGTTTATTTCGCGAGTAACCTACGGTTTGTTCCGCGGTTTCTGGGAGGGCAAGTTTTATTTTTCCGAAAAGTTCTCGGAAAACGTCTTTTGCTCAACCCGTGAGATATGTCAAACTCGGAAATAAGAAAATCACTATGGGGTTTGATAGATTTTATCGTTGCCCTTAGCGATCTAAGATAGAAATCGTGAGCTCGTTTTGTTGCTCTTCCCGTGGCGAAGAGTCGCGATTAGGTTTTCAATTTTGTTGAGTACTACAGCGTTTGCGCGAGCGTTGGCTGTAGGAGCAGTCGCTGCTGGAGTTGTTTTACCAGCGTCTTTTTGCGAGTTGCGACTTTGTCTTTCATACATCCAGACATCGTTTTGGTCAAGCGTTTTGCGGCTATGAGTAAGAGTAATCCGACCCCCCCTCCTTCTAGCGCCTAACTGTGGGAACCGAAATTCACACTTGTCGATTTCCGTTAAATAAGGAAACTTAGGAACCGGATGAACCGGATCTCTGCGAAAGCCAACGACAAGTAACCAAATAAATGCGGAAAAATATGAAAAACATAATAAAACGAATTTATAAAGAAAGTCGATCTTATTTCCGATTCGCGTAAGAGCGTTGCGATCATTACAAGGAATTACAAAGGCTTTGGCCGCAGGGGCCATCAGCGAGTTACAAACATAAAAACCTAGATCTAGTTGAGTCGCAGCTCGATAACGAAAAACGGAAAAAGATAGGAAAAAAGGTTTGAATGATTTCGGACTGAACCTTATGAAAGGCTGCCTACGTACCCCTTTCGGGGATCAAGTCGAACGTATTTCAGTTGATTGAGCTGGACAAGAGATCGAACTGCCTGGGCGAGTTCGTCTAGTAATTGAGCGCCAGTCATAGAAACCGAACTTGTCGAGAAAAAGCCTGAGTTTCTAAGTGCGGAAAATTCTAAATCTAGAAAAGTTGTGAAAGTCTCAGATGAGAGCTCTTGATTTCGTCCCCCTCTTCTGCCCTACGCCTCTGGTTTATATACTCCTTGCCTTGACGGTTCGATCTTTCCATTTTGCCGGATTTGAGTATTTCTGGAATCTTCCATTTTTCTCGATCCTTCCTTTTCTTCCGCGGAAATCTTCTATTTATCTTCAAACTTGCCTTTATTTTCCTTCTGCGAATAAACCGTCAAAACGTTATCAAATCTGCGGGTTAGATTCCATTGAAATCGCGAGATGGGTTTTAGGTCCTTCCGGGCCGTTTTGCGATAAAAACCGTTTTTCGACTTTTTACGGGATCTTTTCCTGATCTGACGTCGTTTTTAATAAATTACTCGAGTTAATCGCAAGGTTTTACGATTTACTCGACTTTTTATTAAAAAACACGTTTTTTACGACTTACTCGGCGTTTTTTATTAAAAAGCGCGTTTTTATGATTTTAACGAGAAATCTCGAATAAATCGTATAGTTTAGGCAACGTTCGGTGTTTCGTTTAACCGTTGCCGTTTTATACGATTTCCTCGAGTTCTTTCCGAGAAAGCGAAGTTTTACGGTTTTTATCGTAAAACTCGAACGGTAAGTCGGATCGAGATAAAACGGGAGACGTTTTAGCCGTAGATTAGAATGCGATCGTGTCGAAAGACGTAAGTTTTGAATCGGGAATGCGGGAGATCGAGGCGCGGGATATCCGAGAAGTCTTTAGTTAGCCCATCGGCGAACTAAACCGGGCCGGCTTAGTTCGCCGCTGGGCGAACTAGTGGAGTGATTCTTAGTTCGCCCATCGGCGAACTAAGCCGGGCCGGCTTAGTTCGCCGATGGGCGAACTAGTGGAGTGTCCTTAGTTCGCCGATGGGCGAACTAGTGGAGTGTCCCTAGTTCGCCCATCGGCGAACTAGTCGTGACTAGTTCGCGTTTTTCGGCTGTTTCGGTTTTTTGCGGTTTCGTAAAACGATTCTTCGAGTTTTATAAAACGTTTCTTCGAGTTTTATAAAACGATTCTCAAGTTTTATAAAACGATTCTCGAATTTTATAAAACGATTCTTCGAGTTTTATAAAACGATTCTCGAGTTTTATAAAATGAGTCTCGAGTTTTATAAAACTATTCTCGAGTTTTATAAAACGATTCTCGAGTTTTATAAAACGATTCTCGAGTTTTACAAAACGATTCTCGAGTTTTATAAGACGGTTCTCGAGTTTTATAAAACGATTCTAGAGTTCTATAAAACGATTCTCGAGTTTTATAAAACGATTCTCGAGTTTTATAAAACGATTCTCGAGTTTTATAAAACGATTCTCGAGTTTTATAAAACGATTCTCGAGTTTTATAAAACGATTCTCGAGTTTTATAAAACGATTCTCGAGTTTTATAAAACGATTCTCGAGTTTTATAAAACGATTCTCGAGTTTTATAAAACGATTCTCGAGTTTTATAAAACGATTCTCGAGTTTTATAAAACGATTCTCGAGTTTTATAAAATGATTCTCGATTTTTATAAAACGATTCTCGAGTTTTATAAAACGATTCTCGAGTTTTATAAAACGATTCTCGAGTTTTATAAAACGATTCTGAGTTTTATAAAATCACTTTTGCGGAAAGTAATGATCTCCCTTTTACAGAAGCTATCGCAGACGTTGATTTTGAGAGTACGGTTTTCGACACGAACAATCCTCGGGTTTTATAAAATGATTCTCGAGTTTTATAAAATGATCCTCGAGTTTTATAAAATGATTCTTTGAGTTTTATAAAACGATTCTTCGAGTTTTATAAAACGATTCTTTTTATATTTCTGCCGGGAATTTCGGCCGTTGATTCCGTCGTACCGATTTTGACCCCAACAGTCGATCGATCGGTGATGTTCTTGTTTGATTGTTGGCTGGTTGATCAACCATATGTCTAGGACGGTTCGGGGGTGTTACAAGTGTTGCTAGTGAATCTCTTGTAGAAAAGGTTGGATTAAAAACCGGAAAGCATCCTAGGCCATATCTACTTCAATGGCTTAACGACAAGGGCGAGGTTAAGGTCACTGAACACGTAATGGTTCCTATAACCATTGGGAGATACCAAGATGAGATTGTGTGTGATGTTTCTGCCCATGGATTCCAGTCACATTCTGTTGGGAAGGCCTTGGAAATATGATAAGAAAGCTATCCATGATGGGTACACATATCGCCATTCTTTTACCCACAGAGATGAGTAGATTGTCTTTGCACCTTTATCTCCTCAAGAAGAGCATGAAGAAAAAATGCAGCTCAGACTTAGACGACAAGAATCCAAGGAGAATGTAGGTTTTAAGTGGGAAGAAGCACAAGAAAAAGCTTTTCAGACTCTAAAAGGGAAGTTGACTGAAGCCCCTTTACTTGCACTTCCTGATTTTACTAAGACTTTTGAAATAGAGTGTGATGCCTCTGGTGTAGGAATTGGAGCAGTGCTGATGCAAGAGAATGCCGATTTCCTATTTCAGTGAGAAACTTGGGGGAGCTATGCTCAACCACCCAACATATGACAAGGAGCTCTATGCCTTTATCAAACCTCTTGAAACGTGGCAGCACTACCTATGCCCAAAGGAGTTTGTGATTTACACTGATCACGAGTCCCTCAAACATCTCAAAGGCCAGCACAAGTTGAATAAGAGGCATGCTAAGTGGGTCGAATTCCGTGAAACCTTTCCATATGTGATCCACTACAAACAAGGTAAATAAAATGTGGTAGCTGATGCTTTGTCCATAAGATATATTTTGCTTACTACCAGGGAAACTAAGCTGCTAGGATTTGAACAAATCAAAACTTATTATGCTGATGATCCTGATTTTGGAGATTTCTTTAAGGATAGTGAGAAACATGCTAGTGGGAACTATTATGAGTTTGATGGTTTCTTATTCTTTGAGGATCGTTTGTGCTTACCCCAGTGTTCTTTGAGAGAATTGTACATTAGGGAATCACATCAAGGGGGTCTGATGGGGCACTTTGGCATGGCAAAGACACTTAGTATTCTGAAGGAACACTTCTTCTGGCCAAACATGAAGAAGGACGTGGAGAAGCATTGCAGCAGATGCTTTGTGTGTACTCAGGCCAAAGCAAAGAACCGGCCCAAAGTTTTGTATACTCCTCTTCCAATTCCTAGTGCACCTTGGGTTGATTTGTCTATGGACTTTGTGCTTGGATTACCTAGAACTAGAAGAGGCAGGGATTCCATCTTTGTTGTGGTTGATAGATTCTCTAAGATGGCTCACTTTCATTGCTTGCAATAAGATTGATATTGCTGTGAATGTTGCTGATCTGTTCTTCAAAGAGGTAGTACATTTTCATGGATTGCCTAGAACCATTGTTCCTACTGATATCACTCAAATGTTTAACCCTAAAGAGTGAATTACTCTCTCAAATAAGAGGTTCAATCGTAGTACTTAGGGATCGAATCCACAGAGACTCTGAATTACACAACAGGTTATTTAGTCTTTGAAACAAAGCTAGACAACAGGTTTAAAACAATAACTTAAAAGGTAACCAAGTGATTGCTTGATTGATTGATTTGTTTGTTAAGAGGAAAGAGGGTAGTTAAACTTAGGTATTTTCTTAGGTATGACAAACATGCAAGTTGTAAAGGGTTTTTATTATTCATAGTTCCGAATTCAAACTTTTAAGGATTTGAAGAATATCTTCTATCGATCGATGTGGGTGATCTTTTATCGGTCGATTGCTCTCAATGCACATCGGTCGATATCTTTAACACGTTTTGGTCATATCTTCATAAAGTCTCCATTTTAGCTTCATAATAGCCATTTTACACCAGTGAGTACCTGAACCTGTAAAAGCTCTAAAAAGACACTAGAAGTATCCTTTTGTTTCCAAAAACATATATACATGGTTGAAAGTGGGTAAAATCCATGATATATCAACTCCCCCAAACTTATCCTTTTGCTTGTCCTCAAACAAATAATAGAACATTGGTCTAGAAAAAGTTTAAAAGGCGGAAGCTCCTATAATTCTAAACTTAGAACCATCACCTCTTTACTTATTGCAAGCCACTTCAGATACCTATCAATCTCAGAAGTACATTACACCATATCCTAGCTTAGCAACCAAATTCAACTAGCCAACAACTTAATGATCCTGTTTGTCTATCCCCTCTATCGATCTCATTCATGCATAAAATAAAGGTGTAGGCTTTACCTTGGGATTATCGATCAAGGAACACTTGGATTCAACTCAAGCAAGTTTCAGGCATTCTCATTCTGGTTCCCTTTCTCTCTATATCTCCCTTCTCTGAATCCCAATTTTTTTTTTCATTTATATCAATCCCAATGAACAAGTAATGTTCATCTTATTGATCTTTCTACTTTTTGTAGCTTTTTCTGGCAAAGTGTAGGCGAATAGTGAGGTCATAGGTAATTTACCTCTCCCTCTCTTCCACAATGTGTGATCATTCCTTTGAATTAGAATAGTGGGGTCATGGGTAATGTACCTCTCCCTCTGCCTCTCAGGAAATCATCTCAATCTTTTATTTTTCTCTATTTGGATGCCAAAGGGAGGAAAGAAGGAAACCAAAATTATTGAGACTTTTACCTTCCATACTTGCAAGAGGATTCCGATCCCTTGTATACCAAACCCCAAGACAAGCAGTAGATGTCAGGTTAGGTTGGAAATCGGCTTTGGTTCTTCCAGACATTTTCAACGTGTTGTCATAGCTGACAAGTGATCCGCTTTAGCATCTCTAGTACTTTCTTGTAACTGACAAGTCTAAGAGTGGTGCTAAGAAGTGGTTAGGTAACAAGTCTGAATCTATATGATCATTGCTTCCTTCTTAGTAAAACACACACACACACACACACACATATATATATATATATATAGATATATATTTTAATGGTTTAATAAAAGGGAAATAAAAATGAAATGAAAATGTTAGTAGATACCCCCAGACTTAAACGACATTGTCCCCAGTGTTATTTTGTCGAAGGGTAAGTTTAAAAATTAATGTAGCAAATATATTCACGTTAGTAGGAAAAATCGTACGTCTACCCTTACATATCGATCGATATAAAGTGGTGTACATCGATAGATAGCAAGTGACTTTGTCGATCAACATGAATCATGTTACATCGATCGATATAGAGTGCCTTCATCTATCGTGTAGTTAATCCATCAAACTCACCATCTATGAGTTATGTAACCCTATGTTAGCTCTGTTAGACATTCTCAACACACACGAATAGTTAGATAATAAATAATAGCAGGCATAGTCATAAAAAGTACGAATAAAAATCGTACAAGTCTGAAAATGAAAGTAAACACATAATAGTACGAGATAAGGGATAGAAATTAGCAAGTGAATCAGTCGTCACTGCTCTCATCATCGTCCTCGTCATCCTGATCAGACTGGTGAGAGGGACCTGCTGATGGGTCATTGGCTGAAGTGCTCGCTTGGCTCGAACAGCGGCATCTCGAGACACGGAACCAGATGGAACGAAGAGCATCCAACACCCCTCTCCTGAAGACTCTCTCATCTCCTGCCTCGATCCCTGAGAGATCGGGGAACTGGATCGGAGGTGCTGATGATGAAGCGCGAGAGGTACCCGTGCTGCGGGCTCCTGTATCACGGCGTAGGGCAGGTAGGTCGAGGACTAGGCTCGGGTCTGGCTGGAATCGTAGCCTGTCGAGGTTGCCCGCAAAGGCAGTCGTCTCTGGGTGAGGCAGAAGGAACCGGCGTGTACCAGCTGGGGTCCTGAAAGCCCAATGCAGCTGCCTCTCCAACCACTGGCTGTTACGCATATGATCTGCATCCATGTAGGACCGAGAAGTGACTGCGGTGCCCTCATCAAAACGGATCCCACAGTGCTGGAAGATCGGCGTCAACAGACTCCCTACGGTCTCTTTCTTCCTCCCAGATCTACCAGAAAAAGGCTTGGTCTTCAGGCTGACTAGATGCTCAGCGGAGACGGCACCCAAGTTGGGTGTGGCCATGACGCGCTCCGGGTCCAGGAAGGTCAGATCAACTAGTCCGTCAAGTGCAAGTTACAGAAGTGTAAGCTCGTAGATCCTCACCTTGTTAGGCTCCATCTTGCAAAGCGGAGTGGAGGCAAGGCTCCGCATGAAGTACCGAAGAGTCGGGTGGCGAATGTCGGTCTGAAACACCGAGGTAGAGCTCCAGGGGCTTGTGCCAAAGATCTCCCTGAAATCCTTAACTTCTGGGAAGGCGAAGATAGTACTGGAGGTGGCTGTGGGATTTTCAAACCCGTAAATCACGCAAAGCTCGGGGACAGAGACATAGTACCGGATGCCCCTAGCAAAGAAGGAGAGAACACCATCACAAGAAACACTCGATGGCTGGTTCTTGTACTCAAAGCGAACCGTGGCCATGAACTGCCGGACGAGCGAAGGGTAAAGGTCATAGGATTGGGAGCCCATGGTCCCAAATCCAAGCTGAATGAGCATCTCGCCGAGGTCTTTCTCGATCCCTAGACGGACGGTGGCAGGGTCGATGAAACGTGTGGGTGCAACCTCCACATCAAGCCATGCGTTGTATAGCAGGCTGTCGTAGTTGTCCCAGAAGTCACTCACAGGACGGTGCAGGCACGCGGTGCTCTTAGCTGTGGCCCGCTGGTTGGTGAAACGCTGGTAAATCCGGATGGGTTTCCCATCCTCACGTGGCCAAGGGTCGCGCTCATCTTCCCTCTCTGTGGAGGAAGAAGATGATGGAGGGTTTCCTCTGGAGGTGCTAGGTGCGACGAGTCTCCGCTTTGTTCTTCTTTCTTGGCCTGGATTCATCTGCAAAAAGAGAGAAATCGAGAGTGTCAGTAATTCGCTCAGTTGGTCGATATCGATCGATGTAAACCGATGTATATCGATCGATATCGATCGATTTCGTGTTTTTCCGAATCCGACCAGAAGTGCCTATCGATCGATAGGGTGAGGCCGATGTCGATCGATATCGATTCCCGAAACCTGCAAAAATCTCAACAACCCAAATCGCAATTTCATAGTGTAAATCCTAGTTCTAACACTCATGAACCTCTAATCTACCAATCCTAACAACTCTAATCGATTAAAAACACACCTATCGATCGATTTCTAGTCAAAACTTGTGTTAAACCTTGTTCTCTTTGAAAATCTAAAAATTAAAGGATTATAATTTGAAGGATTTCAGATTTGAGAGTGAAACCGAGATAGGAGGGGAGTTTCGAATCGATTGAGGTAAGAAACGGTTAAAATCCGTGAAGAATCGAGAGAGAAAGAGAGGTTTGTGTGTTTCGGGGGTGATTTGCGATTGTTAGGGAGAGTGAGGCGCATATCGACTTAAAAGGGGTTTGCCCTGGATATGTCCGTATCGATCGATACAGATGGGTGTATATCGATCGATATGACTCGATTAGACTAATATGTTTACTAGTTTTGCTTAAGGTTTAAATAACTAATAATTAAAACTAAAGATCTTAAAACATGATAAATTAAATCCTAATAGGGGCTTGACTTATCTATTCGGTACCCTAGGTGGGGTTAGGCGTACCTAACCGAAGGGGTTTATCATTTGGGGGTTTAACCCAATAGTGTTTCACTCGTTGGCCATTTACCATAAATTCATTTCCTTTCTCATTTATAAGTGTACCGGTTCTTGTTGGTGTCGAAAACCGTAATCTCGAAATCAACGTCTGCGACAGCTTCTGTAAAAGATGGAACCATTATTTTCCGCAAAATCATTTTATAAAATGATTAGTACCGTTTTATAAAACTCGAAGATCGTTTTATAAAAACTCGAAGATCGTTTTATAAAACTCGAGAGATCATTTTATAAAACTCGAGAGATCGTTTTTATAAAAACTCGAGGATCGTTTTATAAAACTCGAAGATCGTTTTATAAAAACTCGAAGATCGTTTTATAAAACTCGAGAGATCGTTTTATAAAACTCGAGAGATCATTTTATTAAACTCGAGAGATCGTTTTATAAAAACTCGAAGATCGTTTTATAAAACTCGAAGATCGTTTTATAAAACTCGAGAGATCATTTTATAAAAACTCGAAGATCGTTTTATAAAATTCGAGAGATCGTTTTATAAAACTCGAGAGATCGTTTTATAAAAACTCGAAGATCGTTTTATAAAACTCGAAGATCGTTTTATAAAAACTCGAGAACTCGTTTTGCAAAACCGCGAAAAACCGAAACCGCCGCAGAACGCGAACTAGTCACGACTAGTTCGCCTGCTGGCGATCTAAGCCGAGCTGGCTTAGATCGCCAGCAGGCGAACTAGAAGGTTCCCGACTAGTTCGCCTGCTGGCGATCTAAGCCAGCTCGGCTTAGATCGCCAGCAGGCGAACTAGA
>CAKOAT010277822.1:10440-27924 GCA_932364175.1 Eruca vesicaria subsp. sativa | reverse complement strand
GTAAAATGTTAATATTTATTTTGTTAGCTAAGTTATATATGGAATATTAATTTCGTTTTTAATATAATTTGGAAACAATGACATTTTATAAAAATAATAAACTAATATAATGATGTGTCATTATACGATTGGAGGACTTAAATCCTACGTGGACGTCCTCAATGGCTTATAGCCTCAACTTTTATATAGTATAGATTTGAAACATTTGTTTGTAAATTTCCGTGTATTGCACTAACGGTATCGGTTTAGGGCCTGACTGGTTACAACGAAGCGATTGCGATTGCGGGTGTTTACGGATGCGGGAGATTGCGGTTTTAAGCGTTAATAAGAGATTTATATGACTGGTTCAAAGGTTAAAAATTGTTGCGTTTGCGGGTTACTTCTAACTGGTTTATCATCAAATACAACAGCGGTTAAGTAATAAATTAACAATATTATATTTTATATAGTTAGAAAAATATTAAAATCATATTTTCAGGATAAATATAAAAATTTTATTAAAAAACTGCACTATTAAGTTTTTTAAAAATTAAAGAAAATATTTTTTTTTGGAAATTTTATAATATAAATATTTCACAATTTCAATTATTTTAATTTAAAATTTTAATTGAATATTTTATTTTTATATTTATATAGTTTTTTGGGAAAAAAATATTTTTTATCCTTCCGCAATAGCCCGCAACCGCAAACGCTAACTGGAACCATCTTTTGAATTTTAGAGATTTAGAGCGATTCGAAGCGGTTTATAGCGTTTTCTGTGATTGTTGCAAAACGCCAACAACCGCTATTAACCACAAAAGCTATGTTTGCGGGTGATGGCAGGAGAACCAATCACCCTTAGTTATATTATTTAAAATGCGGCGGACATGTATCACATTCATTGCATCTAACATTATTATAAATACGTGATTATAATTTATTTTCAAGCCTTCGGAAAAATATTAGTGTCTAATGTTTTGTTAACTTCATTTGCAGGCCTGTTTAGCATTTGCTAATAGAAACCATAAAGAGCATTCTGAATGGAACATAAAACACCCACGAAACGGTAAAAGAAAAGCAACAATTTTTTTTTAATGAATTTTAAATTTATTCATCCGAAAGTATCTTTTTTACATTAATGCATCTATAGTTTGGAAAAAAAAAATAGCTTACATAGGACTACTTGAGAACAATGATCTGAATCAAACTCAGCTTGAATGGGTAGGAGAGGTTTTTATTCGAGAGCCAAGCCACACTCTCATAGATGTTTCATACTTCGTGTACCTTGAATAGCAGTTATCTTGTTTCTGATTTGTTTATCCAAAAGAGAGAGCAGTAGGGTCCAAGGCAGGGCATGCTCTCCCATTCGTCTGACATTTCTCTCATGCCAAATGGCATAGACTGCAGCTTGCAACGCGTAGCAAAAAGCAACATTAACCAAAACATGAAAAGGAAAACAGAACATAAGCATTAGTAAATAGCAGAGGTCTGTGTCCATGTATCTTGTGATTCCAACTCAAGCCATACGCGCCTTCTTGACCATCTTAAAGGTACCAGCTTTCATTGTTGCCTGACCTAATCCCTCCACTTTCAGTCTTAGCAGGAACTCGTTTGCTACAAGGCGTGTCCTCCCCATCATCGTTGTTACCCCCTGATACAATAAAGTGGTATAGATACATAAAGATATTGATTGTGTAACGACACAAGAACCACTAACATACATTGTCGACATACGCAGGGAGTGGTAACCAAATCACGTTTATCTATGATGCCTGTGAACGTGAATGTCTGGTGATTAGATGTGTTAAAACGTTGTAGATGATAAATAATGTAGGAGACAGATTAGTGAGGAGAAGAGAGAGCGGTTCGCTATAAATTTTTTTGACTACACGTTCTAGAGTATTTGAATAACATAGCACTTACATTGACATCAACCATGAGTGTCATCAATATAGTCTCACTATTATATATGTTTCTATCGCAAAACAAAGCAGTGTTTGTTTTTTCAGAGATTCAAGAGAGTATAAAATATGCTAGAGAAAAAAGTTGAAGTATTGCGTTTACCCACCTGGAAATTCTCTACTGCTGTGCTCATGTTCTTGGAAAACAAATTTAGAACCGCCATATGAAGAAGAAGATGTATGTCTTGAAATCGAGTCCTTTTAGTACACATCCACTCTTGAAAAGGCCTTGGCTGCTCGAGAACCATCCTGCAAAACCCATAAAAACCAAACATCCACATCAGTTTATATAATGTCCCTTCATAAAAATCAAACCTTTGTACCAATACAGAGAATCAAACCGTAGAGAAACTATGTTTCAGACAAAAAAAATCGAGAAATCACCAAAACCAAATCATTGCAGAACCGGAAACCTTCTTCAAGAATAATTCCAGAAATCCGTCAAATCTTACCATCTTTTATCAGAGATACTTTACCCAATACACTATATTAGCGGCTCATAAAGAGAGGTAAAGATTGACTCTCCTAAAAAGAGGTTCAGATGATTTGGTGAAATAAGTTCCCGATCAATAATCAATCGGTGTTGAAGAACAAAGCTGTGAAAGGCTGGTGATGAGCACAACAAAAAGCTCATATCTGGTATCAAGATCAAGACTTATTATCTTCTATCAAACTGAGAGAAAGAGATGAAACTGAGGCTATGCTCGAAATTGGTGAAGAAGCACTTCCAAAGTTCGCCAACACGTAGAGAAATTCCGCAACCGGATATTTAAATCGATCAATTGAGCAAATATCTTACAGACAAAAACAAAAAAATCATGATCTCTCTGAATGATCAAATTTTGTTAAGAGAAACGTTGAGAGTTTTTTTCTCTCTAAACGGAAGAGAGAGGGTCTCCAGAACTTTCACAAAAACTCGTGCAAAGGCCAAAGATTACTGGCCCAAAAAAATCAGTCCACGTGGACTTAATGATGTGTCAGCCTATGTGGCATGCCTTGGAGAGAAATAAACTTAACTTTATATAATAGATAGGCAGTTTAAATACCCAAATCTTAGTTGCATGTTTTTATTCCTCAATTTAATGTTGACTTGGCAAATCAGAGAATGAAAAAGTCAGACGAGAAGTTATAAACGTATTCCGTTAGTTTTATATCTAAACTAGGGGTGCGCCGGTGCTACGCGTCCGATTTTCAATATATAAAATTAATTTATAATGTATACATTTTTTGAGATTTTTTTAGGTTAATTTCCTGCCGGCATATGTTTTTGTCTTAATGTGAGTCTGCGTAATTTTTTTTATATTTTTTTCAATATTTTAATTCTGCAATTTTTTCCTATTTTATTTGTATGCCGTTATGTGGTTAATGTCTAATGTTAAGTTTTATTAGTGTTTATTGAACGTGACGAACTGTGATGTGGTAGCTGTATAATTAGAATGTTATGACGGTTACGTTTCCACAGAATGGGCCTCCATTATCTGTCGTTTAGATAGTAAACTTATTGACTGAGTACTTTTTGTCTGGTTGTTAATTTGTTTTGTCATCCGAGATAAGGAAAATGGACTAATTTTATTAATCATGGATTCGAGAAGGGAAATCAAAACATTAAACTGCATAATATAACTAAAAAATGAAAACAAATTTCGTTATCTGCTTAAAGTAAAAGCACGTAGCACAGCGAACGTTGATGTCGTCACGGTGACAGTTGATTGTCGCCCTTGTCGTTGCTTATGCCGTCTGAAGTAGCTGTGCTTAGCTCGGAAGTATGGTGGGGGGTTTTATATCGTATTTCCTAGGTCTTTTAATTTTGTAAACGGGGTTTGTTTTTTTGTTTGGATTTAGAATTTTATTTATTGTAATTGATTCGGTAGTACTTGTGGATTTGAATATCTGCTTAATTATAGGGCGTAATATGATTGGACCTTGATTTTTTCATTATGCGTTTGTTTTATTTATTAACTAGGTGAACGGCCTGCACGCCTCTGCGGACATTAATATAATCTATACATTGCATGAATAAAAAATAATATAAATGTATAAATATATTGTAACTTTCTTTCTCTTTTACATAGATACTCTGTTTTTAATATATTTTTCTATCTTACTCATTTCGTTTCTCCTTATATTTTTTCACACATTCGTTTTGTTTCTTATGTATCTCTCTTTGCATTATTTTTGTATGTCTTTGTACACCTCTCTCGCTCTCTTTTTCTTTCTCTCTCTCTTAGTTGATCAAATAATCTCAAAATCTCTCAAACTTACATTCACTCTCTCACAATCACCTATATTCATTCTCTTACCCTTGTCCTTAATATGATCCTCAATATTTCACTTTAAAACTCTTTCTATCTCTCTTTGGTTATAAAATTTTCACCAGATTTTGTTAAATCTTCAAAACACTTTCACATAGTATTAATAAATGATTTTAGAATCTATCTCATTTATATTCAGTCTCTCACTTATATTCACTTTCATCTTCATTATGATCATAACCGACTCTCTAATCCTTATCATCACCATATCTCCCTCTCTTTCTCCCTTAATTACATATTTTTTTTATTTAGAATTTAATATAAAATCGCAATTGGCTAACCAAAAAAATTCATTATCAAAATCTCTCCAATCTTCACACTATCTTATCAAACATTGATTCCTTTGACCAAGATTTTCATTGAAAAAATAACAATCTTATTATTAATTTTGTTCGTTTAATTACTTCATTACATACATATTTTAAGTAAATCTAAATAATTGTATTTCAAAAAAGTAAATTTTATTAAATAATTATATAACATAAAATATCTTAATTCTTAAATGATGTGATGTCATTATTTTAGACATAGATTAATATAAATATGAGATTCAACAGTTTTAATATATCAAAATAACATGTTTCTAATTGTATAAATTTTGTTATAACTTTGTTATCATATATTTTAAAAGTTTATTACACCGCAAATATACTTATCATTATTTTAAAATAATTTATTTTAAATTTTTATTTGCGTTATATTTTACATCTTCAACATTAACAATTTTATAACTTATCATTTATATTTATCTTCCTTTCTCAATTTTTCTTTATGTTGTATAAACACCTAAAAATAATTAGTTTACAACTATATTAATACGTAAAAATATTTTGGTATACAAATAAAAAATTATGTATGTACAAATACAAAATAACGAAGAATACAACAAAATTTTTTATTATTATTCACTCATGTTTTTATTTAAGTCTCTTTTTTTTTCTTATTAAAAATAAATATGCCAATTTTATTATACTTAAAGCTATATGAGTTAACGTAGCAGCAAGAAGGAAGTGAAACTCTCTCTGCCCCGAAACCCAAGGCAACTTGTTATCTGCTGGATACGACAGACCACCCCCCTCCTTACCCAGCGGTTTCTTGCCGGTTTTAGAAAGTTGACTTTGATTTGCAGGCCTGCGCATCTCACCAACCCTGTCTCCTTACTTCTTTTGGACAGAAATTCAAATCTGAGCTTTCTGAGGGTCACAAACTCGACGGACGTGGTCCGTCTCCGGCTATCGGACTGGGTGGACGCCGGTGGAAACCTCTCCAACATGAACACTATTGCTCTACTTGGAATGGCTCCCCAAAGCGCTCCAAAAACTCCCTAGAACAGCTCTAAGAGTCGACGGTTACTCCTCTTAGTGCAACTCCTTAGTGACAATCTTTGGTGGCTTCTCTACAAAGTTCTCTCCTTCTGCTAACTCGGGCTGTACGTACTTTGTTACCTCAGTCTATACAACCTGTATCACTCTCTCTTCCCACCTGGAGTTGACCTATGGTGATAAGATTCACATCTACAGTATCTCCGACTTCTACATTCTACTAGCGTTTTTCTCAGAAGCCTCTACCTCATCTCTGGTTCTTTGTTCTATTACGGAACTAAAAGAGTATCTCAGCTACACTTGCCTCCTAATCCAAGAAACCTCAGCACATACAAAGACCAGTTTCTTCACAATGAACCGGTACACAGCAGAGGAAAAAGGTAAAGGTAT
Organism: Eruca vesicaria subsp. sativa; assembly: GCA_932364175.1. NCBI lineage: Eukaryota > Viridiplantae > Streptophyta > Magnoliopsida > Brassicales > Brassicaceae > Eruca > Eruca vesicaria. Next base: position 21,960 of record CAKOAT010277822.1, on the reverse strand, counting down.
CTCCAACAAACCTTCAGAGCCACCGCGTTTCCGTATCAGAGCACCGGACTTCGACCCTGCTGACCTCATCAGAGAGAATGGCCTCACTCTGGTGGGCCGATTAACAAATCCTAAGGAACAAAAGATGTCTGCGGTCTTACCCTACCTCCCAAAGCTATGGCACATGGTAGGACGGACTACATGATCTGACTTAGGTAACAACTGTTTTCAGTTTCGCTTTGACAACGAAGCAGATTTGCGCACGGTTCTACATGAGAGACCTTACCAGTATGGGAGATGGATGCTCCTTATTCAACGATGGGAACCGATCATTTCATCCACCTTCCCGTCCCAGATTCCTTTTTGGATCACCTTGAAAGGTATCCCTCTACATTACTGGCATGAGAAGGTTGTCCGCAATCTAGGAATGGAGCTGGGTGAGCTTGATGATTATGTAGTTACACGATCGTCCGCCCGAGTACGTCTAACAGTCGATGGCTTAAAACCGTTGACCAAAGAATTCGTAATGGAGTTTGCCTCTGGAGAGGAAAGCTTAATTTCAATGGAATATGAAAAACTTGGAAATCACTGCTCTATCTGCAACCGACTGTCACACCTTCGATTCCAATGCCCGGAAAAACCCCTTGACAATCCTCACCCTGTCCGGGCTACACAGCAGAGATCACCAACAGCCCCTATGGGTCCTGCCTCAAAAGTGTCACAGAAGAAGACATCACCTCCAAAAGACACGCAACACAAAGCTTTTCACCAGCGTCTTGATAGACACGGCAACCCGTTTGGGGAAAGAATCTCTACCTCTTATCCAAGTGCACAAGGTCCAAAAAATAAAATAGCACCAATATCCGATAGCAATGACGACTACCGGCGCCCTCAGAGATACGATAGAGATCGCACACATGAAAAAACCACCAAAGGAACCTCTCAACAGTTAACACACACTCGTCCTCAACAAAAGGAACACAAAAACCTTATGGAGGTTGAGCGCTACACGGGACAGGTATCCCCTCCATACTCGACATCAAGGAATCGGAACTCTAGTTCCTACGGAAAACGCAAGAGAGAGATCTTCCCAGCACTACCTACTGAATCAGGAGGAAGAGAGGTTGAAAGAGGCTATAATAATCTTTCTAGCTCCTCCCAAGCACACCGGACCCCGGAGGCAACATCACCACTTCTGAACATACCTGAGGGGGCCCCCACGGAAGCGATCCAAACACATACAACGATTCCCACAACAGAGGAGGTTATGGAGGAACTTCGCGAAGCATCCTACCGGTACGCAAATGTTGCAGACCCAAAGGAAAGCGAAGCAAGAAGGCAGCGTATCCTTGATGGAGAAGTCCATGATCTAATGGCGGAAACGGCGGCTAATATCATTGCTTCTGCGGTAAAAGCCCAACAGATTAGAGAACAATCGACATCAATGGTACCCAGCAGCTACACTGTCAACCCCCTGCCTCCTACTGGTCCAGATTATCACCCTCCACAGACCGAGTCAAATGTGATCATCCTCCCAGATGCCTCCATAGCCACTGCTGCCAAGAGAAGAGGACGCCCACCAAATAAGAAGAAGCAGAACCCACATCCCGGGAATATCACAGGGACAAGTTCACGCAAGCAAAATTTATCCAGAGCTCAGGCATCGCCAGCTGGTACAGCAGGACGCAGATCTAACCCAGCATCTAGGACGTCTACTCCTGTACCACAACACACCAAACCCGAGCTCAGAACCAGAATCAGAACAGATTCCAAAACACACAACAGGACGAGCCAAAGGTGGATTTTCACCACCGGTTTCCTCCTCTTCCTTAGCAATATTGAGTTGGAATTGTTGCGGTTTGGGGAACCCCGCAACAATCCAACGGTTACGGGATATACGTCGCAGCTACTATCCCGATATGCTGTTCCTCATGGAGACAAAGAATCCTGACCCTTTTGTCATCAGCGAGCTTCAATTTCTAGACTACGATTCTCATTTCCTAGTCTCCCCTCACTCCATCGGTGGAGGAGGTCTCGCTTTATTCTGGAAAAATACTGTTGATGTAACAATTGTCTCGGCTTCCAATAAAGTCATCGACACTACAATCTTGTTTAAAGGAAAACAATTTTCTGCGTCTTTTATTTATGGTGAACCCGATGCCACTCTTCGGTCTGATTGTTGGGACTCCTTGACTAACCTCTTTGCAGGGAGAGACTCACCTTGGATTATTACCGGTGACCTAAATGAGATTATTGATAATAGCGAAAAGTCAGGTGGATCAACTAGACCGGAGAGCTCTTTCAGTAACTTCAGAAGCTTCCTTTCGCAGAACGATCTCTTTGATTTACGACACACCGGAAATTTTCTCTCATGGAGGGGACAACGTCACTCGCATCTGGTACATTGTCGTTTAGATCGTACCCTGGTTAATAGTCATTGGCATGATCTCTTCCCACGGGGGAGATGCCACTATCAGAGGTTCGAAGGGTCGGACCATAGGCCACTTCTTACAGTCCTTGACACCTCTAGAAGGAAAACACCACGGATATTTCGGTATGATCGTCGGCTAAAGGACAATGAGGAGGTCAACAAACTAATCGATACCATCTGGAACGATGACCCTTCCCACTCTGTGGTCCAGCGTCTAAATAACTGCAGAAAGGCCATTGCCAAGTGGTGCCGAGAGAACCAAACTAATAGTCGCCTGACTATTGAGAAGCTCAAATCAGAATTGGATACAGCCATGGCAGCAACGGCAGTGGAGGAAACTCAAATACTGCTTCTCAACTCCCAATTACTTAAGGCGTACCAGAGGGAGGAAGCTTTTTGGAAGCAAAGAAGCCGTATTCTATGGCTAACTTTGGGAGATAAGAACACTAGTTATTTTCACGCAGTCTCCAAAGGAAGACAAAGTCGAAACCGTTTCTCAGTTCTTGAAACAGAACAAGGAGAGGTTTTTTATGAGGAGGACCAGATTGGACAAGAAATCGCTGCTTTCTTTCAGTCACTTTTTACAGCATCTGATACGGATTATATGTCGACAGTCTTGAATGCTCTCTCCCCTTGCGTCACCCCGAGTATGAATGAACATCTAGTGTCTATACCATCAGCAGCAGAGATAAAGAAAGCACTTTTCGCGATTCATCCAGACAAAGCCCCGGGTCCCGACGGGTTTTCCGCTAGCTTCTTCCAGTCACATTGGGAAACTATCAGTCCAATGATCATCGCTGAAGTTCAACAGTTTTTTGTATCAGGAATTATGCCAGAAAATATCAATTCGACCCATGTCAGATTGATTCCTAAGGTGCAAGGACCAAAACGCGTCACCGACTTTCGTCCGATAGCCCTCTGCAGTGTCTACTACAAGGTGATCTCCAAGATTTTATCTCTGCGACTTAGACCGATCCTTGGAGATATAGTCTCAGAGAACCAATCGGCCTTCCTCCCCGGGCGCGCTATCACCGACAACGTCTTGATAACCCACGAGATGCTCCACTATCTCAAAAATTCTGAGGCTGAGGTTCATTGTTTCATGGCGGTTAAGACCGACATGAGCAAAGCCTATGATCGCTTGGAATGGCCCTTTATTAAACAAGTGCTGGATCGTTTGGGCTTTGATGAGAGATGGACGAATTGGATTATGCAGTGTGTGACAACGGTGTCTTACTCCTACCTCGTTAATGACTCGGCTTTTGGAAACGTCACTCCACAGCGTGGCATTCGACAGGGTGACCCGCTCTCTCCATATTTATTTATTTTGTGTGGCGAAGTACTCTCAGGGTTATGCCGGCGAGCTCAAGACCACGGAACACTAACCGGAATTAGATTGGCAAAGCAATGTCCCCGCTTGAACCATCTACTGTTCGCCGATGATACAATGTTCTTCATAAAAGCCGATCAACAAAGCTCTGAGACCTTAAGAGATATCCTTCGACAGTATGAGACGGCCTCGGGTCAACTCATCAATGTGGAAAAGTCCTCTGTTTTCTTCTCTTCAAAAACACCACAGGTGACCCGTTCTGGCGTCAAACATATCCTTGGTATTGAAAAAGAAGGCGGAGTTGGGAAATACTTGGGGCTTCCAGAACTTTTCGGGAGACGAAAGAGAGACCTTTTTTCCTCTATTGTTGATAGGATAAAATAGAAAGCGATTGCATGGTCTACAAGGCGACTATCCTCTGCCGGCAAACTCACAATGTTGAATTCGGTTCTCTCGGCCATCCCTACATATTCGATGTCTTGTTTTGAGCTGCCGATAGGTCTTTGTAACCAAATACAGTCGGTCCTCACTAGGTTTTGGTGGGACGACAACCCGTCTAAGAAGAAGATGTGCTGGATTGCATGGGATAAGATCACTAAGGCTAAGTCGGATGGGGGTCTTGGTGTCCGAGATGTACATGATTTCAATGTCGCTTTGCTTGCAAAACTCTCTTGGAGAATTTTAACACGACCGGATAGCCTCCTTGCCCGTATTCTTAATGGGAAGTACTGCAAAAACTCTTCTTTCCGTACGGTCCAGTGCTCCAAAACCGCTTCCCATGGCTGGAGAAGCGTTTTGATTGGTAGAGACCTCCTGGTAACAAGACTGGGACGAGTAATCGGGAATGGTGGAACTACTAAGGTCTGGAAAGAATCTTGGGTCTCGATAGCAGCTCCTCTACGTCCTTATGGCCCAAGTAGGGAAGGGGACCAAGATCTTTTGGTGGCAGATCTTCTCTCGTCTGATGCTTCGCGGTGGAACAAAGAAAGAGTGGAGGAATTATTTCCAGAGCTGGCAAACCTGATTTTGCAACTTGTTCCTAGTATGACAGGAACAGAGGACTCCTTCTGCTGGTACGGAACAAAGTCTGGCCAGTTAAGTCTGGATATCTTGCGCTCCAAGACTTACATGGAACTCAGAAGATGGGGACACCACCAGGAGCAATGCTCGACTGGCAGAGAACCGTGTGGACTGTCAATACATCTCCTAAGCTAAAACTCTTCTTATGGAAGCTCTGTGGAGGTGCACTTCCTATTGGAGAAAATCTACTGACTCGAGGCTTCTCTTCACAGGTCTCTTGTCCGCATTGCGGAGACACGGAAACAGCTCTACACCTTTTCTTCCACTGCCCGTTTGCCCAACTAGTATGGAGTCTGGCGCCGCTGAAACAAACTTTTCAGCCTTTATCATGCTCCTCCCTAGCTTCGGCTCTACAAGAGGTATTATTAATAGTGTGTCTTCCTCCCACCGGCCTTTTTGTTAACTTCTCCTCCTGGGTTTGTTGGTTCCTGTGGACCACAAGAAACAAACTCGTCTTCGAGGATCGACATATCTCTGCAGCATCTACAACCTCCTCAGCTGTTGCAGCGGCTCGCGAATGGCAACAGGCTCAACCAGTACAGCGTCCTCCGTGCCGAACTCCATCTATACCGACTGGTCCCTCCTCGATGCCTCCTGAAACTGTGATATGCAACACGGATGCTGCTTGGTCAAGCAATTCTGGACACGCGGGCCTTGGATGGGTCTATGATTACATCCATCTCAACAAAAAGGAAGTCATGAAGAAGCGACTCAGTCATGTCTCCTCGCCTTTAATGGCTGAAGCACTAGCTTTGCGTGAGGCACTCTTGTCAGCAAAGCAACGTCTTCTCTCCAAAGTCTGGTTCTATTCCGACTCACAAGAGCTCATTAGAGCTATCAACTCGAAATCCTATCCGATGGAGCTCTATGNAGCGACTCAGTCATGTCTCCTCGCCTTTAATGGCTGAAGCACTAGCTTTGCGTGAGGCACTCTTGTCAGCAAAGCAACGTCTTCTCTCCAAAGTCTGGTTCTATTCCGACTCACAAGAGCTCATTAGAGCTATCAACTCGAAATCCTATCCGATGGAGCTCTATGGGGTTCTCTCAGATATCGAGTTTCTATCCTCGTTATTTGTTTCTGTTTCGTTTTCGTTTATCCCTAGGTCTCAAAACATTTTAGCTGATTCTCTGGCAAAGAAGGCTATGTATGAAACCTCTGCAACTCTGTTGTAATCCCTTTATGATATGAATCTATTTGGTGTTCAAAAAAAAAAAAAGCTATATGAGTTATATGAATAGAATATTAACTTTAGTCTTGTATTAATATAATGTTTTGATTTTTTTGTAATTTTATATTATAATAACTTTTTTCATTTATTCATTTTTTTTTTAAAATGAAATACCATATAATTTTCTTTTTTAAATATAAAAATACTTAAATAATTTTTAAAGTGATAACTTAACTATACTATCGACATTTATTTCTGAAAAATGATAGAATATTTTTAAAATTTTACATTTGACTGTTTGCATTCATTGAACATATTTTAAGAATACATATATATAGTGAGTGAGTATAAAAATATTATTAGTTTTCTGTAATGTATGATTTTTTATCCACTATTAATAGAAAAAAATTAAAATCGTTTATATACTTATTTCTATAATATAATATGTATTTATATGTCTATTCTAAATTTTTATAATGGAATATGTGATATTTAATTGTTTCTATAAACAAATTCTATTAATCCTATGTATTTAAGATGATTAATTGTTTGTTTGGTAATATATATTAGATTAGGTAATTTTAGGATTAGTTTCCTTTTAAAAAACTTTAACTAAATAAATAAAAATTTAAATTCCAACAACCAATCAAATTAAGAGAGTGAATTCTACATTGCACCTATGAATAACACGTATTCATTTAAGTGACTTCTCTTTTAATATATAGGGGGATGCCGCTTAAATTAAACCGTAAATCAACCCATTTGGTTAGTTGTTATTAATAAGTAACCGGTTTAATTCACATCTGTTTAGGCGGTCCCATTGGTAGCACATTTGGTAACTGGAGGACCAAACTATTGTTTCCTGATGCATCCATAGGGTAGACGTTACTTTATTTCTGAAGTATAATATATTGAGTCACACAATGAAAAGAAAGCAGAGTGTTGACAATTTAAAAGAAGTAAGAAAATGCGATGGATGTCTGTGTTTGTGAGTTTGAAAATTATGTTGTTGTGGGTTTCTAATAGATATAGGTAGAGGTTGTTTCTCCGTGGTTTTTATTCAACATATTAGTACAGTCATTGCAGCAAACATATTTAGGGTGTTGAATTTAAAAGGATGGTCTGATTAGCTTGTTGTTTTTAAAAGTTTAATCTACTAAACGTATTATTTGTAAATCTTTAACAATAAACTACTGTAAATATTGGGTATTTACTCTTGGAAAACTGTGACACCCGTATTCTCGAAAATAATAAAATAAGTAATAATTACTGAAAACAGCAGATTTAATAATAATTAGATTTTGACCCGCGCAACCGCGCGGGTGTTTGTTTTCGTTTATACTTAGTTATATAAACATTTTGTTTTCACTTGTAAATTGGTATATATTATAGTAATCACATATTTACGATATGTATAGTAAATATTTTACAAACATAATAATATTATATAATACGTGTTTTAGTCAAATAGTTTGTTTCTAATTTTCTATATTACACATGTTTTCAAACATGTGTTTGTTTCTTCTTCTACATTTTATTGTTTGTTATATTAATATTTCATTTTTAGATAAAGTAATATAAATAGAGCTTGATTAAATATTAGTATACTTTATTTTGCAAAGATAATATAAACTTCAAAGAATTTTTTGCTAAAAACTAAACTTATAGCCTCATAAATTAATATTATAAAAAATTATTAAAAAGAAATTTTGTAAACGATTTCTTTTTTAAAAAAAAATATAATTTTAAAATTTTACATCGAAATAAATTTATCTAGTATATATAGCGTGTAAATTTTTTTTAGGGTATATAAATATTCCATATTACGAATCTATGATTTTGTTAATATATTGTAGATGCATTTAACTATTATTGACATATTTCCTTATAAATAATAGTAGATTCCTAAACTTATATCTATTAACATATTTTGTGTGACTAAATTGGAAGGTGTGGGGTAATTTACAAAAATCAATTTGTTAAGCGTATCTTTATTATTATAGATATGATTTTTTAATAGATATAATAATGATAAGATTATTAGAGAGTTAATGTAACATGACTTTCTAATAATAGTCCATTTTTAAAAAAATCACACATGAAATCAAGTCATGACTTCTGTTTTAATATATAAGATACTTAAAAGTGAACTCATTACTTTCCACATAAGTCCAATACATAAAACGGCCCAAGGCCCAATACACAACATCCGTAATAAAACCATCAACTTAAAACATAAGTCCGAAATATGAAATAACATAAGCGATAAAAAGTCCAAAGGCTCATAGGCCCAATAACGATAAAATACGGTAAAATACGATATGATAAGATAGAAGCCCAAAAGCCCAATAGCACCGGTCCGATATGGTCACTCCTGCTGATCGGTCTCACCTGCAAGGGGAAGAAAGAGGGGTGAGCAACAGGGGAGTCGCTCAGTGAGGTATGGGATGCTACCCCGAAGTCCGTAGCCCCGGACATAGCACTCCAAATAAATATAATTTAAATCTAAAATGTACAAGCATGGCACCTCAAGCACCCAAGCAAGCAAACAATGGTCCTAGCGAGGCGCGCACTCGCCGCCCACTAACGGGCCAAAAATCACACAGCCCACACTGGGGTACAACAACAACACAGCCGAGATAGTGCTCTGAAACACCGCCGGTAGACGATTTATCGACGCCAAGTTACGGTCCAACCGGTCGACTAAAGCTGGCCGTAACCCTCATACAATCCGGCATACATAAGTCCGCCTCTGTACCCGGCCAAACAATTCTAGCTAATCATTACATTAAGTGAAGCAATCAATGTTGAATCCTCTAACCACCTAGTTCCGGTTTAAGCAAGCAACCTAAAACTAATCAAGCAATGACAGACTCGATTTCACGCAGAACGGAACACAATAGAAATAAATTATATTTATTTAAAATTCTAAGTCGCGTACGAATCGTTCAGAAGTAGACCCTCACCTTAGCAACTGGGGAAAAGTAGTCTCTATGAACTCCAGCTGCTCAAATAGATCCCAAATCTGAAATCAGATCGAAATTCCGAGTCAGAATGACCTTCGAACGGGCGAAAACGGGCAATTTCAGAAAAGTCAACTCGCAGGTCAAAGGTCAACCCGGTCAACTCTGACCCAAGCCGGTCAACCCTTGACCAAATTGAAATCGAACTGGACCAACCGGTTTTCCTTAACCGGATTCGATTTCAGTTGAACCAGACTAATCCGATTTCATTTCGGTTTAACCTTAACCGAAAATCAATTAATTAAATAAACCGGTTTACCCTAACCGATTTCCAATTAATTTTAACCGCCGGTTTAACTAACCAAACACTAACCAAGATTAAACCAACATTGACCAAACCTAACCGGTTGACCGAGTCAACGGTTGACCGAGTCAACGGTTGACTCACCGAGTTAACTCGGCCGAGTTGACCGAGTCACCGGCGAGTCACCGGACTCCGGTCACCGGCCGGCGAGAAGGGGCGGCGGCTTACCGGCGGTCACCGGCGGGGGCGGTGCGGCGGCGGCGGCTCCGGCGAGGCGACGGCAGTGCTCCGGCGAGGCGACGGCAGTGCTCCGGCGATAGGCGGCGGCGCGTGGCTCACACGCGCGCGCGAAAGGGAAGATTGCGGGGGGGCGTTTTTGGGGTCTACGGCTTTGTCTCAACGAGTAGAACACGATGGTACCCTTGCATTCACGAGATTCTCAACGGTTAGAAAGTTATGGTCGATTTACTAAACGGATCAAAACTTAACTAAAAAACGTGGCGGTTTCCGTTGGTTACCTAGGCTGGGTGTCGGTGGTGATGAGCTGGACGGGTACTCTGGTCGTGGTGTCTCCGGTGACGAGCTCAGGCGACTCTCTCTCTACAAAACCAAACACTCTTTCTCAAACTCTCTCTCTAAACTCTCTCTCTCCAAACTCTCTCTCTATTGCATGAAGTTCTGAGAAAACAAGGTGGTGAAATGGATTTTATAGTCAGTACCTTGGGCTGAATCGAATGGGCCTTGGGTCTGGGACGAAAATGAATGAAAAAGTGGGTTTGGGTCACTACAATTCTCCCCCACTAATACGGAATTCGTCCCCGAATTCGAGTCAAGAGTCGACTGACCGATAACATCTCGAAACAGCTCTGGAAAATCAATCCTCATCTGCGGCTCAGACTCCCAGGTATCCTCCTGGATCCCGTCTATCTCCCAACGAACCTTGACCATCATGGTCATCATCCCCTGGTCCGCTCTCACTTGTCGATCCACAATCTCCACTGGCTGACAAACTGCGGATAAGTCTCTACGAAGATCACTGGGCGGCTGCTGCAAAATGAGCTCTGGCTCTCTCACGACTTTCCTCAAAACTGACACATGAAACACATCGTGGAAGTCCGATAACTCNCTGGTCCGCTCTCACTTGTCGATCCACAATCTCCACTGGCTGACAAACTGCGGATAAGTCTCTACGAAGATCACTGGGCGGCTGCTGCAAAATGAGCTCTGGCTCTCTCACGACTTTCCTCAAAACTGACACATGAAACACATCGTGGAAGTCCGATAACTCTGCCGATAAACGCAATCTATAAGCAACTGCTCCAATCGGCTCCAAAATAGGAAATGGTCCCATATATCTCGGCTTAAGCTTCTTCAGCTTCTTAAGGTATACCAGGTCGCCAACCTGAAACTCTAAATCCTTACGCCGCTTATCTGCATAACTCTTCTGACGATCATGGGCTTCCTTAAGCCGTCTCTTGAGCATCTCCACTTGCTCTACCGTCTCTTGAACCATTGCTGGTTCTACCTCATGTCGCTCTCCCACTTCTGTCCAACAAAGCGGGGTACGACAAGGTCTACCATAAAGAGCCTCATACGGTGCCATCTGAATACTCGAATGATAACTGTTGTTATATGCAAACTCCACTAAGGGTAGGTATCTCAACCAACTACCTTCCCAATCCAAAACGCAAGCTCTCAACATATCCTCCAAGGTCTGGATGGTCCTCTCTGACTGACCATCTGTCTGCGGGTGATACGCGGTACTCATGTGGACCTTAGTCCCAAGCGCCTTCTGAAAGGCTCTTCAGAATGCAGACGTGAACTTCACATCCCGATCCGATACAATGCTGACAGGTACTCCGTGCAATCTAACAATCTCGCTGATATACATCTCTGCCAACTGTTCAGCTCTGTCTGTCTTCTTAACTGCGAGGAAATGAGCTGACTTGGTGAGTCTATCCAAGATTACCCATATGGCATTCTTTCCTCCTGTCGTGGTCGGCAAACCCGTCACAAAATACATAGTCACCATGTCCCATTTCCACTCTGGCAATGGCAGGTTTTACAATAACCCGCTAGGCACCTGATGCTCCGCCTTAACCATCTGACAAGTCTGACACTGCGATACAAAAGTAGCAACATCCCTCTTCATACCAGGCCAATGGTAATAACGCTTCAAATCTCGGTACATCTTAGTGTTTCCTGGGTGAATAGAAAAACTCGAGTGATGTGCTTGCTTCAAGATCTCCTTCCTCAACTGCTCA
>CAKOAT010277711.1:5660-41386 GCA_932364175.1 Eruca vesicaria subsp. sativa | reverse complement strand
CGGGAATAAACTGGTTAGCTGTTATCAAAGTTACACCTCGAGGAAGAATAATCGCTGGAGAAGAACCACCATTACAAGAAGAAAACACCAATGAGATCGAGGAAGCTGAAGCAGAAATTGATGACATCCTACTCATTGATCCGCATAATCGTCAATACGAAGATGTTCCTGATCACTCAACAGACGAAGGTGTAGACGACGAGTTTTTAGAAAATGATGATGTTTCAAATGATTACGACAATGTATCCGAATGAATTATGTATGTGTTATAAGTTTGTTTAATCAACACATCAATTTGCATTATATATATGTTTTAATTTTGTTTAATCACAAATCAATTTGCATTTGGGGTTTGAGGTTTATGTGTAGAAGAGGTTAGGAGTTTGGTTCTAGAAGAGGTTATAAGTTAAGGAAGTTGTGGTTTGGGGTTTGGGGTTTTGAGTTTAGGGATTTATAAACCCTTTCCTCGTAAAGCCCTAGTAATAGAAAACACGGGCATATCAATTTCCTCGTAATGTTCTAGTAAGGCTTTACTAGGGCTTTACGAGGAAAAAAAACGCGGGCATAGCTATTTTCTCGTAAAAGGTTTTCCTCGTAAAGCCCTAGTAGAACCATTACGAGGACCTTACGAGGAAATAAAAACGCGGGCATAGCTATTTCCTCGTAAGGTCCTAGTAATGTTACTAGGGCTTTACGAGGAAACAAAATTCTTTATATATACGCGAGCAATCCGGTTTCTCATTTGCTAGTAACCTTCTCTCTAAGTTCTCTAAAGGTTCTCTCTAATCCGTAGTTAGGTGATTAGATTAGGGAATTTAGATTAGGTGGTTAGTTTAGGGAATTTAGAATAGGTGGTTAGTTTAGGGAATTTAGATTAGGTAGTTAGTTTAGGTAATTTAGATTATGTTAGTTTATTTTTAGTTACTGTTTTTTAAATTATACGGGAATTAATGTTTTCAATTTTATTTTTTAAAATTATAGATGCCTAGACAGAGCAAGCTTGCTAAGGCTGCTGCTAAGAGGGCGTCGACTCTCGAGGGGATAAGCTACGGAGATATGTTTGGGCGTCAGGATGGTCCGGGTTCATCCTCGTCAGCTCCCGGTGGTTCATCTTCGGCAGTTCCCGAGACTAAGCAGCCACCTCCTCCTCCTCCTCCTCCTCCTCCTCCTCCTCCTCCACCGGTTGGGGTTCATCCCGATTTGCAGGTGCCGCCGAACGCACCCTTTGCGGTGTACACGGTGGAGGATATTTTGGCCCTTCCAGGCAGAGAAGGGCTGGCAGAATTAGATCCTTACCGACGGAACGGCCAAAACATTTTATGGTATGTTTTAATTTTTAAATTTTTTATTTATTTATTTCTTAATTAACAAAATATTTCTTAATTAACAAAATATTTGTGTCTTTCCAGGTTTGGTTGTGACAATAGTATCGGATCTAGCGTCATAGACTGTATCAAGGGATACTTTCCCGATCCAGCTCTGAACTGGAAGATGACGGCGAGCCACAGAAAAAAGACATGGTTCAAATCGTTCGCTGTAAGTTTAGTTTATTAATTTATTTTTAATTATTTTAAATTATTAATATAATTGAACTAATCCGTCTTTTATTTTTTCTGCTTACAACAAAAGTATCGCTGGTCTATTGGGATTCACCAGCGAGTGAAGAAGGAGTTTAAGAGCAAGGCAAAAGCACGATTGCTCGACACGGTCTACAATTGGAAGGGCGACTATGAGGTATTGATTTATAAATTATAATATATATATAGTTTTAAAAATATTATATATTGACTTTAATTCTAATTTTTTTTTTTAAATCAGGTGGATGGTTACGAGGCCGTGAAACCCGATTGCCTCACAACCACGGTGTGGGATGGCCTCATCAGCTATTGGACGTTGCCGGACTCGGTCAGAACCTCCAACACAAACTCCGGGAACCGCATGACCAACGACGAGCATGGCAACACGAAGGTGCTTCACACCACGGGTCGAAAACCTCACGGGGGAGTTCGTCTTGACATGGTAAGATGATTTTTAATATCAATTTAATTTTTATTTTATTTGAATATATTCTAAATTAATATTTAATTTTATAAATTAATTTTAGGCTAAGGAGACAAGAGTTCTTCCATCTCTGAAAGACCTGTACGAGAGGACCCACCGGAACAAGGCTGGGCAGTTTGTAGATCCTGGTTCGGAGAGGATCTACAACGAGCTTGTTGCCCAAGTTGACGAGCGCCAGATCCAGCTGACTCAGCAGACTGGGTCTCCAGTCATATTATCCACTGTTGACGTGGATAAGATTTACGAGGAGGTAAATAATTTGTTTTACTATTAATTTTTAATATTTTTAAAATTTTTCTTAATGTTATTAATATTTTTATTTTCAGGTCGCCCCTAGGAAAAAGGGGCGTATCATCGGGATTGACTCGGTTAACGATGTCCCTGCAGCGACATCGTCTTATCATCAGGAGCAGCACGATGTTAATGATCAGCTGCGCTCAGAGTTGCAGGTGACGCAGTCTCAAGTGACTTCGCTCACCGAGAATGTCACTTCTCTCACCGATATCCTCGACATTATGGCGGTTGGAAACCCGCAAGTGCAGGAGCTGTTGCGTCAGAGACGGGAACGTGCAGGGATTCCAAGTACCCAACATCCTCCGCCATTACAGTCACAGCCGGCAACCAACTATGGAGAGGATTTTCCGAGCCAGGACGACGTTTTGTTCAGTCAGCAATTTCACGACCAGCATCCGTAGTTTCTTTTATTTTTATTTATATATTATGAATTTAAAAACTTATTGTATATTATCTAGTTATTTATAAAATATTTTGTTTTTTTATTTTTATTTATAATTTGATTTTTTTTTATTTTTAAAAAAATAAATTAATTATTTGTAATTATTTTTTTAATAGGAAAAAAACATTTCCAAGCAAAATCCTCGTAAAATATTCCAAGTAATATCCTCGTAAACAGTTCTAGTTATTTCCTCGTAATGTATCACTACGACCTTACGAGGAAATGTTTACTACGAGCTTACGAGGAAAATATTACCACGCCTTTACGAGGAAAGCTTTCCTCGTAAATTAGCTACGACCTTACGAGGAAAATGGCTTTACGATGAACGTGTTTCGAGGAAACGCGTTTCCTCGTAAGTTCCTAATAAAAGGCCATTTACTAGGAACTAACGAGGAAAACCCGTTCTAGTAGTGGACGAGTTTTCTTGTAGTGCATATAGATCAGACCCGCCCAAACAGAGATGCTCTTTGGAGAATCAGCTCGACTGGCCACCACTTGATCTAGTTTAGATGGGCGATTAACAAAAAAAAATAAAAATAAAATAAATTTACTTAAAATTAATATATAAAACTCATCAAACTAAACAATGTAGGTAAATAGTGAGTATTTGCTTTTTAGATAATAGATATGCAAACAATTGTAAGATAGTCTAATAAACTCTTTTATAAGAAAACATAGTTATGTGAAATAGTCAAAACATAACAAAAATAAATTGTAAATATCCAATTTGAATCTTCATTACTGTTGATACTCTTTTCCCTCGGTGGAGTAGCTATCAGATCAATTATGTTTTTCAATTGACGTAAGTGCAATTCCTTTTACTTTCTTTCCACTGTCCAGCTCCATCTCATGAGCTTGCATCATTCCCACTACTTCATCATAGCTTATGTCGTCAGTGTTGAGAGCAACTTCCATGGCTGATTTATGGCCTCTGAACCTCTCTGGTAGACATCTCAGGAACTTCTTCACCATTTTCTTTTCTTTGTACTTCTTTCCGAGAGTGAGAGCCTTTTGAGCCAGAGAACTTAGCTTGGAACTGAAATCAGCAATCGATTCATTCTCATCCATCTTTAGGTCTTCGAAGCGAGTATCCAGCATATCTCTTCTCGAACTTAACCTCTTCTTAGGGGTTGATTGGTAGAGCATTAGCATAAGCATTATGCTCTCTATTATCCAATCAACATTTGGCAAAGAAGCATTTAGAAAAGCATTTACCAAATGCAAATGCTCTCAAAATGCTTTTTGCTCAATGCTTTCATATAGAGCTTTTGGGAGAGCATTTGCATATAGAAAATATAAAATTTAATAATATTTATATATAATTAATTTATTTTTGTTTAAAAATATAAACGATACTTTTATAATTAAATATAAATTTATATTTTAAAAAATAAAAATAAAAATTATAATTAATTATTTTTAAAAGAACAATATTTCATATTTAAAATATAATATAATTTATATAATTACATATATCATTCATTATTTTTAATAACAAACATAACATAATATAATTTATATATTATCGATATAAACATATTATTTAGACACTAATAAATAAATTATATATTAACTTTTATGATAATTTTATATATGAGTAATTTAGTGCTCTGCCAATAAATAAATAATAATATATATATATAAATTATAATTAATTAATTAATTTATTTAATAATTATTATAATTTAATAATAATTAATTAAATTATAACTATAATTTTATATATGAGGAATATGTTATATCCAATAAAATTAATATTTTTTAAAAAAATTAATTTTTAAATATAAATTTACATAATGAAAATTAATTATTTTTAATAAAATTATATATTATTAATATATATTATATATATATATATATTATTTTAAAAGAAATATATTATTTTACTAACTATTATGACAATTTTAAAATTGTATACTGCTAATGCTCTGCCAATCACTTTATTGAAAAATTTAATGAAAGCATACAGCTTCTGTAGCATACTGCTTTTGCAGTATAGTGCTACTGCTTTATCATCTGTTGTACCAATCGAGGCCTTAGTTCATTCAAAGTGTCTCTGAAGAATATCCCAAGCTTCCTTTGCTGACTCACATCCCTGAATCAGTTCAAATTGCTTCCTTGCTACACTGCAGTGAATAGCAGTGAGAGCCTGTGCATTGAACTTTGCGAATTTGTTCTCGTCTTCAGTCCACAGCTCTTCTGCTTTAGGAACATCTTCACCATCTTCACCCCGTGCAACAGGATGTTTCCAACCAGACTCAACTGCTTTCCACGCAAGCGGATCAATTCCTTTGATTGTTGCCTTCATTCTGGCTTTCCAGAACCCATAGTTTCCAACTTCCAAAATGACTTTGGAATGCACCACTAACTCTTTAAAGCTGTCCATTTTCTCCGCAGGATCCTTACCTGTTTAAAAAAAACACAAGTACCTTCTCTGATACCAATTGTAAGTGTAAGAGTAGTGCTGCAGTACAGAAACTAGAACACACGGTAAGATATGATTATTCTTCTCAAGAAAATACGACTAGATAAATCCTTTTAAAAGGTTCTTACAAGATCTCTTAAAAGCAATTCTCAATCAAGCTCAAGGTAACCTTGACTT
Organism: Eruca vesicaria subsp. sativa; assembly: GCA_932364175.1. Lineage (NCBI taxonomy): Eukaryota > Viridiplantae > Streptophyta > Magnoliopsida > Brassicales > Brassicaceae > Eruca > Eruca vesicaria. The sequence goes on along the minus strand of CAKOAT010277711.1, from coordinate 35,987 downwards.
GTTGACTAGCCTAAACTATTCAAGACTTACCACAGTCGTTGAATAACTTCTAACCCTTAGACTTTTGTCTCACTTTACTCGGACTCACCAAACTCTCTATAGCTAAAAGCTTTTCCCAGTGTGTTGGCCGACTACAACCCAGTCGACCCTCTCTTTATACCTAGAGAGAAAATCCTAACTTATACCTAATGGAAACTTTCCATTTTCTATTACAGCGAATAAGACAAACTTCCTCTTTCTAGATCGTTTGCTTCTTCTTCACTTCTATTCTTTAAAGCCCACCATAAAAAATATCTTCTTTAAAGTCTCTTTCCTTTTTCCTCCTCTTCTCACGACTCTGCACTTCTCTCAGTAGTTCATGTCGTGCTCCATGAACTACTTCAGCTCCGTCTGCACCATACATCTTCAATCTCCCCCTTTTTAATCTGTGCGTCTCACAAGTACCTGAGATGAATACAACCATCCACACACAACCAAACACAACTCGAGAGAACAATTCATGTAAGAAAAAGTACTTAAATATCCAAAGCAAGAGGTTCATGTGGGAACCGAAATTCACCTACTGTCAATGAATCGTAAATAAGGAATCTTTGAGTAAACCCTATGTTTCCAGACGACCCGGCTATCTGCAGAACCACACAACGATAATTAAGAAAACGATGAACTTAAAATTAAAGTATGAATGAACGAAACCGAGAGCAAGAAGGTTTTTATTTAGAATCTACGTAAGAACTCTGTTACACCGAGAGCGGCCTTAGCTGCGTGAGCTGTCGGCGAAATCCCTAACTCCAGAAGTCTAAGACCAAAAACCCTAGTTGAGACGCAGCTCGCTAACAGAAAACGGAAATATTCCTAAATGCTAAGTTTGGTGGTGAAAGCTCTGAAAAATCGTGTCCCTGCCTCTGCTCTATGCCTCTTGCTCATATACTTAGAGATGGCAATTGGGCTCTCCCGTCCCGTCCCGTCCCGTCCCGCTGCGGGTTTGTCTTTTTGCGGGTCACGGCGGGCCTGTCCCGCGCGGGATGCGGTCCTGAATATAGCTACCCAATCCCGTACCGCCAGTCCTTCCAAGCCTTTGCGGGTCATCCCGCGGTACATCGGATGTTACACCTTCTCCCTGCGAGCCAAACATAATCATAAAAACAAAAAAATTTGAGATAAGATAAATAATATTACAATATTTATGAACTACTACTCGTTTGTTTACTGTATACATATAATTTATCTCACTGCTAGTCACTCGAAAATGAGTTTATGATCTATTACTCATTTGTTAATCACTCGAAGATAAATAATATTTTACAATAGTTATGATCTACTGCTCGTGTGTTTACTGTATACATTGCTCCATAATTAATTATTTCCCTGCAAGCCAATCTATACTCTCTCTAGCCAATGTTTCATGTTATTTTGACCAGAATACCAATGTAATAAAACAAAAAACCAAAACACAAAATCATAGATTCATAGTCTCTTTCTTGTTGGTAGCAAAATAATGTATAAAAGTTTCAGAAATAAATAAAACCAAATCAAAACACCAAATCAAAACACCAAAACAAACAAATCACACTTCTTGTTCTTCAACTTCATCACCAACAATCGATTCAAATGATGGAAGCTTCTCTTCTTTACCATCAACTTCATCTTCTGCAAGTAAGAATACATGAANGTCTCTTTCTTGTTGGTAGCAAAATAATGTATAAAAGTTTCAGAAATAAATAAAACCAAATCAAAACACCAAATCAAAACACCAAAACAAACAAATCACACTTCTTGTTCTTCAACTTCATCACCAACAATCGATTCAAATGATGGAAGCTTCTCTTCTTTACCATCAACTTCATCTTCTGCAAGTAAGAATACATGAAGTTAGTTAAATATACTGAAACCTAAGACTATAAAATATATGATATTATGTTACCATGTTCATAAGCTTCATATCCTTTTAGCCAATTCCTAGTGCATATCAAAGCTTGCACATTCTTTGGAAGTAGACGGCTTCTATATTTATTTAAGACCCGCGATCCAATACTAAACGAAGACTCTGAAGCCACTGTTGTTATAGGAATACTAAGCAAATCACAGGCCATTGCAGACAAATCACCAAACCGATGANACCTGTTTTTCCATTTACAATGCCACTGACTTTGCGAAATGCAAAGAAGTCCTATAAAATAAAACTTTTTTAAATCAAAAATAGTTTTTCATTAAAAATAAAATGTAATAGATTGCAAGAAACACTCACATCATAGTTCTCAAACGCTCCTTTTGGTCCATCAGCAGCAACGTTTTGTAGAATCGTCTCACGTGGCTCTGTAGAAGGTGAGTTTGTCTTGGATTTTTTGTCGTACGAGTCATAAAGCTTACTGAGCTTTTTGCGTAACTTCTTCATCTTCTCATCACGTGTACTCATGTCAAGCTTCCCAAAACAAAACTCAATAATTGGAAGCTTCAAACGTGGATCAAAGACTGCTGCCATTGCAAAAATAATACTAACATGATTCCAATACTTATCAAACTTTTCTTTCATCGGTGGCACCATGTCTCTGACAATCTCATCTTCGCTATCTGCATTCATTCTAAGCCAATCATGGATCTTCCAAACCTGATAGAAATACAAGTTTGAAGTCGGGTAATGAGAACCTGACATCAAACGTGTAAGCTCAGCAAAAGGCCCTAAAAACCGACATATTTTCTCAGCTCGAGTCCATTCCTCAGCTGTAGGCGCCATTTTATACCCTCTCTTATCAAACATCTCCAGCTTAACAAATGCTTTACGGTACTTGATGGCTCTTTCAAGCATATAGAATGTTGAATTCCATCTTGTCGACACATCCAATATCAGCCCCGCCTTATCATCCTCAACCGCAGCAGCAGCCACACATTTAGCAAATAATACTTCCCGAGTTTGTGATGCTGTCACATACTTAATACTCTCTCTTACTTTGTGCAAAGAGTCTCCAATAACCTTCAAACCATCTTGCACAATGAGATTAAGTATGTGAGCTGAACATCTGACATGGAAAAATTTTCCTTTATACAACAAATCATCCCTCAAAAGCAGTTGCGATTTCACAATATCTTCCATACAATCGTTACTAGTAGCATTATCCAAAGTGAGAGAGAACACCTTTTTCCCGATACCCCACTCATCCAGAGATTGAAGAAACTGAGTCGCAACATTCACACCATTATGTGGTGGTGGTAGAGCACAAAATGTCAGGATCTTGCTGTTCAACTTCCAGTTCCGATCAATGTAATGTGCAGTCACACACATGTAGCCTTCACGTTTCAGTGACGTCCACAAATCAGAGGTGAAAGAGACTCGTCCCGGAAGATTAGCTAGTTCCCTCCTCAGTGTCTCTCTCTCACTTTCATACAAACGAAACACATCTGCCTTCGCCGTGTTTCGACATATGAATTTAACATCAGCATTCAAATACTTCCATGTCTCTCTCACTTTTTCATACTCCACATAAGAGTATGGTAGATCATGTTGGACTATTGTCTTAGCTACCATCTGCCTAAACACGGTATGATCATATTTGCGATTCACTACTTTCCCCTCGAGATTGAGTTGTTGCTGATTTCCAGTATTCCTTGGAAACATTCTACATCTCTCTCGATGCCTTCTCAGCCCACTTGTTCCATGAGAATGAGAATACCAAGCATACTCATTGTTGCAATGTTTGCATACAGCTTTCATCACCCCATTGGGTTTATCAACCACCTTAAAATCGGTCCACACATCTGATCTTTGCCTATTCTCTCTATCTTGTGAATCGTTTTCATCCATATCCAACTCATCTTCTTCCAACTCATCATCAAAATCCGGTATCTTCTCTTGGACCATCTTCTTCTTTCGCGACTGGCTAGAAGAAAGCGGAATTGATGGCTTTCTTCTCCCTCCACGAATCACTGCTTTCAAAGGAACAAACTTCTTCTCACTACCTCTGGAGACCCGTGCGGACGAGCCACTACCACGATCTAGAGTGGATTGTAACATGGGTTTTTGCGAGGCTGTTCCAAAACTAGTTTGTCTGCGAGGCTTGCTCTTTTGGATTAGTGGAGTGATTTCAACATCAGAATCATCTTCTGAATCAACAAGACTGATGAGCTTTCTTTTGCTTCCTTGCTTCTTTCCATCTCTCTCACGAACATCAGCAACCTGAGCCGCTACTTCTTCCTCTGCAGCAAGTTTAGCTATGAGATTTTGAGTCTCAAAGTCACAAGTATTCAGTGGAGAATAGTCAGTACGCATCTCTTGATCTCCTGACTCGTGCCTTGATCCCATGATCTCCTGATCTTCTGAATCATCCCTTGATACCATTATCTCTTGATCTTCTGACTTCTGAGTTCTGTGTCGTTGTTGTTAGGTTTCTACGCTAACTTACGGAGTTACGGTACCTAAGCTAAGTGCTAGGGTTTNCAAGTATTCAGTGGAGAATAGTCAGTACGCATCTCTTGATCTCCTGACTCGTGCCTTGATCCCATGATCTCCTGATCTTCTGAATCATCCCTTGATACCATTATCTCTTGATCTTCTGACTTCTGAGTTCTGTGTCGTTGTTGTTAGGTTTCTACGCTAACTTACGGAGTTACGGTACCTAAGCTAAGTGCTAGGGTTTTTAAAATTTGTTAATAGTTTAATTAATATTTTAATTAATTTTTATTTAATTTTATTGTGTTTAAAAATTTTAAACGTGCTTGAGGACAAGCAACACCATTCTCAAACAACATGCATCAAACGACAGATCAAAGCAAGACATCAATTATCTACTAGTTCTAAGCAATTCTAACTATTCTAACCAAAACAGTGAGTTCTCTTATCAATTCTAACTATTTCTAACCAAAACAGTGAGTTCTCTTATCAATTCTATCAAATTCTGACCAAAACAGTGAGTACTTCTATGAATTTTTACTAGTTCTAAGCAAGATATCAAGTTCTATAAAATCTTACTAGTTCTAAATAAGACAGTGCCTAACCTGAGGTCATGAAGCTGCTAGATCGGAATGAAACAGAGATGAGAAGACTAAGCACGTTCTATAGATTCATCTTTCCTCTGATCCAGAACTGTTATCAGTTCTTTAATTTTCTGCAAAAATAATCAAATATGTTTTAGCCAAGCTATACTTTCTACATAGTAATGAGTAATGAACTATCCCATGATTTATGAAGAACTGATATCGAACATACAAAATATTCAAGAACCATCAGGTTTTATTTCAATATCAGTCACCTCTTCATCACAATGAAGCATCTGCCGAGCAGGAAATAAAACCATTCAATATCGAACATACAAAATATTCAAGAATTTTAGTTTTCCCATGTATACCTTAGATGTGATACGGTTAAAATACGGATCCACGATTACATGTTCAACTGAGTAGTTCTTCAGACAATTAAGGCACTGCCCCTGCATATAAAGAAACAAGGCAACAGAACAAAAAAAGGGTCAGAAAACAAGAGGAATAACCAAATATTTAGACAAGGATAAGAGACCTGCCTTTCTGGAACGTTGATTCAATTCCACAAACACCTCAAGGTCAAACCCGCGCATGTGCACACAGGGTGAAAATCTTCCAGCAACTTTTATCCTATACCCGCTCAACTAATGACACAGTCAGAAAGACAATCAATATTCAGTCTTCAAGGAACTGTATACGTGCACAGCATCAGATGCCCTAGGAAGATAGTAAGCATCAGTTGCTTGACTGCAATAAGATATTAGTAACTTACAGGACACCAGAGGTTGAAACCGAAGAAATCAGCAACAACTTCAATGTCACTATCACTGTCCGCATTATCATCTCCACCCCCACCTCCGATGTATCGTCGTACACGTACTATAGTCTCTATATCTGCAATAGAAATATCGTCAAGCCTGTTTGTCCTCATGTGCTGCCCAAACATGAACCATTGGATCTGCTGTTTCACTGAGTGAACCAGCAAAAAAAAAAAAGAACAATGTATTAGGGCGAGGATAGCTGCGATATGGGTTTCCATGAAAGAAATCAAATTAGTTACCTTTCGACATTTGCAGAGGCATTCTCTTGTCTATGACCACTTGGTGTTCTTTCTTGTTCTGTTTGTTCCCTTTGGCGTTCTTCTTTGAAGTTTTGCAACTAATGAGACTTCGTTTATGAACTCATTGTCTCCTTGTCCTGATTTCATTGACAATCTTTTCACGGCTATCTCTTCTCCAGAATCAAGTACACCCTAATGATCATCAAGAAACATACAAATCATAAACAAATGTAATAAAGATGATTACGTAAGACACACTCAATCTACTCACCTTGTAAACTACACCGAAGCCACCTTCTCCAAGCTGATTGCCTGGAGAGAAGTCATCAGTTGCTACTCGGATGGTAGCCAAGTCGAGTCGCAGTAAATTTTCATCTATAATCTGATTGTCTAAGACATCTTTTCCTGATCCAAGAGTAGCAAACCTTTAAAAAAAAGGTCAAAACTCACAAGAAAATATTTTTGGGCTATTTTTGACTAAAAATTTCACCTTCGTGTATTTTTTTTTGCTTTCTTTGCTTCCTTCTCAATATGAAATAAAGGCAGACAACAAATATGGCAAAACCAACTTCTACTCTGAGCTTGAATCAAAAGTAATCATCTTTTATTGCATGGATCTAACAGATCGGTTTTATCCACCTGAAAAAAATACAAGAGTTAGAGAAAATATTTTAAGTCCAAATAAACTTCAAATTTTAGAACCTCATGAGAAAGAGAAGAAGACACGTCGAAGAAGAAGCAGAAGAATCGGCCTTCTTGGTTTAGCTCCTCTACTGCAGATCGACAACGAAGAGGAGACCAGAAGCACCGTCGGACATCAAACGGCCATCATCGGAGCTCCGTTTCTTCCCAGTTCACACGGTGGAAATCTCATTTCCATCGCCATCGCCTTTCACTCTCTCTGTTTTTTTTTCAGGTGGAAGGGTAAGCGGGTTCTCGAATATCCCGCGGATGACTGTGGGCTTTACCGCTTAAGATCCGGTTCCTCACAAGCTCTGTCCCAGAAGGCCCGCTATTTTGCGGGCTGTGACTTTCTCGGCCCAAACCCGCCCCGTGACAAACACTTTTGGGCCAGGCCCGCGGTCCAGTACATTGATTGCCATTCCTACATATACTCCCCTCCTAGGTGGTTTTAGTCTTTCCATTTGGCCCGAAATCGAGTTTATTGGGAATCTTCCATTTATCTCGATCCTTCATTTTTTCCCGCGGAAATCTTCTATTTATCTTCAAACTTGCCACTCATCTTCAAACTTGACATCTATCTTCCTTCTGCGAGTAAACCGTCAAAACATTATCGTATCTTTGGGTTAGATTTTGTTAAGATCGCGAGATGGGCTTTTATCGCGTTTTAGGACCTTCCGGGCCGTTTTTCGATAAATCCGTTTTGAGACTTTGTATGAGATCGTTTCCTGATCCGATGCCGTTTTTAGTAAATTTCCTGAGTTAATCGTAAAGTCTAGCTATGTTCGTTTCTCGGTTAATCGTTGCCGTTTTTACGATTCACTCGACGTTTTTATTAAAAACGAGTTTTTTTACGTTTTTTACGAAAAATCTCGAATAAATCGTATAGTTTAGGCAATGTTCGGTGTTTCGTTTAACCGTTGCCGTTTTATACGATTTCCTCGAGTCCTTTTCGAGAAAACAAGGTTTTACCGTTTTTATCGTAAAACTCGAAGGATAGGACGGATCGAGACGGAACTGGAGACATTTCGACCGTGGTTTGGAACATGATCGCATCAAAGGACGTAAGCCTTGAATCGGGGATACGGGAGATCGAGGCTCGGGATGGTTGGTTTGACGTACGGTGAGTCGAACCGGATCGCCGTTTGCCGAACTACCCGGGAAGCTTCTAGCTCGCCCAACGGCGAGCTAGTCGGGACGTGACTAGCTTGTGTTTTACGGCGGTTTCAGTTTTTCGCGGTTTTGTGCTTATATCGGACGATCGTGTAATCGACGTTTGTTTCTGTTTCCCGAGATAACGATCTTCCGAGTTTTCTGCGGATTTCCTTTGTTCGGAAATCTCTTTTAGTTTTATAAAACGATTCTTCGAGTTTTATAAAACGATTCTTCGAGTTTTATAAAATGATTCTTCGAGTTTTATAAAACGATTTTTTTTGTACAGGGAGTTTTGGCTATTGATTCCGTCGTACCGATTTTGACCCCAACAGTTAGCCCCCCAGCTCGTTAGAATCGTAGAGTTCTTACGAGCGGATTGAACTTGTTTGGCGAGTTTGGTAGAATTAGGCGGAACTTTAATGGCCAAAAGTCCAAAGGTGAATAGTAAACTTTTTCCTATAAGTATATGGAGTAAATTTTTGAATTCTTTACTTCACTCTCCACAACTTATCCAAGAAAAAGTTTTTCTCTACTTCCTTTAAGTTTGCTTCTCTCAAAGTTTTCAAGTATGTTTTCAAAAAGAAGAACTCGTTCCTCAACTAGTTCTGATTCTCGTAACTCCGAGGGAACGAGCTCGCAACCTCTAGTTTCGGTTCCGAAAGAGGAGTACCTATTTCCATCGATCGATCCAATTGATCGTGCGGCTTATTGGGCACTAGGAGATGAGTCGGGGTCCGCCAGGCCTGGGATTTGGGTTCCAGCTCTGTCGGATGCTGATCGAGCTTCTGAACGTCTGAACTCAGCTCCTCTTAACAGTATTGAATTATTGCGAGAATTTTGCCGAGTTTCAGAAGCGGTCGAGTTTCGCCTCCCACTTGCCGGGGAGAGCGACAAGGCTGCGCCTGATGGCTTTTTTACGTGCTACAATGCATTTTTGCAGCAATGCCATTTATGGTTTTCGATCCCGGAGATCATTGTTCGATATCTTCATAGGCTGGGATTATCGATTAGTCAATTGACTCCCCTAGGCCTAAAACAACTCGTTGGTCTCTTGACGTTGAGATACAAGCAGGGAATCACCCTCAGCGTTGACCATCTCAAAGTTTTACTGAAGCTCACAGAGAAGACGCAGAGGATCACTTTATACCCTCGTGCAGAAATCGTTACTGGTTGTTCATCGAACTCTTCTTCTTGGAAGAAAAATTTCTTCTATGTTCGTATTGACAGCGTGTCAGTCGAGGTTGATTGCATCCCGTTCTTCACGACCGTGTGGGGTCGGAAAGGTATGTGATTCGAGTTCATAAGAATTTCCTCCTTTTTGCTTATTCGTTTTTATTTTCCGTAGAGACCAACCCTTTACCTCTGCATCCGGTGGATCTCCCGAGTATGACTACCTCACTCAAACGCGGTGAAGTTGGCTGGGGCAGTTTCTCTCCACAGCGTGTCCGACAGGTGGTTGCTCTCTTCCTATCTCGGCTTTTCGCGGATTCTCCGATTCATGAAGACGATCCGTTCATAGGAGAATTTATTCCGTATGTTCCCTCAACGAGGAGGAGTAACTCAAGATCTCGAGGGGATAAACATTCGGTTGTTGAAGATGAAAAATCTGAACGCACGGCCTCTCCCGACAATATTCTCAAGGACTTCCTTGGCAGCCAAGCGGAAGAAGGTGTTTGGGCGAATGCGGGCGGATCGTCGACCTCCAATTTTCCGGGCGTTGATCCTAATCAAGTTCCGGAGTTCACTAGAGGGTCTGAACAAGCTTAAGAGGTTTGTGTGTTTATATTTTTTTGTGCGATTTTATCATCGGCCGATTCCGCTTATTTCTTTTCTTTGGCAGGGTTTCTTGGTCATGAGCCGTGCCCTAGATAGCCGTGGTGCTGAAGCTCGTCTTGCCGAGTTTCGAGCGGATATGGCCGAAAAAGAAGTTGCTCGCCTTCGGGCGGTGGCTGAGGCTAACCAAGCCGAAGAAAAGGTTGAGAGGGAGATAGCTCGTGTGAGGGATGAGTGTGCAGTTAGCTCTCGCCGTGCCATAGAGCTTTCTGACCAAAGAATTTGTCGTGCTTGCCGTGCAGGTAAAAGAGAGGTTGCTGAGGAGATGAAGGCCCACCGTGAGCGATTTGCAACTGGTTATTCGAACGCTGAAGTTGCTCAACGGGCGAATGGTGATTATCGTGAATGTCGTGGCGTTGTTCATGGGTTGTCTCTTACCCAGAATGAAGGGTATTCGTATGTCAAAGAATATTCCGTGCAGAGGGGGCACCTGGATCAGAAGAGAAACATGCAATCCGAACTTTTTGATCTTAGGGCGCACATGTGGGATCAGTGGAACCCCATCGTGGTGTCGCCGGATTCGGTCGAAGTCGGACCTGAGATTCTGGATGCGGACGGCGAAGTTGACCAAACGTGGTTTGATGCTAACATTGGCCAGGGTTCGGCGTCTGCGCTTGATGATGTGTGATGTTATTGCTTTTATGATTTCGTTGTTGTTTTTCCGGGACTGGCCGTTGGTGGCTTTGAATCCCTACCGCTGGGCGGTGTGTATTTGAAGATTTTATAATAAGAAATATTTTCTAAGTATGAAATTTGCGTTTCGTTTTAGATGTAGAGGGAAGAATACGAGTTGTCGTCTCGCATCTAACTCTTGGTGTAAATCGTCCGGTTCGTTAACTCGGAAGGTTTCGATTTTTGCGAGTGTTTAGATGTGGGCGAAGAGACATGCCTTTAGGATCTCGATTCATGCCTTGAGACGTTAGAGACCAGTGTGCTGGGTTTAAGGGAAGATCTAGGTTTACTTTCGGATTGAGGCTATGCGATGACGAGTCGGCTTTCGTTTTGCCTGTTGCGGTTTTAACCTGATCCCATACCGATTTAGAATCCGCGATAGGTTCTCGGCATTTACGATTCGTATGGTTGGAATAGAGCATCTCACCGGGAACAATTTCTAAGTTGCCCGGAAGTGCTGACCAAAAATTTGGATTTCTTTTATAGCGCGCTATTTTATCCTAGTCGGATGTATGCGGATCAATAGGTCGGTGCGTTTGTTTAGGACGGCTAGCGTGCTCGACGGGGCCAATCGCCGAGCGTACATGTTTTTATAGTCGTGGACGGACTTAGTGGAATATTTTTTCTCGAGAATTTAGGCGACGTCTCGCCGGTTCTTTCCGAAAATATTTTGGTGTACAAGTTTCGTAGAAACGATTAAGTAGTTGTTACTGCAGAAGTGATTTCCGGATGTTTGGAATTCGTTTTTTGTGTTTTCGATAGTAGCAGAGATTTTATAATGTTCTAACTTGTCTTTATTAAAAAAGTTTCGAAAATTTTTCGATTACAAAGCGAAAGTTCTAAAAATTTGGGAGTATACGAATACTCGTATACGCACCCACTCCCCCCCCCCCCCCCCGTTTTGGAAGGGGGGGGATAGCTGAACTCGTATTTAGGTGAGCTGCCTACGTATTCCTTTCGGAAATCAAGCCATCTCGTATTACTGATTGTTTGTGCGAGTATGCTTAGTCGGCTGTCGCAGACGTTTCGATCACTTCAGTTGCTGGATCGATGTCTTTGTCCGGGCTTTTCTCCTCCGGCTGGGTAGAAGCGATGGGTGCGGAAACTTGCTGTTTCTCGACCGTTGCTTGCTTTGGGTCGTCTTCCACGGGCGGTGGTGCGACCTTTGCCCGTTTTGGTTTCACGATTGCGATCGCCAATTGCCTCAGCCTGTGTTCGGCAAGGAAGCATGATCGTTATTGTCTTTGGCATCCCCAAATTGCTGCGATTCCCGTAGGAGTCAGGAATTTGATGCCTAAGTAATACGTCGATAGAACCGCGTTCATGGAATTTATCCAAGGCGTGCCCATGATCACATTGTAGATGGCCGGGAAATCGACTACCGCGAAGTTGACGATTTTCGTCACTTCTTTGGCTGCCACCAGTAGCGGATTGATCCGAAGGTCATTGATGTCTCGCCGAAAAAGCTGGTCAACGGTTTTGGAATAAGTTCGACTTCCGAGAGTTATATTCCCATACGTGCTAACGTGTTGCGGAAGATCACGTTGACGGTACTTCCGGTATCGACCAGGATTCGAGCGACTTCTAAATCGCTTATCACTAAGTCGATGACAAGGGGATCGGCATGAGGTTGGTCGATTCCGCCGGTTTCAGCGTCGTCGAATAAGATTACCCCTTTTGGAGTGTCATCCGACGACACCTCCCAACTCGAGCCGGTTTCGGCTTTGCGTTGGTAGGATTTGATAGACGAGATGGTGTCGTTGTAATATTGCGATTCACCGATACTCATGTTGATTTTTCGGCGGTTAGCGTCGTTACCCTTCTCGTCTTGCCTTCGTCCGCGTTTTTCGCCTGACTGGTTCCCCTGAGGTGGAGTTTCCGCTCGCGAGTTCCTGTCGTTTTTCGGGAGGCGGTCTGAATCGCGGATGAGATCCTTGACGCTGGATATCTCAGAGAGTTCTCTCGCGATCAGTTTTGCGGCAAGCCTGGCGCCGAGAACTTTGCAGTTCACGGTAGAATGTCCACGGGTTTGGTGGAGGTCGGAGAAAGTATTCTCATTGTAATTCGAATTTCTCGTCCACGTGTTACCCGTAGTTCGCCCTTATTCTGATCCAGAATTAATGGCGTAGTTGTGCGCCCCTTGGAGATCCTACCCCTCGTGATGGACGAATTTGTCGTTACGAGAGTTCTTCTTTTTCAGCTTCTGCTCGGACGCGTTATCCTTTGCGGATGTTTTCGTCGGCTTATGCTTTTCAGACAGGATATTAGTCTCCTCCACGATGGTTATCTAATCGGTAGCCTTATGGAGCGTGTCCTGGATCGTCCGTGGTTTCTCGAGAGTTATCCATTTGCGGAACTTCGATTTGAACCAAAGCGATTTCCTTATTACGTCGATGGTGGCCTTGTCGCTGATTCCGCTAACCCTAGCCATGACGAGTTTGAATCTGCTCATGAAATCACAGAGAGATTCGTTCTCCTTTTGCGACAGGCTCCAGAGATCAGCGTCGGAGATTTCTGGATTGATGAACATCGAGTATTGCTTCAGGAATTCGGAAGCGAGTTGGCGGAAACTTCCGATCGAATTCCGCCTAAGTTTGGCGAACCACTCGAGCGCTGCTCCTTCTAGGTTTTCGATGAAAATACGACAGTAGCCTGCGTCCTTTTCGTGATCCTTGAGTTTGGCTCGTCCCATGGTGATATGGAAGGCCTGCAGGTGCGCTTTGGGATCAGACGTCCCATCGTAAGTTGGCACCTTAAGTTTCCCGGGATCGGGCAGCTTGACCTTGGTGATGCGAGCCGTGAAGGGCGTTTTCCGAGATTCATACAGTAGTCGATCGATTTCGGGTGCGGCGCTGGTAGCGTGATTAATCTGAGATTTCACCGCTTTTACCGCTGCGGCCGTTTTAGTGATGTACTCGCGGAGATCGCGAATCTCGGTCAGGTTGCCAGCAGTTTTCCGACCTCGTCGTCGTTTTCTGCGAGTAACCGGAGATCACTCCTCGGCAGTTTTTGCGTATCGCGCAAAGTCGAGCTCCTCCTCGTCTCCAGTAAGAGAACACTCGGGAGAAGACTCCGGTGGAGGGCTGCGAGTTTTTCTTCTCCTAGGATGGACGTCAGCGTCCTCGTGTGACGAGTCGGTTGGGTCGCTCGTTTCCAGGTTAACCTTTTCGATGCCGTCACCCTCGGTCTCCTGTTCGCGAGAAGGAGGTTTTTCTGATTTGTCTAGCGTCGCGTCAGGGTTATCTTTTCCGGAATCCTTCTCCGGTAAGTTACCCTGCTCGGTTCTGGGGCGATCCATAGGAGTCGCGAAATCGAGCCTCCTTCTGTGGATCTTAGTAGTTCCGCGGGGGCGAATTGCTCTGGTTTTCGCAGTTAGGGTTTCAACCCGTTTGCGAGCGAACCGATGAGCTTTTCCTGCTCTTCCGATTTTTTGTTAAACTCGGAAAGCATCTTGTCGATGGTCTCGGCGTTGGCGTTTGTAACGTTGGCCGCAGACGCATCTTGTGGTGGTGGTTTTTTATCAACGTTGTCGCGTTCGTTGCGAGTTTGTTGGTCACCAGTCATCGTTTCTTCGTTGGACATGTTGCGGCTTCGGTGTAAGATAGATCCGACCCCCCTCCTTCTAGCGCCAAACTGTGGGAACCAAAATTCACCTACTGTCAATGAATTGTAAATAAGGAAACTTTGAGTAAACCCTAAATCTCCAGAGGACCCGACTATCTGTAGAACCGCACAACGATAACTAAGAAAACGATGAACTTAAAATTAAAGTATGAATGAACGAAATCGAGAGGAAGAAGGTTTTTATTCCGAATATGCATAAGAACTCTGTTACAACGAGAGCGGCCTTAGCTGCGTGAGCCGTGGGCGAAATCCCTAACTCTAGAAGTCTAAGACCGAAAACCCTAGTTAAACGCAGTTCGCTAACAGAAAACAGAAATATTCCTAAATGCTAAGTTTGGTGGTGAAAGCTCTAAAAAATCGTGTCCCTGCTTCTGCTCTATGCCTCTTGCTTATATACTCCCAACCTAGGCGGTTTTAGTCTTTCCATTTCGCCCGAACTCGAGTTTATTGGGAATCTTCCATTTATCTCGATCCTTCCTTTTTTCCCGTGGAAATCTTCTATTTATCTTCAAACTTGCCATTTATCTTTAAACTTGACATTTATCTTCCTTCTTCGAGTAAACCGTCAAAACGTTATCGTATCTTCGGGTTAGATTTCGTTAAGATCGCAAGATGGGCTTTTATCGCGTTTTAGGACCTTCCGGGCCGTTTTTTGATAAATCCGTTTTGCGACTTTGTATGAGATCATTTCCTGATCCGATGCCGTTTTTAGTAAATTCCCTGAGTTAATCGTAAACTCTAGATACGTTCGTTTCTCAGTTAATCATTGCCGTTTTTACGATTCACTCGACCTTTTTATTAAAAACGCGTTTTTTACGATTTTTACGAAAAATCTCGAATAAATTGTACAATTTAGGCAATGTTCGGTGTTTCGTTTAACCGTTGCCGTTTTATACGATTTCCTCGAATCTTTTTCGAGAAAACAAAGTTTTACGGTTTTTATCGTAAAACTCGAATGATGGGACGGATCGAGACGGAACTGGAGACATTTTGACCGTTGTTCGGAACACGATCGCATCAAAGGACGTAAGCCTTGAATCGGGGATACGGGAGATCGAGGCTCGGGACGGTCGGTTTGACGTATGGCGAGTTGAACCGGACCGGTTCAGCTCGCAGTTTGGCGAACTGCCCGGGAAGCTTCTAGCTCGCCCATTGGCGAGTTAAGCCGGCGAGCTAGTTGGGACGAGACTAGCTCGCCCAATGGCGAGCTAGTCAGGACGAGACTAGTTCGCCCAACGGCGAGCTAAGCCTGCTAGCTTAGCTCGCCGTTGGGTGAACTAGTCGTGACGAGGCTAGCACGCCCAACGGCGAGCTAGTCGGGACGTGACTAGCTCGCGTTTTACGGCGGTTTCGGTTTTTCGCGGTTTTGTTCTTAACTCGGACGATAGTGTAATCGACGTTTGTTTCGTTTTGCCGAGATAACGATCTTCCGAGTTCTCCGCGGATTTCCGTTGTTCGAAAATCTCTTTTAGTTTTATAAAACGATTCTTCGAGTTCTATAAAATGATTCTTCGAGTTTTATAAACGATTCTTCGAGTTTTATAAAACGATTATTCGAGTTTTATAAAGCAATTCTTCCAGTTTTATAAAACGATTCTTTGAGTTCTATAAAACGATTCTTCAAGTTTTATAAAACGATTCTTCGAGTTCTATAAAACGATTCTTCGAGTTTTATAAAACGATTTCTCGAGTTTTATAAAACGATTCTTCGAGTTTTATAATACGATTTCTTTTATCTTTTTGTGGGGAGTTTTGGCTATTGATTCCGTCGTACCGATTTTGACCCCAGCAGTTCACATACTTAATACATCTCCGAAAAGATAACACACATAAGTACTCCCCCATAAGTTATGACTTGTCTTAAAACAGAATCAAAACCAGTTGCAGCAAGTGGTGCAACCGGCGAGTACAGTGCAAACTGAGTTACGAAAGAAAATAAGAAAACATCATTGCTCCCCCACAATCATAGCCTTCATCTCAATCTTCTCCCCCTGCTTGTGAGCACACAGGTTAAAAACACATACGAAAGAAGAAATAGGAGATGCAGCAGAGTGAGAAGGGAACTAACCAGACACCGCGCGAGAGAGGTCAGCCACTATATCAGTCAGTGCTTGCAAAGCCTTGGCAGTGTCTTGAAGTGCCTCCTAAAGCTCTGCCTAAGTGATCAGACCCTGAGGAACCGTGATAGTGCCCAGCTCAACTATGGAGACTCTGCGAGGACCAGTCTTGCCACTTGGAGTAGACGGTGTGGGAGCAGGAGGAGGACGGGTGGTGCGAGCAGAGGTACGGACCTCCTGTGGTGGAGTTACCTTTCCCTTACCCTTTGCCTTAGCTCGAAGGAACTCATAGTTTTCTCCAACACGCTTGTCCTTCTTGTAGGGCGCAGGGGGAACATGTTTCTCACCACTCTTTGGCTGAAGGAAGTATTGCTTCTGGAGAATTCCCACAATGAGACGTGGAAAAATCAACCTCCGAGAGTCATTACGCTGAATTACTCCCAGATTCATGATCTGCTTGAAGATCAAGCTCCCCAAGTTAACCTTCACACCGTGTGCCATCTTGTAAATCAGCTTGGCCCTGTCAACTGACACATGGGTCTTGTGTGTAGAGGGAATCCAATTGTGTGCTGCAATGATCATCAGGGCTCCATAGCGAGGTGAGAGATCGGTGGTGGTCAGGCTAGCCCACGTCTTCTTGGTCTTCTCAGTCAAGAATTCAGCTAACCCAGTGACTGTGACTGCATCAATGGTCTCTTCCATGTCAGCTACTTTCTCAGACAGTGGTTCAAGGCCGAGATACTCGTTGATGACTGACGCAGAGAACTGATACACATGGCCTCGGACTTGTACCTCAACCTGACAATCATCATCTTCTACTTTAACATTCGGTAGTCCTGCATAAAATTCAGCCACCACCTGCTCTACATAACTTACACGAGATGTCACAGTCGACACCATGCCTCCCTTTTTGATAACCTCAACATACCCCCACTGATCTGGTTCGTCTACATCTACACTACGTTCAGCTATGAAGCTACGACCCGCAAACTGATCATACCTTTTCTTGGTCTCTGGTGTAGTAGCTGAAGCACTGGGACCTCCCTTCTTCCTGGATTTCACACGATCAGAGACCGTGGCTTCCTTTGTGAGGCTGGGAGGATTTGCAGCAGTTTGAGATGGCGTAGGAGCATCGTCTTCTCCAGTCTTGGATTTCTTTGAGACCGGAAGACCCAGCCTTTTGAGAACTCGCTTCGTTCTTGCTTTGATTGGTGGGGTTCCTTTAGATGTCGAACTCAACTCCACCGCGTCCTCGGCCTTTTGAGTAACTGTCAAGGGAAGATTCTCTAAGTCCTGAGAGCCTTCTTTCTGCTCCTCTGGGTCCGCTTCTTTCGCCTCAGATCCAGATTCGGTGTGTGTCTCAGCTAGGGCAGACGCAGTAGGAAGGGCTGGAGATTTGGGTATGGTGTCTTCTGGGGCAGTCGATGTCGCAGGTACATGAGATGTCATGAGAGTCGAGTCTTTGTGGTGCGAAGTACCGTGAAGCTCATCACTGTCTTCCGATTGAGCCTTCTCGTTCGCAGTGTTGAACAAATCAATCTCCTCAGTGACTTCAGGAAGGTTCGTTGACGGAGCAGGATTGTTGTGAGGCGGAGATGGCTTAGTCTCCGTCAGAGAGTCGGGGCCGATTTAACTCGGAGGCTGCATGCACGGCTGGAATGTCAGAGGGAGTTGCTGCGGTTGTCTTCTTCGTCTTTGCCATTTCGATGAAGGAGAGAGACGAGCACGATTTGGAAGTGGAGAGATGGACTGCTTAGGGTTTTACCCCACTATCTCCACTAAGAGGGAAAGTCAACCAACCTTTACTGAAATTACACCTCTGGTTCCCATACTTTGTTCACTTTCCCATTTGTAACCTGCACTTTTAATATCTCTCATCCAAACCATTAGCAAAGGCAACCATATCCTAGAATTTCAATGTATCATAAGACTTTCAGGGTAGCAATCAAACACGTGTACCAGTTCATAATTGGCCTGAATATGAGTAATTTTTTGAAAAACAAGAACAAAATTGCTTTTGTACCTTTTAGAATATGATGTGCCTGATCTGACTCAGCACCTAGTTCAAGCTGCACATATGAGACTTGTAGATTTTCCGATCTGGTGAACTCAAAAGTCTTTTTATGGCTAGCTTTCACACTGTTGTACCTTCATCAATCCTGGTGGATTTTCACTTCCTTATCCACGTGAGTGTGCTCCCCAGTTTTTCTTCTTCTTATTTTTTTTTGTTTCTGTTTTTTTTTTCTTCCGAACATCTTCACCTTTTCTTGTTGAGTGATAACGTTAATTCTAGCTGGGTTTCTGAACATTCACCCACATGAAAGCTTGTACCTCTCAGCAGGACTGACGGTACAACATGCAGCTCTTTTCCACAACGTTCTCAAGTGCCAAACACAATCTGAATCATATGTACCTCCTGAACCAGCACCTGTGTCAGACCCTGCATCACTTGACTCAACAATCAAGGTTACATACCCCAATGGCATTTCTTAGAGTGACAAATCGATTAAGATCAAGGGGTTTAGTGAAAATATCAGCCAACTGTAAATCAGTAACAACATGCTCAATTACTACCTGATTGTCCTCAACCAATTCTCGGATGAAATGGTGCCTTATGTCAATGTGCTTTGTCTGTGAGTGCTGGACTGGATTCTTCGAGATATCAATAGCGTTTTTGTTGTCACAGTATACCAGAAAGGGCCCAGAAGTCATTCCGTAATCGGCTGACATCTGTTTCATCCAAATCAGTTGCGTGCAACAACTACCCATAGCAATGTATTCTGCTTCTGCAGTAGATAGTGACACAAAATTCTGTTTTTTGCTCATCCATGATATGAGATTGTGAACTAAGAAGAAACAACCTCCACTGGTACTTTTCCTGTCATCAGCACATCCAGCCCAATCAGCATCGCAGTAACCTACCAGATTCTTGTTGGAGTTCTTTGCAAACTGTATTCCAAGACTTTCAGTTCCCTTGACGTATTTGATGATCCGTTTGACAGCATTCAAGTGAGACACCTTGAATTTAGCTTGATATGTTGCACACAACCCAACACTGAAGGAGAGATCAGGTCTGCTGGCTGTAAGGTACAACAGACTTCAGTTGCATCCATGTCTTCCCCTGCTCCGTCTCTTGCGAGTTTCACTGAAGTACTCATGGGAGTTCGTGAAATTTTGTTCTTCTCAAGCCCAAATCTTTTAACAAGATTATTGGCATAGGCAATTTGTGAGATGAACACCTCTTTCTCTGATTGAGTCACTTGAAGACCCAGAAAGTACTTGAGCTCTCCACACATACTCATCTCGAACTCATGCGTCATGTTATTCACAAACTCATTCACCATTGACTGTGAGGTACTTTCAAAGATGATATCATCCACATAGATTTGGACAATGATGATGTTCTTCTCATTCTCCATGAAGAACAAAGTCTTGTCTACACTTCCTCTCGTGTATCCTCCTTTTATTAGAAAACTGGTTAGACGCTCATACCATGCTCTTGGTGCTTGCTTCAAACCATACAGTGCTTTCTTCAACTTATACACATGACCTTGGTGAGCATAATCTTCAAACCCCTTTGGCTGCTCAACATACACTTCTTCTTGCAGTATCCCGTTCAAGAATGCACTCTTCACATCCATCTGATATACCTTGAAGTTAAAGATACATGCCATTCCCAAGAATAGCCTAATGGATTCCAAGCGAGCAACTGGTGCAAGTGTATCTTCAAAGTCTACACCTTCAATCTGCGAGTATCCTTGTGCCACAAGCCGTGCCTTGTTGCGAACCACCTCTCCATGTTCATCTGTCTTGTTCTTGAAGATCCATTTGGTTCCTACTATGTTAACTCCTTCTGGTCTTGGCACAAGTTTCCACACATCATTCCTTGTGAACTGCTCTAGTTCTTCCTCCATTGACACAATCCAGTATTCATCACGTAGTGCTTCACCATATGTCTTTGGCTCCATGGTGGACACAAAGCAGGCGAATTACACCATCACCCTGAAGTTAATCACTTTTCCACGAGTCTTTCGTCCCTCATTTAATTCTCCGATTACATCATCAACAGAATGATTCCGATGTACTTGTTGAATCACTTGAGTTGATGCAACCTCTTCTGACTCAGTTGTTTCTTGCACTTCTTCTCCCTTCTTGGCCTATGATGCCTCTGTTTTCTCATCTGACTCATAATCTTCCCAGCTTATGACCGACATATCATCAAATACCACGTTCAATGATTCCATGATTATGGCTGACCGTTTGTTGAACACTCGGTATGCTGTGCTAGTCCCTGAATAACTCAGGAAGATAACTTCATCGCTTCTTGAATCAAACTTCCCAAGATATTCCTTATCATTTAGAATATAGCACCTGCAACCAAAAACATGAAAGTACCCAAGGTTAGGTGTTTTACCGGTCCACATTTCATAAGGAGTTTTCGTGGTCCCTTTTCTCACATACACCGGTTGATGATATAGCACGCAGTGCTAAGTGCCTCAGCCCAGAACCTTTGAGGTATCTTGTTGCCATGTATCATAGCCATGCCCATCTCTTGCAGCGTTCGATTCTTTCGTTCAACTACACCATTTTGTTGTGGTGTCCTGGGAGCCGAGAACTGGAGAGCTATTCCTTTCTCTTCGCAAAACTGAGTCATGAGTTCATGCTGAAACTCTCCTCCATGATCGCTACGTATCTTCTTGATTCCTCCTCTCTCGTTGATCAACTGTAAAGCCCATATCTTGAAACTCTCCACTGTTTCTGACTTCTCTCTGATGAATCTCACCCACGTAAACCTTGTGAAATCATCCACTAGTACAAACACATACTTCTTTCCTCCAATACTCCCGATTTGCATTGGCCCCATGAGATTCATGTGAACTAGATCCAATGATGCCAAGGTTTGTACATCTGGAACCTTCTTGTGTTGTACCTTCACCTGTTTGCCTTGGGTGCAAGCTCCACATACGATCTTTTTTTCTAACCGAAGCTGAGGTACTCCACGTATCATGTTTTTTTTGATTAGGGTGACCATGTTTCGCAGATTCATGTGTCCTAGACGTTGATGCCAAAGTTCTATATCACCTAGTGAGGATTGTGCAGACAAGGCATAGACGCATTTAGCTTTCTTTTCCCACATGTAGCAGTTGTTGCCAGCTCTAATCCCTTGAATAATAGTTATTCCATGCTTGTTAATAGCTCGACACTCAGTGGCTGTAAATAGCACCGAGAGTCCTTCATCACATAGTTGACTTACACTGATCAGATTGGCTTTTAGACCTTTGACGAAGTATACATTCATTAGCTTAGGTAGTTCACTATCGCATGTAGCACCTTTTCCTTTGATGGCTCCTTATCCTCCATCGCCAAAAGTGACTTTTCCACCTTTTACCTTTTTTAGGTTGTCCAAGTACTCTGTGTTTCCAGTCATGTGTCTCGAGCATCCACTGTCAAAATAACATGGTGCTTCTACATCATCATCTTCCGTAACTAGTGCCATGCTACAGCTGAGACCAGATCCTGTAGTATTGGAAGGGTACAAATCTGCCTTCTTCATCCAACCTCGATTAGTACTACCAATTCTCCAGAACTTTTGTTGCTTCCACACTTGCTTGACCTTCTCCAAATATTTCTGACAGAAACGTTTGTAATGACCATACCTCCCACAGAAGTAACATCCATCAGACTGTCTTGTAGTACTACTTGTTACAGTTTTCTTGGCATGCATGAATCCTCCCGAGACAAAGTTGGTCATCCATGTGGCATTGCTTTGTCTTCCAGTGTATCCAAGCCCCATGTGTGAGCTCTCTGTTCTGCCTTGTGATAGAATCTTGTCGAGCTGTTTGGTACCGTGAGCATCTTGATCTTCTTGTATTGCTGGTTCAACTTCGACTGTAATTCTGAGGAGACTTTCTTCTCAGCTATCACCTCCTGGCTGAGATCTTCAGCTTGCTTGGCAAGGAATAGCTTTTCTTTTATGAGGTTCACTCTTTCTTTAGCAAGCTCAGTTTCCGTTTGAAGTTCAAGTCGGACTTTTTCCAGTTCTGCTTCAAGACTTTCCTTAGCTTTCTCAAGTGCCTTATTCTCAGCTCCAAGTCTTAAAACTGTCTCACATATCTCTTTTAGCTTTCAGTTAACTCTTTCTCAGATTCACTCTCGCTCTCCGAATCAGACTCGAATTCTGTAATCCCCAAAAATGCCACAAAGTTATTTA
This sequence comes from Eruca vesicaria subsp. sativa, assembly GCA_932364175.1. Taxonomy (NCBI): domain Eukaryota; kingdom Viridiplantae; phylum Streptophyta; class Magnoliopsida; order Brassicales; family Brassicaceae; genus Eruca; species Eruca vesicaria. Next base: position 13,726 of record CAKOAT010277711.1, on the reverse strand, counting down.
GTTCTTCTTCACTGTCGCTATCGGAGTCACTGTCATCGTTCCCAATCAGCGATTTCTCTTTCTTCTTCTTGCCATCAGTTTCACATTCAGCTTGAGTATGACCGAATCCTTTGCACCCAAAACACTGAAATTCTCTCCTCTTTACTGTGGGGCAATCAGTTCGCACATGTCTGAAACCTTTGCACTCGTAGCACTTCACATCGGACTTCTTGACGATTTTGTCCAACTCACCCGTCTTGGTTTTGAATTGAACTTCTTGTAGGATTGTCCTTGCTCCATTTTCCTGAGTGCTCTGTTAAACCTTCGAACGAGTAGACTCAGCGGATCGTCACCTACATCATCTTTTTAAATTGACGTAAGTGCAATTCCTTTTACTTTCTTTCCACTGAGCCAGCTCCATCTCATGAGCTTGCATCATTCCCACTACTTCATCATAGCTTATGTCGTCAGTGTTGAGAGCAACTTCCATGGCTGATTTATGGCCTCTGAACCTCTCTGGTAGACATCTCAAGAACTTCTTCACCATTTTCTTCTCTTTGTACTTCTTTCCGAGAGTGAGAGCCTTTTGAGCCAGAGAACTTAGCTTGGAACTGAAATCAGCAATCGATTCATTCTCATCCATCTTTAGGTCTTCGAAGCGAGTATCCAACATATCTCTTCTCGAACTTAACCTCTTCTTAGTTCATTCAAAGTGTCTCTGAAGAATATCCCAAGCTTCCTTTGCTGACTCACATCCCTGAATCAGTTCAAATTGCTTCCTTGCTACACTGCAGTGAATAGCAGTGAGAGCCTGTGCATTGAACTTTGCGAATTTGTTCTCGTCTTCAGTCCACAGCTCTTCTGCTTTAGGAACATCTTCACCATCTTCGCCCCGTGCAACATGATGTTTCCAACCAGACTCAACTGCTTTCCACGCAAGCGGATCAATTCCTTTGATTGTTGCCTTCATTCTGGCTTTCCAGAACCCATAGTTTCCAACTTCCAAAATGATTGTCCATTTTCTCCGCAGGATCCTTACCTGTTGAAAAAAAAAACACAAGTACCTGCTCTGATACCAATTGTAAGTGTAAGAGTAGTGCAGTACAGAAACTAGAACACACAGTAAGACATGATTATTCTTCTCAAGAAAATACGACTAGATAAATCCTTTTAAAAGGTTCTTACAAGATCTCTTAAAAGCAATTCTCAATCAAGCTCAAGGCAACCTTGACTTGTTGACTAGCCTAAACTATTCAAGACTTACCACAGTCGTTGAATAACTTCTAACCCTTAGAATTTTGTCTCACCTTACTCGGACTCACAAAACTCTCTATAGCTAAAAGCTTTTCCCAGTGTGTTGGCCGACTACAACCCAGTCGACCCTCTCTTTATAACTAGAGAGAAAACCCTAAGTTCTACCTAATCGAAATTTTCCATTTTCTATTACAGCGAATAAGACAAACTTCCTCTTTCTAGATCGTTTGCTTCTTCTTCACTTCTATTCTTTAAAGCCCAACATAAAGAATATCTTCATTAAAGTCTCTTTCTTTTTTCCTCCTCTTCTCACGACTCCGCACTTCTCTCAGTAGTTCATGTCGTGCTTCATGAACTACTTCAACTCCGTCTGCACCATACATCTTCAGATATAGCTACTATATATATACGTGTCTGATCTCGGATTTGGAGTTACATAGAAAATGGAGAGCTAGTTAATAATGATAAGGGCTAAAAGGGTATCGTATGGACCAAGAACGGCTGATTTTTCTTGGATGTGAAGGAATCTCAAGGGGACTGAATCTGGTCTCGACAAAATCCATGGATGCCCGAGACGGAATATCTCGCCGTACGAGGACATGATTTACTTGCAAGTTGTAACATATATTTGTAATAATGTCATACTAATATTTAATCATGTAACTCATTATATCTATCACAGACTTGTATATGCATTTCAAGATATATCCGTAAACTACATAAAGAAAAAGAATTAAGATTTGTCTGTCTATCATATACAACTATGGATTATGTTTAACTGTGATTTTTTTAGCCTTTTTTTTTTTAAATATACAATTAGAAAGTCGTTTTAACTGCTATAACTTGTGTATATGTGTTGCTAATGAATTGTGTGATCTTTAGAATATCTGCTATAACTTGTATGTTAACTGCCGATACACGAGTGTTGATAAGTTACTTTTAACAGAAAAGACATGAAATTTTCAGTAATGTATGCCATGAGAATTAGAGAATATTGGATATCGAGTTTTATGGTTGAAAACATCACTTTTATTTTATTTTATTTATTCCGACGACAGTAGGGAAAAGTTTACGTGCATGAGTACGTAGGTGGGGGTATTTATCAAAACCCCTTAATTATTTTTGGTCGTCATGGACCTAGTAGAATGGGATCATCCTTAGACCTAACTTCTCAACACGAGAAGAAACCGAAGTAACATGGGTAGTAGCATAATAAACTTTGATGAATTTGACGAGTAGGGTCGAATCCTTATCACTAGTGAGAACTAGTTGTGGTGGAGTTCGATATGGCCCTGGAGGGACTCCGACGGTTCTGGTTCCGACAGGAGTGGTGAAATTGTAGATGTTTATACCTCCTACTTCCCCGGCTTTCTCTATTTTAAACACGCTGTTTCTTTCCCGCGGGCTACCACCGACGAGAATATCAGGCTGAGTGCGATTCTCTGCGAAGTCATCGACTTGCCAAAACTTGGAGAGGTCCTTGCAGACGTTGGACTTGAACTCGATGGTTATATCCAAACTTGTATTGACAAATGTGTTATCCCTGATGAACCCCTTTGAAAATGCTATGCTAACGGGCGTTCCCAGTTCTTCCGGTAGCGATCCGGTGATGCCAGGTGAACAACCGGAAACTCTAGCAGCAAGTGGGACAAGACCACCTCTGCTAAGCTCGGTAGTGACCGGTTGGATGAAGTATGCTTCATTGATCTGTACTTCGTCACCGTCGGTGTCGGTTACCGGTTCTCCTCCGTGGGTGCAGACAGATGCAGCCAACAGGAGAGTGATGAGAAAGGAGGCCAATGGGAATGATGATGACATGATTGAGTTTTTTTATTCTTTTTTAATGTTTGAGTGAGTTGAGCTATTGAGATCAGACACATTGTATCGGTATTTATAGGAAGTCTTGCGGTCTAATTTAGACCCGCTTACTGTTCTTAAAAAACAAACAGCTTTGTGACAGTAAAAAGAAATATGATTGATCTTTTTCATTTGTGTTAAATAAATATCTATCTTACTTTGGTAAGTTGTTACAAGGTTTTTGTTTTTGCTCACGTCATATTACTTATGATCATTCATTCATTCTCGTGATGGGTTCGTTTTAGCAGTGATAGTTGAAAATAGGGGTTTAAACTTTATGCTGTTCATTTCCAACTTCGATTTTTAGCACGAGGAACATGCAAAACGGTTCATGTTAACTAACATATAAAGGATGATCAAATAATTGATGGGAAGAAGACAATACTTCTAATCGTAATTCTAAACACCTCATCTGTTTTTTCTTCTTCTGTTAAATAGTTGCTATTTCTTTTTTTTATAGCACATTCATCTGATTCATGAAACACAATGAATTATACTTAAGTAGAAATAAAAATACAGCTAATCATCTCCTTGCAATCAGTTCCAAAGCTCTGGCATGGCGAATGTTGAAGCATGTTCTTCATTTCCCACCGCAGTGCCTCCAACTCTGAATACAACGCCGATTCCACTCTATCAAAATTTCGCATTCCCATTAACTGACCCTTACCCGAACTATCATTCAACACCCATCCACAGCCACTGAAAAGATCAAAAGAAATCCAAGATCCATCTACCATGCATATGTTGCCCATACTTAGGGTCTGGTTGATGTATAGCATATTTGCATGGTTTTAACCTTCTTATCTTGTTTGTTTTTGTTCATTTAGGACTTCATTTAGACTTGTTTAGGATGCATTTGCATTGAATATGTCTTTATAAGGTATGGAAGATGCAAAATGACTACTTTGGAGCTTTTGGAAGTGATTTAAGGACAAGACTAGCTGATGTTCGAGTGTGAGTCCAGATGATAAACTGCCCCAGCGGCATAGAGATCTCGTAGCGGCCTAGCAACGATGTCGAGAAGCCGCTGCACCAAACCTTCTGTGAGACTAAGTACGGCAGCGGCTAGTGGGGGCGGTTTTTGGCAGCGGCCAAGTGTGATTTTCGGAAATTAAATTAGCCAAGTCCCTGTTTGATATCGGCATAACGCAGCGGCATAGTGACACCAAAAATGAGGAAATGGGAGCTAAGTGTGGCAGAGGCTAGAGGGAGCGGTTTGAAGCTGAGCGAAAGGCCGCTGGGCCACTATAGCGGCATGATGTAGCGGCCTCCATAGGCCGCTGTGAGCATAAAAAAAAGTCAAGATTCCGAGTTTGACCAGACTTTTTACTTCTTTTGTTTGGGCCAGCTCAGGTTGGTTGGATTGGCGCAGTTTGATTTTAGTTTACTATAAATACCTTAAACCTTATTTTGGGATCTTATCTTGTATTCTCTCAAAACCTAAGTACTTATTTGGTGAAAGATCATAACTTTATCTTCTTTTCATCTTATTCTCTTGAGTTTGTTGAGTAATCTTGATCTCTAATCATGTTTAACCAACATTTAATCATTGTTGTTAGGTTAATCATGTGTATTAGTGAGTAGATCCATTTTAGATTCATGGGATAGGTTGGTAAGGGTGATCAAGTGTAGATCTAAGGTGTTAGGTGATAGATCCTTGTGTTTCCTTGTTAGTTGAGTGATTTTAATGCTTGATTAATGTTGGCCTCTTTAATCATGATCATTAGACTTTAACCACCCACAAGGTGTTTGTTTAATTGTCTGAACCAACTCATCTAGCTTTAATACTACCTAGCCAATGATCATTTGCATCTAGGAAGTTTTAGATAGTTATTAAACTTAATCCTAATGATTGCTTGAATTAATTAAGCCAATGACCATTTGTGTTTGATTAATGAAAGCAAATGAGTATTTGTGTAGACCTAGAACTTGCTTAGCATTGTTGTTTAGCACTACAAGAAATATCGGCTTTGTTAGCACACCGAAAATGCTATGAAAGGGTTTTAGTAGCGTTTTTAGAAACAATACCATGTTAACTTTGGGTTTATTATGGGCTTCCAACTTAAAACCAATTGGTTTTAAGTTGGAAGCCCATAATAAACCCAAAGTTAACATGGTATCAGAGCCCAGATCCTAAAAGCCCTAAACTCCTAATTAATTAATTACCCTTCCGACCGGGTATATAGGTCGTGTTTAACCTTCCGGCTAGGTATAATTGACGTATTTGACTCGCTCGACCGAGTATAACTGTCTTAAAAAGTTCCGAGATTTCTGGCCGATAAGAGCCATCATCTCGAGGAGGGGTATTAGGGATAATGTATCCCACATCGGGAATTCAAAGGGACCTTAAGTAATATATAAAGAGTTAGGGCCAATCCACTTATCACCAATTGGTTTTAAGTTGGAATCCCATAATAAACCCGAATCTAACATGGTATCAGAGCGATAAGATCCTTTGACCTAATTTACTACAACTACTACTATACCGATGTTGGGCCCTCTGTGAATGTTATTCCCACATTGTCCACGCTTCAGACCTAGAGATGTCTGAGCGTGAGGGAGGGTATTGATGAGAAACATCCCACATCGGAAATATAAGAATTAATCTACTACTATATAAAGGGTTGGAGCCAATCCACTAATTACCAATTGGTTTTAAGTTGGAAGCCCATAATAAACCCGAATCTAACATGGTATCAGAGTGATAAGATCCTTTGACCTAATTTACTACAACTACTACTATACCGATGTTGGGCCCTCTGTGGATGTTATTCCCACATTGTCCACTCTTCAGACCTAGAGATGTCTGACCGTGAGAGAGGGTATTGATGAGAAACATCCCACATCGGAAATATAAGAATTAATCTACTACTATATAAAGGGTTGGAGCCAATCCACTAATCACCAATTGGTTTTAAGTTGGAAGCCCATAATAAACCCAAAGTTAACATGGTATGTCTGCCGCAGCTATGGTAGACCCTCCCCCCCTATTGTAGCGTTTTTCCATGAGCTATAAAAAATAAAGATATTGTAGCGTTTATTTGTGAGTTATTAAACTAATGCCTTGTAGCATTTGAGTCGTGTTACGATATTCATTTTTATAGCTTTTTTTGTAGTGCTGTGAAATATTATCTCAATCTCATCAAACCCTTAAATATTAATCATAAACTTTAGGGGTTTTTGCCAAAACTAACCCACAACTTGGTTTTAACCCCAATACTAGACCCCAACTTGAATGAAATGCAAATCTAACCTAAAAGGACTATGAAATTACAATATAGTCCTCTGTGGCCAAACAAAAAAACAGAAGACATTTTTACGAATATAACCCCAGTAAGTTGTCTGAGTCGGGCTGAGTTACTTTTCAGTCGTCTGGACGACTGAAATGTTAGTTGTCTGGACGATTGAATCTTAAAAATAATTTATAAATTCTGTAAAAAATATTTTTATGAGTGAAAAAATAAAAACATGTAATTATAAACATTTATAAGTGATATAAATTAAGAAATGATAAAATTGATTTGTTTTCAGCATAGATGAGTGGAAGTAGTGAATCATGATATTCTTTGGTTTAAGGGTTTGGCAAACATATGTTGTAGTATTGTATGTAATCTTAGGGTTAGATTTTGAAAAGATGAAATGTTTTTTTGAAAAAATTAATTTGACCTCTATGTGTTTATTTCTGTGTATAGTAAACATTTTTCAAGTTTAATTTAATGTTTCGAAGTGTTTAATTAGAGAATAAAGTTTAGGGGTTATGTTTAGGGATTAGACGACTGAAATTTCAGTCGTCTGCTTTAAATTATTTCCCAGACGACTAAGCTTTAAATTATTTCTCAGACGACTGAAATTTCAGTCGTCTGCTTTAAATTATTTCCCAGACGACTGAAATTCAGTCGTCTAATTGTACCGAATCGTTAATTTTAACATTTTACGTTTTAACCTAACCGAATTTTTACCGGACATATAAAAGCTATTTTTTTCACTTTTTCACAATTTTCCGAAATCCTAGCGCCGTTTCTCTCCAAGGATGATTGTAAAGGCGATTTCGACGAATCTCTCCGATTTCGACGAATCTCTCCGTTTTCGCCGGTAATCTCTCCGATTTCGACGAATCTTGTTTTTCTTTCATGGCTTAGAGTATTTTCGTAGTTTAAACTGACCATCCCCTTCCTTTTTTTCAGATATGAAATCTCGTAGCCCTTTCCTTCGCCGCCGGTATGTTATATCTTATGTTTTAAGGCGTTTAGCCGCCGGAAAACCCTAAAAATTGTAGTCTTGACTCTTCTTTTCCCTTCGATATGCAGATCTGTAACCGCTAGGGACAACTCTTCTTTTCACATCTTCTCCGTCTAAATCTTCTCCGACTATAAGTCGTCATAGTAGTCTTCTCACTTCGTGGAAGCCTTCTACGAAGTCTTACTCTCTGGACGACTTACATGTAAGTCGTCCAGAGAGTAAGACTCTGTAGAAGACTTCCAGGAAGTCGTCTGAGTAGTCTTCTCACTTCCTGGAAGCCTTCTACGAAGTCTTACTCTCTGGACGACTTACATGTAAGTCGTTCAGAGAGTAAGACTCTGTAGAAGACTTCCAGGAAGTCGTCTGAGTAGTCTTCTCACTTCTTGGAAGCCTTCTACGAAGTCTTACTCTCTGGACGACTTACATGTAAGTCGTCCAGAGAGTAAGACTCTGTAGAAGACTTCCAGGAAGTCGTCTGAGTAGTTATCTCACTTCCTCGAAGTCGTCTGCTAGTCTTCTATAGTATTTAGAATAGTGTGCTACCTTTGTGGTTGAGATGGTTGTTTGTGATTGTTTGCAGGCCTTAAAATGGATATATCAGAACTGCCGCCGAGGTTGTTTACATTAGGAGAAGAGCCCCCTGCACTGAGGAGCATTTCGTATCATTCTGATGACAAGAAGTTGTTTGAAGCTCTATCTGAAAATCTCAGACCTGATGAATATGAGGATCTGAAAGC
>CAKOAT010277600.1:3914-32499 GCA_932364175.1 Eruca vesicaria subsp. sativa | reverse complement strand
AAAGCGTGTCCGAAAGATAGTTATCCGCTGCCGCATATTGATCGCTTAGTCGAGGCAACCGCGGGAAACAAACTCTTATCTTTCATGGACGCCTTCTCGGGATACAATCAGATCATGATGAATCCCGACGATCGGGAGAAAACCGCATTCATAGCCGATCGTGGAACCTACTGCTATAAAGTGATGCCTTTCGGTCTAATGAATGCTGGCGCGACTTACCAACGACTCGTCAACCGAATGTTATCCGAACAACTCGGAAAAACAATGGAAGTGTACATCGACGATATGCTCGTGAAATCGCTCAAAGAGCAAGACCACGTCATACACCTCCAAGAATGTTTCGAGAGGCTCAACCTTCATAACATGAAGTTGAACCCGGCAAAGTGTCGGTTTGCCGTCGCGTCTGGAGAATTTCTAGGGTACCTCGTCACTTACCGCGGAATCGAGGCTAACCCGAAACAAATCACGGCGCTAATAGAGATGGTCTCTCCCAGGACGAAACGCGAAGTACAAAGACTGACCGGCAGGGTCGCAGCACTTAACCGTTTTATCTCGCGATCAACGGATAAATGTCTACCTTTTTACGAGACATTAAAGGGAAACAAAAAGTTCGAATGGTCAGAGGAATGCGAGAAGGCTTTCCAACAGCTCAAACATTACCTAGCTACCTCGCCAGTCTCGCGAAACCCATAGAAGGAGAACCATTATTCCTCTATATCGCAGTATCAACGACCGCCGTAAGTGGCGTCCTTATCCGAGAAGAACGCGGCGAACAAAAGCCGATCTTCTACGTAAGTAAGACACTACTGGACGCGGAGACGCGATATCCGATGATGGAGAAATTGGCTTTGGCCGTGGTCATGTCCGCAAGGAAACTTAGACCGTATTTCCAGTCTCACACCATCGTCGTTCCCACTTCATTCCCTCTCCGCACCATTTTGCACAGTCCCAGCCAATCGGGAAGGTTGGCAAAATGGGCGATCGAGCTGAGCGAGTACGATATTGAATATCGCTCAAAGACTTGCGCGAAATCACAAGTGCTCGCAGACTTCATAGTGGAACTCCCGATGGGAAGTACGTCCAACCAAGAGCCGAACTCGACCTGGATCTTGTACGTTGACGGATCCTCGTCCAAACAAGGTTCTGGGATTGGCATCCGACTTGCATCCCCAACGGGAGAAGTATTGGAACAGTCATTCCGATTGATTTTCCACGCTTCAAACAACGAAGCCGAGTATGAGGCCTTGACCGCAGGACTACGATTAGCTCACGGACTAAAAATTCGTAACCTTCACGCATACTGCGACTCCCAACTAGTGGCTAGCCAATTTAGCGGGGAATACGAAGCAAGGGACGAAAGGATGGAAGCGTATCTGATCTTGGTAAAAGACCTAACTCAGAGGTTCGATCAATTCGCTTTGACTAGAATTCCTCGAGCAGAAAACGCCCAGGCAGACGCTTTGGCCGCCCTAGCATCCAGCTCAGATCCTGGTATGAGCAGGGTAATTCCCGTTGAATTTATCGAACACCCTAGCATCGGACCGCCCATAGTCATAAATCTGATCAACGAACCAGAAGACGATGTGGAGGAAGACCACCCGGTCGAAGATCAGTCCGATTACGGATTTAATCGTCAGTGGATGGAAACAATCCTCGCATACTTAACCAACGGAGAACTTCCATCAGAAAAATGGGCGGCCCGAAAGATAAAAACCCAGGCCGCACGGTACGTCGTAATGGACGGAGAACTTTACAAATGGAGGTTCTCCGGACCACTGATGACCTCCGTTCAAGGGGAGAAAGCGCGCCAGGTTATGCAGGAAGTGCATTCCGGATCTTGCGGAAACCATTCTGGCGGGAGATCCCTCGCAATAAAAATCAAGCGCCACGGATATTTCTGGCCAACGATGGTAAAAGATTGCGAGGATTTTTCGCGAAAATGCGAGAAATGTCAGCGGCACGCTCCGACTATTCACCAACCCGCCGAGGTCCTTTCATCTATCTCGGNCGGATATTTCTGGCCAACGATGGTAAAAGATTGCGAGGATTTTTCGCGAAAATGCGAGAAATGTCAGCGGCACGCTCCGACTATTCACCAACCCGCCGAGGTCCTTTCATCTATCTCGGCACCATACCCGTTCATGCGGTGGTCAATGGATATAGTCGGGCCAATGCACGCGTCAAAACAAAAACGCTTCCTTCTGGTCTTGACCGATTTCTTCTCTAAATGGGTCGAAGCCGACTCCTACGCAAGCATCAAAGACGCTCAAGTAGAAAGTTTCGTATGGAGGAACATAGTCTGTAGACATGGAGTACCATACGAAATCGTGACGGATAATGGATCCCAATTTATCTCGACTAGATTCGAAGCTTTTTGCGAAAAATGGAATATACGGTTGACAAAATCGACTCCAAGATATCCTCAAGGCAACGGACAAGCCGAAACTATTAATAAAACGATCCTCGACGGTCTCAAGAAACGCCTCGACGCCAAAAAGGGAAAATGGGCCGAAGAACTCGAAGGAGTTTTGTGGTCGCACCGCACAACCCCGAGGCGAGCAACGGGCGAAACTCCTTTCGCTCTCGTATACGGAACGGAATGCATGATTCCAGCAGAAGTCGAGTTCCCAGGAGTAAGTAGGAGACTGCTCCCGGAAAGAGAAGAGGCAAACAACCTAATGCTTCTCGACGAACTCGACCTGATTAACGAACGGCGGGATCAGGCACTCGTTCGAATTTAAAATTATCAGCAAGCGGCCGCCAAGTACTATAACGCAAACGTACGTAACCGCAGATTTCACGAAGGCGAGCTAGTCTTACGAAAAGTCTTCCAGAACACCGCAGAACGAAACGCCGGTAAACTAGGAGCAAACTGGGAAGGACCGTACAAGGTCATAAAAGTAGTCCGACCCGGAGCATACGAAATCGCAAACATCCAGGGCATCAAATTTCCCAGATCCTGGAACGCGATGCACCTCAAAAAGTACTATCACTAGGCGGCACGCCCGCACAAAACTGAACTACGAGACGGGTTGATCCCCTCAAAAGGGTACGTAGGCATCTTGTCGCAAGATAAGACCAGCTGTCCCCCTCGTTCGAAAGGGGGGGGGGAGTAGGTGAGTATACGTATACTCGTATACTCCCAAAATTTCAAAACTCGAAATTTCTCAAACTTTTTCAGCAAACGCATCGAAAGAAAAAACAAAATTCTGAATATAGCGAGACGTCGCCAATGTTCGAAAAAAACGTTCCTCTCCAAAAAACAATAAACAGTCCGTCCGCGACTGTAAAATACGCAAAACTTCTTAATATACGTATCCTTCGCGAAGGCCCCAATTGCGCAAACATCTACCGCTTAAAAATAGTTCGTTGCTGATCACAACGAACTCGCAACAGTCTTAAACAAACTTAAGTTATCTCGCAGAGATAGCTCTCGAACACCCGACACAAGGGTAATATCGCTATAAAAGCAATCCAAACTTTTGGTCAGCACTTCCGGGAAACTTAGTAATTGTTCCCGGTGAGATGCTCGGTTCCAACCAGACGAATCGTATAAGCCGAGAACCTATCGCGGATTCTAAATCGGTATGGAATCAGGTTAAAATTGCAACAGGCAAAACGAAAGCCGACTAGTCATCGCACAGCCTTAACCCGAAAGTAAACCTAGGTCTTGCCCTAAACCCAACACACTGGTCGCTAACGTCTCAAGGCATGAATTGAGATCCTAAAGGCATGTCTCTTCGTCTATATCTAAACGCACACTCGATTTACTAAAAATCCTAAAACGAGCAAACGAATAAGGCGATCCACTAAGGGAACGTAATGCGAGACGACAACTCGCGGACCTCCCACAATATCGACTCAAATCAGAAGGTTCAAATAAAACCGATTATCCATTATGAAAATAAAAAGTTGCCAAAGCAACAAGGGATTCAAAGCCATAGAAGGCCAGTCCCAAACAAGTACAAAAGCCGCACTCGGCCAAATACATAAAAATCTAATTTTTTTTTAAAAAAGTCTCATAAGAGACTACAGCTTCAAACATTCTCCGCATATGGAGCCTCATCCTCATCCATCGCATTACCTTCACCCTCGACAGCAACCTCCGGGCCGTCGCTCTTGTCCGCATCAGGCTGAGGTGCGTCTTCAGCAGCGAGAATCGGATCGGAATCGCTCCCCTCGACAGGAATAGACCTTTCCGTCACACGGACAACTGATTCCTCAAAACTCTTCATCTTGCGCTGAAGTCTGCGCAGCTCTGAAGCCTTGGACTTCTTCTCATCCTTCGCTTTGATCAGGGAAACCGCGGTCCTTCCAAGGTCACGATCCAGGTCGCTAATCCGAGCTTCGAGTCGAGACACTTCCGCGGAATGCACTTCTTCTATCGATTTCAGTTTCCCTTCGAGCTGAGCCGACCTCTCCTGCGACTCGGCTAACTCTTTGACTAAACGCTCAACTTCGGACCCGCACTCTTTGATCATCCCATCGATCAACGAAACAAACTTAAAAAAAAAAAAAAAAAAAAACCAAGAAAGACGGTCAGCTGCGAACATAATCTTTAAAAACGTATGATTGCGAACCCGTACCTTGGTGCGTTTCTGCGACATCGAATCGTGCTCGGTGTCTTGCTAGACGAAGCCCCGGTCTCGGAACCCTTCACGGCTCTCTTTCTCGCAGGAGCATCTGGGTTCGGACGAGTTCTCTTGCGGCTTTTCGCTGAAGCAGGCAGCGTCACGCTAAGCGCCGGAAGTCCCAAGACAATCACCCTCTTAACCGGAGCAGGAGGTCCCAGAATCGTAACTGGATCAACCGCAGTGGGAGCTGCAACCGGTTCAACTGCGGCAGGAGTCGTAACTGATTCAACGGCGGTAGGAGCCACGACCGGTTTGATCACGGCTGGAGACACGAATGACTCTATCATGGTGGGGGCTACAGCTAGTCCGACCTCAGCGGAAACAGTGACGTTTTCGGCTGCAAGGAGGGGCGAAACAGCAGGCGCACCCGACGGTTCAGTGGCAACACCCGCCGAGGAGCCCACTACCGCATCCGCCGTTTCGGCCAAAATAGCCTTGACTTCTCTTGCAAGGACGGACGAATCCACTGGGGGTACGTCGCTCGACACGGCATCTTCCTCAGCGTCGCTATGATCCATCTCGTCTTGAAACAAGAGAAACTCGGAAAGCCGAGCATCCTGCGGATATGCCGGAGGATTGTCACTGGATGGGACCTCACGGTTTTGCTGATCACCTTGGGAAGAAGACATCTTAAGAATTTTTCTAGAGAGAAGTTGGAGGGAAACTTGAAAGATGGAAGATATGAGAAGTAATGATCCAATACTTATAGAAAAAGGAGAGCTCTCCCTCGTAATAAGACGAATCTCAGCCGTAGATTCCGATTAAAATCTAACTTCATCCGACCGCAAAATTTCCTCAAGAAATTGCGGACTGGGGGGCTAACTGTTGGTGTCGAAAACCGTACTCTCGAAATCAACGTCTGTGATAACTTCTATAAAAGGGGGATCATTACTTTCCGCAAAAGTGATTTTATAAAACTCAGAGATCGTTTTATAAAACTTGAGAATCGTTTTATAAAACTCGAGAATCGTTTTATAAAACTCGAGAATCGTTTTATAAAACTCGAGAATCGTTTTATAAAACTTGAGAATCGTTTTATAAAACTCAGAGATCATTTTATAAAACTCGAGAATCGTTTTATAAAACTAGAGAATCGTTTTATAAAACTTGAGAATCGTTTTATAAAACTCAGAGATCATTTTATAAAACTCGAGAATCGTTTTATAAAACTCGAGAATCGTTTTATAAAACTCGAGAATCGTTTTATAAAAACTCGAAGAATCGTTTTATAAAACTCGAGAATCTTTTTATAAAACTCGAGAATCGTTTTATAAAACTCGAGAATCGTTTTATAAAACTCGAGAATCGTTTTATAAAACTCGAGAATCGTTTTATAAAACTCGAGAATCGTTTTATAAAACTCGAAGAATCGTTTTATAAAACTCGAGAATCGTTTTATAAAACTCGAGAATCGTTTTATAAAACACGAGAATCATTTTATAAAACTCGAGAATCGTTTTATAAAACTCGAGAATCGTTTTATAAAACTCGAAGAATCGTTTTGTAAAACTCGAGAATCATTTTATAAAACTCGAAGAATCGTTTTACGAAACCTCAAAAAACCGAAACAGCCGTAAAACGCGAACTAGTCACGACTAGTTCGCCCATGGGTGAACTAGGAGATACTCCACTAGTTCGCCCATCGGCGAACTAAGCCGGCCCGGCTTAGTTCGCCGATGGGCGAACTAAGAGTCATTCAACTAGTTCGCCCATCGGCGAACTAAGCTGGCCCGGCTTAGTTCGCCGATGGGCGAACTAAAAACTTCTCGGATATCCCGCGCCTCGATCTCCCGCATTCCCGATTCGAAACTTACGTCTTTCGACAAGGTCACGTTCTAAACTACGGCCGAAACATCTCCCGTTCCATCTCGATCCGACTTACCGTTCGAGTTTTACGATAAAAACCGTAAAACTTCGCTTTCTCGGAAAGAACTCGAGGAAATCGTATAAAACGGCAACGGTTAAACGAAACACCGAACATTGCCTAAACTNGCATTCCCGATTCGAAACTTACGTCTTTCGACAAGGTCACGTTCTAAACTACGGCCGAAACATCTCCCGTTCCATCTCGATCCGACTTACCGTTCGAGTTTTACGATAAAAACCGTAAAACTTCGCTTTCTCGGAAAGAACTCGAGGAAATCGTATAAAACGGCAACGGTTAAACGAAACACCGAACATTGCCTAAACTATACGATTTATTCGAGATTTCTCGTCGAAATCATAAAAACGCGTTTTTAATAAAAAACGCCGAGTAAGTCGTAAAAAACGTGTTTTTAATAAAAAAGTCGAGTAAATCGTAAAACCTTGCGATTAACTCGAGTAATTTATTAAAAACGACGTCAGATCAGGAAACGATCCCGTAAAAAGTCGGAAAACGGATTTATAGCAAAACGGCCCGGAAGGACCCAAAACGCGATAAAACCCATCTCGCGATCTTAACGGAATCTAACCCGCAGATTTGATAACGTTTTGACGGTTCACTCGCAGAAGGAGAATAAAGGCAAGTTTGAAGATAAATAGAAGATTTCCGCGGAAGAAAAGGAAGGATCGAGAAAAATGGAAGATTCCCGAAATACTCAAATCCGGCAAAATGGAAAGATCAAACTGTCAAGGCAAGGAGTATATAAACCAGAGGCGTAGGGCAGAAGAGGGGGACGAAAATCAGACCTAAAAAGACGGCTGTTAGCTTAAGAATTTAGGACTTAGCGTTTAGACTAGCAATTCAGATCCTTAGAACGTTTCGACGTCTAAGTTCTTCAGTTCTTCTTGTAACAGTTGTCGATTCTAATTTAATAAAATCTTTCATTCAAGTTCTTAATCTTTGTTCTTCATTGTTCATCCATATTGTTTTAAATTCGTTTGTTTTAGTGATTTTCGCAGAGATCCAGGACCTCGGGAAAATTAGGGTTTCATCCTAAGTTTCCATATTTGACGGAAAATTGACAGTGTGGATTTCGGTTCCCACAAAAATTTAGCAATTTAGTAGCCCAGGCTGCTTTATGCTCTAACTCTACTAGTAAGTGGCAAGATTTTCCGTAGAGTAGGTGAAATGGAGTCGTTCCTAGTGGCTTCTTAAAGGCTGTTCTGTAAGCCTAGAGTGCATTATCTAAATTTCCTGGACCAATCCTTTCTTGTGTCTCCGACAGTCTTTTCTAGAATCTCTTTGATCTGCCTGTTAGAAACTTGTCCACTAGTCTGCGGATGGTAAGGCATTGCAACTCTATGGTAGACTCCGTTCTTTTTGAGCAGGTTCTCAAAGATTTTGTTGATAAAATGGGTACCACCGTCGCTTATAACTACACGAGGGACTCCAAATCTTGGGAAAATGATGCTCTTGAAAAGTTTGATAACAACAGAGGCATCATTCGTGGGTGATGCAATTGCTTCAACCCATTTGGAAATGTAATCGACAGCAACCAGAATGTAGCGGTTTCCTTAAGAGGTAGGGAAAGGACCCATGAAGTCGATCCCCCACCAATCGAAAACTTCTACTTCGAGGATAAATTTTTGTTCCCTTTCATGTCTCTTGCTGATTTTTCCTCGACGTTGGCATCTGTCGCACTTGACGATAAAGGCATGAACGTCGCGGAACATAGTAGGCCACCAAAATCTAGCTTGGAGAATTTTGGAAACCGTTTTAAAGGTTGCAAATTGCCCAGCGTATTTGGATCCATGGCAGTGGTAAATGATATCAGCAATTTCAGATTCAGCCACGCATCGTCGAAATATTTCGTCGGCGCACTGTTTATAAAGGTAAGGTTCTCCCAGTGATACTTCCTTATTTCTCTGAAAAAATTCTTTCTGTCGTAGTGTTTAAGTTCTTCGGGTTCGACGTTGGCGGCAAGGTAATTTATTATGTCAGCATACAAAGGTCTCTCGCTAAATTTCTTTTCCACAGCGTGCGTTTCCTGCTCGACATCTCCACTATGGGAGATGTTGTGTCTATCAGCGAGTGTTTGGCGTGCCACCATCACGCTCGTGTCGATGGGGATCTTAAACGTGATGTTACGTAAGTCAATATTGTCGCTTCCATCGATCGACATGGTATCACCAGTATCGATTGATTCAACTGAAAGTGCATCGATCGATGTCAGGTCTCCGAAACCATTGTCTTCAGTATCAACGGCTGATGCAAATTTAGAAGAGAGTTGTATCTGGCCGATGAGTGATGAATCCATGAAGTACACATTTTCAGTTGGTATGAAATCATTGATAAGGACTTCTTCGTCTATTCTGATCCGAGAAAGATGATCTGCGACACCATTGTCTACTCCCCTCTTGTCCTTTATTTCCATATCGAATTCTTGGAGAAGGAGTATCCATCGGATAAGGCGTGGTTTCGCATCTTTCTTTTGCATTAGATACCGAATGGCGGCATGATCAGTGTGAACAATGACCTTCGAGCCTACTAGATAGTTACAGAATTTTTCGAAAGCGTATACTACTGCAAGTAGTTCTTTCTCGGTCGTGCAAGTAGTTCCTTTGGGCGTCGTCCAGAGTTCAGCTGGCGTAATAGATAGCATGTAGCTTCTTCTCTTTTCGTAGCCCGAGAACTGCTCCTACAGCGAAATCGCTCGCATCGCACATTAGCTCAAATGGGAGGTTCCAGTCAGGTGCTTGTACGACGGGGGCAGTTATCAGCGCCTTCTTGATCTTTTCAAATGCCTGTTGGCAATCCGGTGTGAAATCAAATTTAGTGTCTTTACAAAGGAGAGTAGTCAAGGATCTGGCTATCTTGCTGAAATCCTCGATAAATCTCCTATAAAAGCCTGCATGTCCTAGAAAGCTCCTGATATCTTTTACATTAGTAGGGGGTGGTAGACTCATCATCACTTCTATTTTTTGCTCTGTCTACCTCAATCCCTGCTGCGGACACTTTGTGTCCGAGCACGATTCCGTCATTGACCATGAAATGACACTTTTCCAAGTTGAGGACAAGATTCTTCTCCTCACACCTCTCCAAAACCTTGCATAGGTTGTCGAGACAAATTTTAAAGCTTGATCCATAAACTGAGAAATCATCCATGAATACTTCCATGAAATTTTCTATCATATCAGTGAAGATTGAATCATGCAGCGTTGGAAGGTACCTGGGGCGTTACACATACCAAATGGCATTCTCCGATATGCGAAGGTTCCATAGGGGCACGTGAATGTTGTCTTTTCTTGATCATCTGGATGTATCGGGATTTGAAAAATCCGGAATACCCATGAAGAAAACAATAGTATTGGTGATTTGCTAATCTTTCCAACATATGGTCAAAAAAAGGCAGAGGAAAATTATATTTCCGAGTAGCGGAATTCAGTTTTCTATAATCGATGCACATGCGATGTCCGGTTACAGTTCTTGTTGGGATAAGTTCAGCTTTTTCGTTCTTGACAACTGTAATACCTCCTTTCTTTGGTACAACGTGGACTGGACTTACCCAATTGCTATCAGAAATTGGATAAATTATCCCTGCATCAACCAATTTAATGATTTCCTTCTTGACGACTTCCTGGAAATTTGGGTTTAGTCGTCTCTGATGCTCTACAGATGACTTGGATTCATCCTCCAAATGAATCCGATGCATACAAAGGTCAGGAGATATGCCTGGGATGTCATCTAAAGAGTATCCAAGTGCTTTTCTATGCTTGCGAAGCTTGTTTAGCAATAGGGCGAGTTCTCCATTAGTGAGATTTGCGTTAACTATCACGGGATAGCAATCGTCCATAAGAAAAGCATACTTAAGTCCAGCAGGTAACAGCTTAAGCTCCACTTTTGGTGCTTCTTCCTTTGTGAGATTTCCAACTGATGGTGGGTGTCGATCGATACTGCTTTTAAGATATCGATCGATGTCAATCTCTGATCCATCATCACTGTTGGTTTCAACGTGTGAGGATCCTTTGCTAGTTTCTATGAGACGATCGCACTCGGTTGCTCTACTGTCGACGCCAAAATTTTCTTTCTGAGCAGATACAGATGCATCTTCCAAATGATCATCGGAGTACAACTTCTCAAAAGATTCTTGGGTCAGTTCATCCACCTCGTCCACATAAGATGATTGTTTATCTATCAAAGGAAGTGTGATGACCTTTTCCATATCAAATCTCATAGGGATGTTTCCTATGTTAAGATTTATCCGTCCTTCTTTGACATCAATAATGGCGTTTGCAGTAGCAAGGAATGGTCTACCTAATAGGATCGGATCTCTCGGCTCGTTTTTGTAATGCAGCACAACAAAATCTGTAGGGACAGTGCATCCGTCGATCTTTACTGGTACATCTTCAAGTACACCTTCCGGAATCCTAACAGATCTATCAGCAAGTACTAGTTGGATATTGGCCGGTGTAAATTCAGTATACCCAAGGAATGTTGCAACGGAGTGAAGCATTAAATTTGCGCTAGAGCCAAGATCACAGAGGGCTCGCGGGAATAGCTGGTTTCGAATTGTGCACTTGAGAACGAAACTACCAGGATCTGGTTGCTTCTCTAGGGTTTGAATGATGGCGCTAGCTTCTGCTGAAACCATCATTACCTTGCGTTTTTCTGTTGAAAAACTCTTCATTGTCATTCCTTTGACATATTGTCTTATGGTGGGTGAAATACTGAGGGCGTCACTAAGTGACATTTCGACCGTAACTCGTTCGAAAGCTCGTCTGCAACTTTCTTTATCCCTGTTGTGTCTAGTATTAGACTTGGGAGGGTAGGGAGGCAAAGTGTTGTACACCCGTTCTATGGTAGGTTCGTTTGGTGTTGGACTTTCTTTCGAATTTGTGGGTAATTGTCGATCGATACCGATATCTCCGTGTCGGTCGACCTCGGTGTCCTCGTGTCGCTCGACATCGGGTTCTTCGTGTCGATCGACATCGACAACTTCCTCATCATCGAGAATGATTACTGGTTCCTCAGTTCCCTTAGAATTTTTATTCTTTTCTTTGTTTTGGTGGAGCTCAGATTTCAAATTGCGGAGAAGCACAGGGCTGGGAATGGATTTCTTCGATTCTGGAACATCAGTGTTTCCTTCTGTAGGGTGGTTTTCTTTAAAGATCGGAGTTAGCTGTTTTCCGCTCCTTAGCATTATAGCACTTACCTGACGTCTAGGGTTTATGTCAGTCTTCCCTGGTAGACGTCTGTTGGTGTCAAAATCGGTCACGACGGAATCAATGGCTAAAAGTCTCCGCAAAAGTAAAAATAAAAATACGTTTTATAAAACTTGAAAGATCGTTTTATAAAACTCGAGAAATCGTTTTATAAAACTCGAAGAATCGTTTTATAAAACTCGAAGAATCGTTTTATAAAACTCAAGAATCGTTTTATAAAACTCGAAGAATCGTTTTATAAAACTCGAGAAATCGTTTTATAAAACTCGAGAATCATTTTATAAAACTCGAAGAATTGTTTTATAAAACTCGAGGATAATTTTATAAAACTCGAGGATCGTTTTATAAAACTCGAGAATCGTTTTATAAAACTCGAGAATCGTTTTATAAAACTCGAGAAATCGTTTTATAAAACTCGAGAATAATTTTATAAAACTCGAAGAATCGTTTTATAAAACTCGAGGATCATTTTATAAAACTCGAGGATCGTTTTATAAAACTCGAGAATCGTTTTATAAACTCGAAGAATCGTTTTTTAAAACTCGGAGAATCGTTTTATAAAACTCAAAGAGTCGTTTTATAAAACTCGAGAATCATTTTATAAAACTCGAGAATCGTTTTATAAAACTCAAAGAATCGTTTTATAAAACTCGAAAATCATTTTATAAAACTCGAGGATCGTTTTATAAAACTCAAAGAATCGTTTTATAAAAACTCGAAGAATCGTTTTATAAAAACTCCAAGAATCATTTTATAAAATTCGAGAATCGTTTTACAAAACCACCGTAAAACGCGAACTAGTCACGACTAGTTCGCCCACCAGCGAACTAAGCCAAGCTGGCTTAGTTCGCCGATGGGCGAACTAGTCCCGTCCCGGATAGATCGCCGTTGGGCGAACTAAGAGGTGCTGACTTTGCCCCACTGGTTCTTTTCGCCTAGTTCGCCATATGTCGACCTAGCCAAGCTGAACTAGCTCGCCGTACGTCGAGCCGACCATCCCGAGCCTCGATCTCCCACATCCTTGATTCAAGGCATACGTCCTTCGACACGATCGTATTCCGAATCACGGTCGAAATGTCTCCCGTTTTGTCTCGATCCGTCCTATCGTTCGAGTTTTACGATAAAAACCGTAAAACTTTGTTTTCTCGAAAAGAACTCGAGAAAATCGTATAAAACGGCACCGGTTAAACGAAACACCAAATATCGCCTAAACTATACGATTTATTCGAGATTTTTCGTAAAAATCGTACAAAACGCGATTTTAATAAAACCCCGAGTAAATCGTAGAAAACGGTAACGATTAATCGAAACATCGAACATTGCTTAGATTTACGATTTACTCGAGAAACTTATCTAAAAACGCCATCGTATCAGGAAACGATCTCGTCTAAAGTCGTAAAACGGATTTATCGCAAAACGGCTCGGAAAGTCATAAAGCGCGATAAAAGTCACTCGCGACTTTAAACAAAGTCCAACCCGAAGATACGACGACGTTTTGGCGATTTACCCGCAGAAAAAGATAAATGTCAAACTTGAAGATAAATGTCAAGTTTGAGGATAAATAGAAGATTTCCGAGGGGAAAAAGGAAAGATCGAGATAAATGGAAGATTCCCATTAAACTCGAATCTGGGCGAAATGGAAAGACTAAACCGCCTAGGAAGGGAGTATATAAGCAAGAGGCATAAGGCAGAAGCAAAGGGACGAAATCCAGAGCTCTCATCTGAGACATTCAAAACTTTTCTAGACTTAGAATTTTCCGCACTTAGAAACTTAGGCTTTTTCTCGACAAGTTCGGTTTCTATGACTGGCGCTCAATTACTAGACGAACTCGCCCAGGCAGTTCGTTCTCTTGTCCAGCTCTACCAACTGAACTACGTTCGACTTGATCCTCGAAAGGGGTACGTAGGCACCCTTTCATAAGGTTCAGTCCGAAATATTTCAAATCCTTTTTCTTATCTTTTTTGTCTTTTGTTATCGAGCTGCGACTCGATTAGGTTTAAGGTTTTTATGTTGATAACTCGCTGACGGCCCTGCGGCCAAAGCCTTTGTGAACCCTTGTAATGATCGCAAAGCTCTTACGCGAAATCGAAATAAGATCTACTTTTTCTTTAAATTCGTTTTATTACGTTTTTCATATTTTTCCGCATTTATTTGGTTACTTGTCGTTGGCTTTCGCAGAGATCGGGTTCCTCTAGAAAATTAGGGTTTTCCTAAGTTTCCTTATTTAACGGAAATCGACAAGTGTGAATTTCAGTTCGCACAGTTTGGCGCTAGAAGGAGGGGGGTCGGATTACTCTTACTCATAGCCGCAAAACGCTTGACCAAAATGATGTCTGGATGTATGAAAGACAAGGTCGCAACTCGCAAAGACGCTGGTAAAACAAATCCAGCAGCGACTACTCGTACAGCCAACGCTCACGAAAATGCTGTAGTACTCAACAAAATTGAAAACCTAATCTACACTTTTCGCCACGGGAAGAGCGACAAAACAAGCTCACGATTTCTATCTCAGATCACTAAGGGCAACGATAAAATATATCAAACCCCATAGTGTTTTTCTTATTTCCGGCTTGGACATATCTCACGGGTTGAGCAAAAGACATTTTGCCGAGAACTTTTCGGAAAAATAAAACTCGCTCTCCCAGGAACCGCGGAACAAACCGTAGGTTACTCGCGAAATAAACCCTGGGTTACTCGCGGAAAAACTCTAGGTTATTCATGGCAAAACCCTAGTTTGTTCACGGAAAAACTCTAAGTTATTTGCGGCAAAACCCTAGGTCGCCCGTGGAAAATTCATAGATTACTCGCGGAAAAAACCCTAGTTTATTCGCGGTAAAACCCTAGGTTACTCGCGGAAAGCACCCTAGGTTATTCGCGGAACAAACCCTAAGTTACTCGCAAAATAAATCCGAGGATACTCGCGGCTGTTCGCGGAAAAATCATTAGGTAACTCGCAGAAAAACTGTAGGTTATCCACGGCAAAACCCTAGGTTGTTCGCGGAAAAACCCTAGCTTTACTCGCAGAGAAAGCACTAGGTCACTCGCGGAGAAACCCTAGGTTATTCGCGACAAAACCCTAGGTTGTTCGCAGAAGAACCTTTGGCTACTCGCAGAATTGGGCAATATTATCTTGCCGAAAAGGCGGTGAGTTGGCCAAGCAACCTAGCTTGCCATCTTGGCGAGCTGACCATATTTCCACCTCGTCCTAGACGCACTGAATTTTCCCTGTGGGTCCGCACAATCCAACTCATAGCTACGATGAGCCTGATCGTACTCTAAACAATAATCGCACTGCTTTTCGTTTCGTCTCAATCGGACTTTCCGTTGAGATTCTACGACGAAAACAAGACAACTCGACGAATCGAGATCACCCGCGCCAAGCGTCTTAGCTCGCCGAACGTAGAGATAAACCAAGCATCTTAGCTCGGAGAACGTAGAGCTAAACCAAGTATCTTACCTCGCCGAACGTAGAGCTAAACCAGGCGTCTTAGCTTGCTGAATGTAGAGCTAAACAAAGCGTCTTAGCTCGCCGAATGTAGAGCTAAACCAAGCGTCTTAGCTCGCCGAACGTAGTGCTGAACCAAGCGCCTAGCTCGCACGAGAGACGCTGACTTTGCCCCAAGGGTTCTTACCATCCGGATCACCACACGGCGAGCTGAAAGGGTTCACCCGACTTGCCCTACGTCGAGCTGAACCAATCCTCGAGTTTCTCTCTCGAGCCTTGATCGCGCTGATTCTCGTTTCGACTCAATTGGAATTTCCATCGGGATTTTAGGATAAAACCGCGAAGACTTGTTTCTTCGTATAAGTTCGAATCAATCATCTAAAACGGCAACGGTTGACTTAACACCAAAGTTGCCTAAACTATACGAGAAAGCTGAACTCTCTAGACCTAATCCGGTTTTACGAAACTCTGCCACGTAAGTCAAAAACATCCAATCACAAACTCGTGATTGATTTTTTTCGATATACAAAGCGCACCTAGTCGGTCAAATAAAACCAGCAATACAAAGAAACAGGAACATGAGCTCCGATGGTTAAGTCTTCTCCCCGCTCCGATACTCTTGCCGGTAATTCGTCGAAGACCGGTAAGTCAAAAGACGAAGAACGAAGAATCAACGATCCCAAATCATCGATGAAACTAAGGTATGTCCGATTTGAAAATTTTATTAGACTTCTAATTTCTCGTAGATAAGAAACGAAAACGTCTTGTAAACTGCCGTGAAACCTAGAGAACTTAGAATTTAGAGGATAGTCTAGCATGCTAAGTCGTAAGTAATTTTTGCCTATCTCGATTTGTTGTTCTCTAACCATTCAGGCATAACTCGCAAACCTATCCAATCTCTCGTACAACCGAGAAACAATAGCCACGCATTCGAACGTGCTCATTTCCTAAAAGAAAGAAGGA
Source organism: Eruca vesicaria subsp. sativa (assembly GCA_932364175.1). Classification (NCBI taxonomy): domain Eukaryota; kingdom Viridiplantae; phylum Streptophyta; class Magnoliopsida; order Brassicales; family Brassicaceae; genus Eruca; species Eruca vesicaria. Next base: position 16,370 of record CAKOAT010277600.1, on the reverse strand, counting down.
GCTAGAGACGCTGACGTCGTCTTAAAACCGACTCGCTCCTAAAAGTTTTCGTAAATCAGACATACTCCAAGTCATCTCCGATCAACCATGGTCTTTAATCGACCCGGATTGTCGATCATCCCAATCCTTCAAACGAAACTCATTTTTCTTCTTTCGCCGAACATTTTCCTCGCATCAAGAAAACGCTTTCTAAAATAAGCGGAAAAATATTCGGACGACGCAAAGCCTCGTCGAAATCATCCCAAAAGCAAACGACAATCTAAAAACGTCTAAGCGCTAAAGACTGACCCAAACCATCTGGGAAGTAATCTCGAGGAATATACAGCATCTCTCGTCGCAATCATGCAGTTAGAAAATCTCTGCGAAACTTCAGAGCGGAACTCGATGTTTGCCGAAGTAATAAAGATCTTCTCGAACTTGATAAAACAAGTATAAGAGTCAAAAAAATTATACGAGAAATCTTTAGGTGTCAAAGCGCTGATGTTATTCTCCGTCGAACCAAGTGAGTCACGGAATAATATCAAGAACATTTGTGGCAAAAAGAAAAATCGAGGACACAAAGCAGCAATCGAGAACATGTCCTTCCGTCTCGCCGACTGATCCTATTGCTGGTCATGTGATTCATTCCGCCCGAGAAACCCGCTAAAACATTTTGCGACTAGATCTCGGTGAAATAACTTTTGGTAAAACTCCACGAGTGACTCCGAAAAAACTATCACCGAAGAATCAAAAACTAAGCGGAAAGGTTTCTCGAAAACTCTGTGGAAACATTGTTAACCCAATGCGTCGTGTCAATTACTAAATTCATCGCCCGTTGCTTACGCGAGAAATTCTTCGTATAGTCAGGATCATGTCATAACGAAGTAACTTTCAAAGTAAACGTAACAGGTTTTGCGAAAAGTACTTTCCTTATAGCGAAAACCAAGCTATACGATCCGGCACTGGGCGGCCAATATAAACTTTTCCTCCTCGCAACACGATCTGAAAGATCTCACTCTTTAGCCCATCGGTTCACGAACATCCGCTCTCATTCCTCCCGTTTACATCCAAGAATGAGATCGCCCCGCAAACGACTCCGCACGGGCTCTGCATCGAGCTTCTTAGGATCTGTATCCCTCGAGTAAAAAAGAAACAACTTCCATACAAACAAAGGAAAGATTATACGAAACTTTCATTGTATAAATCAAACATAAAAAGGAAAAACGTTTTCCATAAACACGGGCATACTTGGCATATCAAGCTCGACAAACGCTACTTGGCTATTGTCCGATCGCGCTTCACTTCAATGCCAAGTTTACAAACCGACTCGACCTTTTCGATAGCACGAAAGTGTCGTGGTCTAATCCTCTACCAAATACGACCTTGGCTGTGCGGCTAAACACAACCTTCACGCCAATCCAATACTTTCAACGGATAATGCAAACTTGTCAAAAATCGGCTAAGTTCTGTATTTTCGCGATTCACTCTATTCCCGAAGCAAGTTGCCTACAAAATTCGACGTATAAGAAAACACTCGTACCAGAGCTCCTAAAGCCGTACGAATCTCGGAAGGTCAACACTTCACAAAGCACCGTAACGAAAAACGTTTCGTTCGAGGAAACAACTTACACGAACTCTTGGTCCTAATTGCTCTAGCACAAATCATTAAAGTACCTAACATCCAAACAGGAATGTAAATTTTAATTGCGAATATCCGCAAACGAACCAAAGTGTTCCTGCAAAGCAGGGTTAAAACAAATCCGTCGCAACACCGCGCAACATCTTCGTGCCCGCAAACGTTCCGAACAAGAAACGCGGCATATAAAATAAAAACCAACTTTCGGCACTGCGAGACGTCGCAGACGCCCGGAGATTAGTTTTTTGACATAAATACCTTCCTCGATAAAGTCATTTTCTTGGAAGACCTAACAGTCCTTCCGCGACTATAAAATTAAGCAAAAGTTCTTAACGTACGTATCCTTCGCGAAGGCCAAAACAACGTAAACATTTATCGCCTAAAAAGTTTGTTGCTGATCACAACAAACTCGCAACAGTCCTATACAAACTTAAGTTATCTCGCAGAGATAGCTCTCGAACACCCGACACAAGGGTAATAGCGCTATAAAAGAAATCCAAACTTTTGGTCAGCACTTCGGAGCAACTTAGAAATTGTTCCCGGTGAGATGCTCGGTTCCAACCAGACGAATCGTATAAGCCGAGAACCTATCGCGGATTCTAAATCGGTATGGAATCAGGTTAAAATCGCAACAGGCAAAACGAAAGCCGACTAGTCATCGCATATCCTCAATCCGAAAGTAAACCTAGGTCTTGCCCTAAACCCAACACACTGGTCGCTAACGTCTCAAGGCATGAATCGAGATCCTAAAGGCATGTTTCTTTGTCTATATATAAACGCTCACTCGATTTACTAAACATCCTAAAACGGGCAAACAAACAAGGCGATACACTAAGGGAAAAAGGAATGCGAGACGACAACTCGCGGACCTCCCTCAATATCCACTCATAATCTTCCCGCTACATTCATACGACTAAAAATACGATCTTAAGAAACGCAAACTGATTTTTAATAAAGCCGCAAAAGTGGCAGGGACTCAGAGCCGCACACGGCCAGTCCGAAAACTATAACGGCCACGGTCGGCCAGACCAAATGGCTTACGAGGCTAGTCTCAAGGCCGGCAAAGGTCCGGATGCCATCGACATCAATATGCTCGATAATTCCTACACGACATATAACTAGACCGTAAAGGTCTTGCTAGGAAACAGGTCATACGAACATTAATTCCCAAACGAACTACGAAAGGCTTGATCCCCTCCAAAGGGTACGTAGGCAGCCTTCACAAGGCGCAGCCCTAATCTTAAACACATTCCGCTCCCTGCAGAATGGAAAGATCACTCTCAACGGACCTTTCCAACAATTAATTCCGCCTAATTTAACTAAAACTGGCAAACCACTCGCAAGAACCTTACGCTAGAAGCTCAAGATTCTAGCAAGCTGGGGGGCTAACTGTTGGTGTCAAAATCAGTCACGACGAAATCAATGGCTAAAAGTCTCCGCAAAAGTAAAAATAAAATACGTTTTATAAAACTCGAAAGATCGTTTTATAAAACTCGAGAAATCATTTTATAAAACTCAAAGAATCGTTTTATAAAACTCAAGAATCGTTTTATAAAACTCAAAGAATCATTTTATAAAACACGAGAAATCATTTTATAAAACTCGAGAATCATTTTATAAAACTCGAAGAATGGTTTTATAAAACGCGAGGATCATTTTATAAAACTCGAGGATCGTTTTATAAAACTCGAGAATCGTTTTATAAAACTCGAGAATCGTTTTATAAAACTCGAGAAATCGTTTTATAAAACTCGAGAATCATTTTATAAAACTCGAAGAATCGTTTTATAAAACTCGAGGATCATTTTATAAAACTCGAGGATCGTTTTATAAAACTCGAGAATCGTTTTATAAAACTCAAAGAATCGTTTTATAAAACTCGAAGAATCGTTTTATAAAATTCGAGAATCGTTTTATAAAACTCGAAGAATCGTTTTATAAAAATCGAGAATCATTTTATAAAACTCGAGAATCGTTTTATAAAACTCGAAGAATCGTTTTATAAAAACTCGAAGAATCGTTTTATAAAAACTCGAAGAATCGTTTTATAAAAACTCGAAGAATCGTTTTATAAAATTCGAGAATCGTTTTACAAAACCGCCGTAAAACGCGAACTAGTCACAACTAGTTCACCCACCGGCGAACTAGTCCCGTCCCGGCTAGATCGCCGTTGGGCGAACTAAGAGGTGCTGACTTTGCCCCACTGGTTCTTTTCGCCTAGTTCGCCATATGGCGACCTAGCCAAGCTGAACTAGCTCGCCGTACGTCGAGCCGACCATCCCGAGCCTCGATCTCCCACATCCTTGATTCAAGGCATACGTCCTTCGACACGATCATATTCCAAATCACGGTCGAAATGTCTCCCGTTTCGTCTCGATCCGTCCTACCGTTCGAGTTTTACGATAAAAACGATAAAACTTTGTTTTCTCCAAAAGAACTCGAGGAAATCGTATAAAACGGCAACGGTTAAACGAAACACCAAATATCGCCTAAACTATACGATTTATTCGAGATTTTTCGTAAAAATCGTACAAAACGCGATTTTAATAAAACCCCGAGTAAATCGTAGAAAACGGTAACGATTAATCGAAACATCGAACATTGCTTAGCTTTACGATTAACTCGAGAAAGTTATCTAAAAACGGCATTGTATCAGGAAACGATCTCGTCTAAAGTCGTAAAACGGATTTATCGCAAAACGGCTCGGAAAGTCATAAAATGAGATAAAAGCCACTCGCGACTTTAAACGAAGTCCAACCCAAAGATACGACGAAGTTTTGGCGATTTACCCGCAGAAAGAAAATATATGTCAAACTTGAAGATAAATGTCAAGTTTGAGGATAAATAGAAGATTTCCGCGGGGAAAAAGGAAAGATCGAGATAAATGGAAGATTCCCATTAAACTCGAATCTGGGCGAAATGGAAAGACTAAACCGCCTAGGAAGGGAGTATATAAGAAAGAGGCATAGGGCAGAAGCAAAGGGACGAAATCCAGAGCTCTCATCTGAGACTTTCACAACTTTTCTAGACTTAGAATTTTCCGCACTTAGAAACTTAGGCTTTTTCTCGACAAGTTCGGTTTCTATGACTGGCGCTCAATTACTAGACGAACTCGCCCAGGCAGTTCGATCTCTGGTCCAGCTCTACCAACTGAACTACGTTCGACTTGATCCTCAAAAGGGGTACATAGGCAGCCTTTCATAAGGTTCAGTCCGAAATCTTTCAAATCCTTTTTCTTATCTTTTACCGTCTTTTGTTATCGAGCTGCGACTCGATTAGGTTTAAGGTTTTTATGTTGATAACTCGCTTACGGCCCTGCGGCCAAAGCCTTTGTGAACCCTTGTAATGATCGCAAAGCTCTTTTTGCGAAATCGAAACAAGATCTACTTTTTCTTTAAATTCTTTTTATTATGTTTTCATATTTTTCCGCATTTATTTGGTTACTTGTCATTGGCTTTCGCAGAGATCCGGTTCCTCTGGAAAACTAGGGTTTTCCTAAGTTTCCTTATGTAACGGAAATCGACAAGTGTGAATTTCGGTTCCCACAACGTCCTGCTTCCCTCTTGATAGTGGTAGCGCAATTGGCAATATCGCCTTCTAGACTTCTGATTTGCTTACGCAAAATGTCAAATTTCTTCCGACATTTCGCAGCAGACATAATCCAACTTGACGTCTTGGTCTTGGCTTAGCCTCTGATTCCCCGTGAAGACATGGTTTAAAACAGTTTGGGCTCTCCCGCGGTGTGATACGGCGAGGGTGTCATAGTTTTGGGTAAAACTATCTATGTCAAAAGGGTCTTCCTGAGGGTTTTCATGTCCAAGGAGCGTTTGCTCTATGGAATGAGTATCCTTATTGCTCTGGGTAATACCAAGCTTCTTTTCCTTTTTAAAAGAATGAAGGAGATCTAGAGACTTCCTAATTTCATTTATTTGAAGGTTATTTCTAGATCTAGCTTCTCTTTCCTTATCTTTATTTACATAAGATTTACCCATTGTTATATTTTCGATCAATTGATTTACTTCTTCAGGATTTCTGGAGCTGAAATTTCCTTTACTCGCATTATCTAGCGTGATCTGGCAATCTAGCTCGAGGCCTCCGTAGAAAAATTTAAGGAGCTGTGGTTTCGAATATCCATGGTGGGTACAATCTCGCTGATGTTTCTTAAACCTAGTCCAAGCGTTCCTGAGATATTCTCGCGGGCCTTGAAGGAATGTGGAGAGTTTATGTCTAGCGTCCCAATATCTAGTCTCGTCGAAGAATTGGTTAATGAAAGCAGCGCGAATATCTTTCCAGCAGGTTAAGGTTCCCGCTGGTATTTGATTTATCCAAGTTATGGCTTCCTTCGCTAAAGAAAAAGGGAACAATCGACAACGATTAATATCACTGAGTTCCAGTTCTTCTAGAAAATCGAGATGCTCGTGGGGATGCTCTGAGACGGAACCACGCAAAGATTTTTCTTGTACCAGATGGATGAAATCAAAATGAAGCGTAGACTTATTTGCTTAATCTTTTGGTAACCTAATAGCTGACCTATTGGAATAGGTCTTAATGGGGTCTCAGTAGACTTGCAGTTTTTCTACATCTTCAGTCGAAGATGGATAACAATTGACCTAGTAGTTCGTGTTGGAATACTTCCTCATTAACTAGATTGGTAAGCGAAGACTTACCTGCTTCCGGCTGGGTTTCATCGATCGATGTCGGTTGGTTAATGTCGATCGAGTCCTCGGTCAACATATCGTTCGGTCCATGCGTCACATCATTGGTAGATTCCTTGGAAACTATATCGTTCGATGTGTATATTACGTCATCGATCGATGCTTGGCCGAAATCTGTCTTTTCCATCTTGAATTCCCTGTGATAGCAGAGAATGAGGAAAAAGAATTAAATAAACGAAAATAAAATCTAAACTATATTCTAAACTAAATATGATGGTAATAAGAAAGAGTCCCCGGCAACGGCGCCAAATTTGATATCACTCAAACTACCCTCTTAAAATAGCCTCTTAATGATATACCATTATTTTGACCCGCTTTTAGCCATGGTTTTGATATGTTTTTAAGAGTTTTATATATGTTTTGGAGTCTATTAGGTATGTTTTCAGGTTCAGGAGCACTTTGGAGTAAAATGATGATTTAGGTGCCCTTTTGGAGCTTAAAGGAGAGTTTTCCGAGATGACTATGAAGATAAGACAATGAGGATACATATCGATCGATACACACTCTGTGTAATCGATCGATGACGCTTCTCTCGAAGATGAAGTCGAGATACTCCATCGATCGATGTACACCATGTACCATCGATCGATATGATGCGTGGAGAACAAGTTCAACTTGGCCGACTTGAAGCCCAACTCTTCCCAATATTACAATAATGCCCCTGACGAGTTTTTAACCTAAAGGAACTATTATTTATAGTTTTTGCCATTGTGTTTGGCTAGACATGCTTTTTATGATTTTTCATGCTTTTTGATACCTTTTGTACTTGAAAAGCTTTGCATACTTTTCTTGTTACTTTGTTCTATTCTATAAAGTATTTCTTTTCATCTTAATTTCTTAAAGGTTATAGAATTCTAGACTTAGAAGAAACACACAAAGAGATTTGTTCCAAGAACCAAAAGTTCAATCTTCTATCTATGAGTTTCTATTATTACCTAGTTGTTATGAATCTCTTAGCTATGTCTGAGTAGATCTCTTTGTTAGATTTAGGGTTCAAATAGTTATGAGGGATTAGCCCCAACTATGGAATGTTGAATTGTTGATATTCATTATCCAAATGAACCCTAATGATTACTCTAGAGTAGTTACCTAGCGTATGATCATAGATGTTATTTAACTTGTTAATCATTTTCCTGAAATCATTTGGCATGAGCTTAGATCCTCTAGGGTTGTGCGAGAGCCGGTCTATGATCTTGGTGAACACAGTTTTGGTTCGATCTTATGCTATATCGATCGATACTCCTATAGAGTCATCGATCGACAGCAACCCATATTGTCCGATATCGCTGTCAAAACATCGGTCGATATTGCTGGCAATAAGATCAATGGATGTGTCTATTTAGCACTGCTATTAGATCTATCTAAGAATCAAAGTTCTCATATATCTTGCAAGAAATTCATTAAAACATCTATAGCATTATAATCATGATTATCTGAATAGCAACCTTGAATCTAACTACTTTCTTTTATTGTTTCAAACCTAAATCCATTCTCTTAAGCAACTTACCACTGCTTACAAACTGCAATTTTACTATTTTAAAACCTATTCAACCTAGCATAATCATTTAGATTATATCTATTTTATTCCTTAGTTACCTGTGGATTCGATCCCTAAGTACTACAAATGAACCTCTTATTTGAGAGAGTAATTCACGTCTTAGGGTTAAACATTTGAGTGATATCAAATTAAGCGCCGTTGCTGGAGAACTTTATTAACATTAGATTTAATCTGATTAGGTCTAGGTTATTTTTCTTTTAATTGTCTAAATATCTTCTGATACCAAAAATTGTTTCTTGTCTTTTTCAGGTACATGCTGTGGGAGTCAATTTCACCCTAATGTCAAATAAATCGTAAAAAAGGAAACTTCGGGAAAACCCTAAGTTTCCAGAGGAACCGGCTATCTGCGAGAACCGCACAACGAAAAATAAGAAAACGATAACTTTAGAATTTGAATGAAAATAAACAAAATAGAGAGCAAAGAAGGTTCTTATTCCGAATCTGCGTTGAACTGGTACAAAGAGAGTAGCCGAAAACGTAAGAACTAGAAAACCCTAATTTAGACGCAGCTCGCTAACAGAAAAACAGAAAGATTCCTAAATGCTAGTTTTGGTGGTGAGAGCTCTGAATTTCGTGTGTGCTTCTGCCCTAGGCCTCCTCTTTATATACTCCTCGTCTTGGCTATCCGATCTTTCCATTTCGCCCAGATTTGACTAAATCGGGAATTTTCCATTCTTCTCGATCCTTCCTTTTCTTCTGCGGAAATCTTCTATTTCTCTTCAAACCTTCCTTTTATGTTTAAACTTGACTTTTATTTTCTTTCTGCGAGTGAACCGTCAAAACGTTATCAAATCTGCGGGTTTGATTCCGTTGAAATCGCGAGATGGGGTTTTATCGCGTTTTAGGTCCTTCCGGGCCGTTTTGCGATAAAAATCGTTTTCCGACTTTTACGGGATCGTTTCCTGATCTGACGTCGTTTTTTAATAAATTTCTCGAGTTAATCGCGAAGTTTTATGATCTACTCGACTTTTTATTAAAAACACGTTTTTTACGACTTACTCGGCGTTTTTTATTAAAAGCGCTTTTTTATGATTTTAACGAGAAATCTCGAATAAATCGTAGAGTTTAGGCAATGTTCGGTGTTTCGTTTAACCGTTGCCGTTTCATACGATTTCCTCGAGTTCTTTCCGAGAAAACGAAGTTTTACGGCTTTTATCGTAAAACTCGAACGGTAAGTCGGATCAAGATGGAACGGGAGATATTTCGGCCGTGGTTTAGAACGCGACCTTGTCGGAATACGTAAGTTTCAAATCGGGAATGCGGGAAATCGAGACGCGGAGTGTCCGGGACGTCTCTAGTTCGCCCATCGGCGAACTAAGCCGGGCCCGGCTTAGTTCGCCGATGGGGGAACTAGTCAAGCATGTTTTAGTTCACCCATCGGCGAACTAAGCCGGGCCCGGCTTAGTTCGCCGATGGGCGAATTAGAGAGTGTTTCTTAGTTCGCCCATCGGCAAACTAAGCCGGGTCTGGCTTAGTTCGCCGATGGGCGAACTAGTTGCGACTAGTTCGCGTTTTACGGCTTTTTCGGTTTTTTGTAAAACGATTCTCGAGTTTTATAAAACGATCTTCGGATTTCATAAAACGACTTTTGAGTTTTATAAAAACGATTTCTCGAGTTTTATAAAATGATTCTCGAGTTTTATAAAACGATTCTCGAGTTTTATAAAACGGTTTCTCGAGTTTTATAAAACGATTCTCGAGTTTTATAAAACGGTTTCTCGAGTTTTATAAAGTGATTCTCGAGTTTTATAAAACGGTTTCTCGAGTTTTATAAAGCGATTCTCGAGTTTTATAAAACGTTTTCTCGAGTTTTATAAAACGATTCTCGAGTTTTATAAAACGATTCTCGAGTTTTATAAAACGGTTTCTCGAGTTTTATAAAACGATTCTCGAGTTTTATAAAACGATTCTCGAGTTTTATAAAACGGTTCTCGAGTTTTATAAAACGATTCTTGAGTTTTATAAAACGATTCTCGAGTTTTATAAAACAATTCTCGAGTTTTATAAAATGGTTTCTCGAGTTTTATAAAACGATTCTCGAGCTTTATAAAACGATTTCTCGAGTTTTATAAAACGATTCTCGAGTTTTATAAAACGATTCTCGAGCTTTATAAAACGATTTCTCGAGTTTTATAAAACGATTTCTCGAGTTTTATAAAACGATTCTCGAGCTTTATAAAGCTGTTCTTTTTGTATTCTTGCGGAAAGTTTTGGCTATTAATTCTGTCGTACCGATTTTGACCCCAACACATGCCCAGCAGTACCATAAGCAACAAGAACAAACACCTTTTGTACTCAGAAGATCCTCACGGCTTGGAACGTAGCATCCGGAAAGACCTACGTTCCTCATCGATCGACATCAACACATCCCTGTCGACCGATACTTGTCTACCTCAGTCGACCGAGACACCTTCAACGTCGACCGATACTCTCACTGCCATATCGCTCGACATCAACAACCGTTCGTCGACCGATACCTTTCATCGAACTTCGATCGATATACCTCATCTTACATCGATCGATACTAACCGGCGAGACATGGTAGCGCCTATTATTCTAACTACCAATGAGAATGGAGACCTGCGTGATCGAGATGGTCACCTGCGTAATGAAGCAGGTCAGAAGCTGAACGCTCAGAAGAAGATCATACCTGAGCAAGAAACTGCATCTACAGACATCATTCAACTTGTAGAAGAGGCTAACCAAGCTAGATCTTTGGCTGACTACAACCGTCCGGATCAGTTCTACTCAAACCGATCAGCCATCCGCCCCCCTGCTATTCATAGAGGAGATTCCGAGCTTAAGCCGCAGTACTACACCCTTGTAGGAGAAATACCCTTCTGTGGGTTGTCCAATGAGCATCCTATGGACCATCTGGAGAGGTTCGAGGATCTCATAACCGTCATAAAAGCCAATGGAGTCCCTCAAGACTATCTTCTCTGCAAGCTTTTCAAATACTCTCTATCTGGAGAAGCTTTGCAGTGGCTTAGACAATTACCACCAGGTTCTCTCACAACCTGGAGTGACATCAAGAACGCATTCCTGTGTAACTTCTTTGATGAGTCATGTGCTGAAGAATGGAGGAAAAAGATTGCTACATTCACTCAGAATCCTAAAAAGTCATTCAAAGATGCATGGACCAGATTCAAGTCCTACCAAAGAGATTGCCCACACCACGGATTCAACAAAGTGCAACTTCTTTGCACTTTCTACAGAGGCATCACATTGGATTATCAGAGAGCTCTTGATACAGCTAGTGAAGGCAACTTCAACACCAGGAATCCACAAGAGGCTATGAAGCTCATTGATAATTTAGCTTCCAGTAACAGCACGAAGAACTTCATGAAGACAAAAGCTACATCATTCCTTGGGAAGGAATACATCAATGAAGTACAAGCACAGCTGGATGCCATGCAGAAGTTGATAAACAAGCAGATCTGTTCAGTGGAGGATGCAGAGACTGCAGGTGAAGATTATATAGAAGAAGATGTGACATGGGTCAGTGGAGCTGGTTTTCAGAGTTCTGGCAACCAAGGAGGATACAGAAACTACACAGGCCAGAGAAGCAACTTCAACCAGAATTCACAAAAGCCCACCACCTTCAGCAGCAGCAACCCCAACAACAACATGAGCTATGGAAACTCATTCTACTCCAACCCACACCCACCCACTCAAGATACTAAACTGGAGGAGATGCTTGACAAGGTCCTTGAGAGTCAGAAGAAACTCCGGACAGAGTTCAATGGGAAGATCGAATCAGTCTAAACACCCTCCAAAAAGAGCTAAGTGGTTTACACACCCATATTAAGAAGCTGGAGACTCAGGTGTTTCAGACAGTAGAAGCCCAAAGGAAACATGAGCTTGACAACAACAATAACATCAATGCCATCCTGGATGATGATTTTTGGCAAGAGGTAGTAGAAGAGATTCAGCAATCTGATGATGAGAGAGACTTCGTTCACGACTACTATCGATCGATATTGTAATACCCCTGATCAGAAGTCCCAAGTCAATGAAAGTCAACGACCCAGGATCGACCAAGACTTACCACGGGATGGTAATAGAAGTGAATACTAGAGGTTCGGTCGAAGCAATTTGGAGTTTGGTTGAGTAAAATCCAGAGTTGGTCGAATAGGCAGAACCGGAGCTTCGATATGGTCGTGGTCGACAACGGTGAATTTTCAAAGACTTCAAATAAAGTAAGACATGATCCTAAACCTCATTATAGGATATTATAAGACCTTTGGTCGAGTCAGAATGAAGTTGGGTCGAGCCAAAGTGGAGATGATCGATGGAGGTTCAGAAACGATCTATACGGAGGTTTAGCACCGATCGATATTCTGGAAGTGTGTAAAGGTGAAGGTTCTTGGTCCAAGTATCTAAAGGAGGTTATTTTAAGACATATGGTCGAGCTAGAATCAAGTTGGTTTGGGAGGAATCAAGAGTTGGTCGCAGATCTAGCCGGAAGGACCCGGTGGAGCCGAAATGGGATCTTCTTCACCCAAATGCTATTGGATGAACTTGGAATGCATTTCTTTCTTCACCTATCATCAAATTGGGATTTTTAA
>CAKOAT010277489.1:14603-27069 GCA_932364175.1 Eruca vesicaria subsp. sativa | reverse complement strand
CTCCTCCTCCTCCTCCTCCTCCTCCTCCTCCTCCTCGGGTGCCGCCGAATGCACCCTTTGCGGTGTACACGGTGGAGGATATTTTGGCCCTTCCAGGCAGAGAAGGGCTGGCAGAGTTAGATCCTTACCGACGGAACGGCCAAAACATTTTATGGTATGTTTTAATTTTTAAATTTTTTATTTATTTATTTCTTAATTAACAAAATTATATTTAGAAGTTAATCTAGCTAATGATTTATTTTGTGTCTTTCCAGGTTTGGTTGTGACAATAGTGTCGGATTTAGCGTCACAGACTGTATCAAGGGATACTTTCCCGATCCAGCTCCGAACTGGAAGAAGACGGCGAGCCACACAAAAAGACGTGGTTCAAATCGTTCGCTGTAAGTTTAGTTTGTTAATTTATTTTTAATTATTTTAAATTATTAATATAATTGAACTAATACGCGAGCAATCCAGTTTCTCATTTGCTAGTAACCTTCTCTCGAAGTCCTCTAAAGGTTCTCTCTAATCCGTAGTTAGGTGATTAGATTAGGGAATTTAGATTAGGTGGTTAGTTTAGGGAATTTAGATTAGGTGGTTAGTTTAGGGAATTTAGATTAGGTGGTTAGTTTACGTAATTTAGATTATGTTAGTTTACTTTTAGTTACTGTTTTTTTAAATTATGCAGGAATTAATGTTTTCAAATTTTTTTTTTAAAAAAATATAGATGCCTAGACAGAGCAAGATTGCTAAGGCTGCTGCTAAGAGGGCGTCGACTCTCGAGGGGATAAGCTACAGAGATATGTTTGGGCGTCAGGATGGTCCGGGTTCATCCTCCTCCTCAGCTACAACGAGCTTGTTGCCCGAGTTGACGAGCGCCAGACCCAGCTGACTCAGCAGACTGGGTCTCCAGTCATATTATCCACTGTTGACGTGGATAAGATTTACGAGGAGGTAAATAATTTGTTTTACTATTAATTTTTAATATTTTTTTAAATTTTTCTTAATGTTATTAATATTTTTATTTTTAGGTCGCCCCTAGGAAAAAGGGGCGTATCATCGGGATTGGCTCGGTTAACGATGTCCCTGCAGCGACATCGTCTTATCATCAGGAGCAGCACGATGTCAATGATCAGCTGCGCTCGGAGTTGCAGGCGACGCAGTCTCAAGTGACTTCGCTCACCGAGAATGTCACTTCTCTCACCGATATCCTCGACATTATGGCGGTNAGTCTCAAGTGACTTCGCTCACCGAGAATGTCACTTCTCTCACCGATATCCTCGACATTATGGCGGTTGGAAACCCGCAAGTGCAGGAGCTGTTGCGTCAGAGACGGGAACGTGCAGGGATTCCAAGTACCCAACATCCTCCGCCATCACAGTCACAGCCGGCAACCAACTATGGAGAGGATTTGCCGAGCCAGGACGATGTTTTGTTCAGTCAGCAATTTCACGACCAGCATCCGTAGTTTCTTTTATTTTTATTTGTATATTATGAATTTAAAAACTTATTGTATATTATCTAGTTATTTATAAAATATTTTGTTTTTTTATTTTTATTTATAATTTGATTTATTTTTATTTTCAAAAAATAAATAAATTATTTGTAATTATTTTTTTAATAGGAAAAAAAAACATTTCCAAGCAAAATCCTCGTAAAATATTCCAAGTAATATCCTCGTAAACAGTTCTAGTAATTTCCTCGTAATGTATCACTACGACCTTACGAGGAAATGTTTACTACGAGCTTACGAGGAAAGCTTACGAGGACCTTACGAGGAAAATTTTACCACGCCTTTATGAGGAAATCTTTCCTCGTAAATTCGCTACGACCTTACGAGGAAAATGGCTTTACGATGAACGTGTTTCGAGGAAACGCGTTTCCTCGTAAGTTCCTAGTAAAAGGCCATTTACTAGGAACTAACGAGGAAAACCCGTCCTAGTAATGGACGAGTTTTCTTGTAGTGGAAAAATCAATCACGTGTTTATGATTGGATGTTTTCGACTTAGCATGGCAGAGTTTCGTAAAACCGGATTGCGTTTCAGATCTCTGTATAGTTTAGGCAAATTTGGTGTTAGGTCGACCGTTGCCGTTTTAGACGATTGATTCGAACTTATACAAAGAAACAAGTCTTTGCGGTTTTTATCGTAAAATCTCGATGGAAATTCTGATTGAGACGAAACGAGAATCAGCGCGAACAAGACTGGAGAGAGAAACTCAAGGATTGGTTAAGCTCGACGTAGGGCGAGCCGGGTGAACCCTTTCAGCTTGCCGTGTGGCGAGCTGGATGGTAAGAACCCTTGGGGCAAAACACCATCAATGCATCCAGGCTCACAATTCCGTCCCAGTGAGAAAGATGAAAGGTTCTCAAGCAAGACACAACATCTTTCAGCCGAAGTTACAGCTTTGACAAGTTCAACAAGCAGAGGAACCAGAAGAAGAGCTTCTAGGAATACCGCAGGCTTACAATACACCACTAAGAGGTAACTGGAATACTACTTTTCTGATTAGGTTCTAGCACCTAGATGGTAGCCGAATCCTAGATAAGCCAAGTAATTAGGTGGATAGAATTCCTTTTAAGTAGTCATGGTCCTAGAAAGGACCGATGACCGTAGTCATAGAATAAATATATGCATCTGACTGGAGATAAAAACTGAAGAACTCCCGAGGAAGGAGTCCCCTGACAGAGTTCCCGGCGAAGGGACATAAGGCAAGCCGCTACTTCGCTTCCTGCCATTGATATGTATTCTCTAGCCTACATGCTGGGGAAAAAATGCTAACTCCACACAAAGACGTGCTAGGCATCATATCCTCTACTCATCTAGCACAAGATGAGAAAAGAAGTAGGAGAACTCATGTTATTGCTACTACCCACCCAGAAAGAAAAGTCAGATTTCCAGGTTCCGGGCCAGCTTACAGGCTCTGATCTCAGGTTCCAGTCCCAGGTTCCGGGTCTACGGCTGCTCACTTTACAAGGAAGCAAAATCCAATGAGACCACGGTTTCTCCCAATGCCAGCAGCAAGCCCCATCACTCTTATGATGGATTATTTCCCTAGGGACCGGGCTTCAGCCATCAACGGCTTTACAAAGAAGAAAACAAGCTCCAACAACCTTGCTACCGCTTCTCCTGGCGATATACCCTGATTTACTTCTAAAGGAAGCTAAGGCCACGTGCCCCCGAAAGCTTCCAAGGGCTACACGCCCTTACAAGTTCCCAAAGGGTATCTACATCTACAAGCTTCCTTTATGAACCTCTAACGAAGGCATGACCAAGGGAAAGGCAGGGGAAAACAAGTTAAAAGTTAACCCAAGGGGAAATACGCATCAGCAAATCACATCAACTCCTACCCCAAGATCAGTCCAAACTAGAGGCCAGTTGAGATCACGTCAGCGCCTGCTATCCAGGTCCGAGGTCGGAGAAGTAACATTTCTCCACCTTATAGAAGCCAAGCGCAGAGAGATCATCGTCCTAGTAAAAGGAGAAAGAAGCAGTACCCTGTGTGCTACATCAACGAAAGGCTCGATACAATCTTTTGGAAAACCTAACTCTCCATCAGCTATATAAGCCAAGAAGTTACGACTCTACTTCCAGGCTCATCCACTCGTGGTGGAAGTTACCCGAGTGCGTGGAAGAGTTTGCGAATATCAAGGAACCTCCAGATTCAGAACGATCCATCCTTGTCACCGGATTCCATGAGGATAAATTCTACAACCTTCGGGTCTTAGGAAGATATATTCCATAATACATGGGTTTCAACAAGATACATTCGGGGTCTTCGAACGCCAGAGCAGAAAGCCTTGAAACCAGCTAAGAGTACCCAAAACAACAAGAACATGCGTCGTACAGAAGGTCTATTACCACGACTTTATTCTGTATATATTGAAGGAATTATGACCAGCTCCATGAATAGGCAACAAGTGCAATCTCGACTGCGGCTCATTTTAATCGGCATCGAGAGTGGTCAATCTTCAGTGCGATGCCGCATAAAGCTAGTACAGCCTATAGGTCCAAGACGACATAATGAGAATTCACCTCCTGATCCCCAAGGATAAATCTACAGGTCCTACAGGATCAGAACATGAAGCCCTTGAAAGCCTTAAAGACAAATCATCAGGAGCTATGAGTTCCTATACATTGTACTTCTTTACCTCAGTGTAACACGACATGGAGCCAGCCTCCACACCTCGACAAAGGATCCCAACCTTCCTGAAATGGAAAAGAGAAGACATGTAGTCTTCATCCTCCTGCTACCTGGTCATGTGCCAAAAAGATGCATCTTATTTATCAGCGCAATGCGAATCCGAGATCAAGAATTCATGCTTCCGAGAAGAGACAAAAGGACACCTACAACGGATGCTAACAGATACATGTGATCTTTATCAGCCGAACAATGGTGTATGCCCACTGTAGGATGCAACTATAAATCCCACTATAGGATGCAGCTATAAACCCCAAACACCTTCCATGGTTGCAAGTCTAGACAAGCTAGATAACATCCCTGGTAGCTGAAATCACCATCCTGGTGCAGGAATCGTCAACTATACAGCATGAAGACCCTGCGGCCTTGACCGTAGACCATGCAGCCTTCACTACAGACAGTAGCTCCTTCCTAACGACTAATATCCCCTGCTGCTTCTAAGGCATTGACGATATATACTGGCCCATACCCCTATGGCAGTATCCTAAAAGCAGGATCTCTCGGTTTATAAAAAACTGAACCAGGAGAAAGCACTATGATGAGATGTCTCCTTTCCAATCATTCTGTAGGCTGAGCACGAATCACTTGTACCCAAAAAATACCCTAATAGCAATTGCTTAGCGTGTTCGTCGAGCTTCTCTTTTAGGGTTTGAACTTCTTGAAGAAGCTCAGAATTTTTTTCTGTCGTCTCTCAAGTCTTCTGGAGCTCGGTGATCTCGCCTCAAAAGATATCGAGTTGGTTGAGCAGCTTGGTTTCTCTTGGAGTCGCTCCGGGCTGTTCGACTTGATCTTCCAATGCCATCATCACGTAGTTGGACTACTCCCCTCCTTCTAGCGCCAAAATCTTATGGTATTTTTGTGTAGGATCATTTTAGTACTACAGAACACTTGAAGACTTGTATAATAGACTGAAATCGAGAGAGAAGGAGATGTTTATTGATTGAATCGAGCATGGACTAGAATATTTGGTGTCAAAACCCTAGTTCTAGCTGCCTAGCTCTAATCTCATATTCTCTAAAAGTCGATCCCTTGTTCTAGGGTTTGGGATCCCCTTTTATAAGTGTAGATGTCAGCTGAAGTAGGTTAAACTCTTCCATATTTGTGAATATGGAAGAATCCCCTTAGATAGGAAACTTCAATTTTACCTAGGGGTCGACTTAAGAGCAGGGGTCGGACCCTGGGTCCTTCGGCGCATGGGTCTAGGGGCCGGTACCCTGCTCGGAACCTTGAGAAATCTGGTGCCTGGATATTTTTCTCCAACAGGCCTTCATCATGTTTTAGACCTTTTCGGACCGTTTTTGGATTTAAACGGTTTTTAAGAATTCTTTCGGAGAAATCATTCTTCACAGATTAAACAATGTTGGTTCCAAAATATAGAAAAACCAATCGTACTTATAAGACAACTTGGTGTTTAAGTTAGCCTTTATTGTTTTATACGATTGACTCGAAGTCTTTACAAGAAAATAAGTCTTTGCGGTTTTTATCGCAAATCTTCAACGTAAACTCTAATCGAGATGAAACAAGAACCATCTAGTAAAAGCCTAATGGAGAGAGTGATGAAGAGGATATGTTCTAGACTTCCATGGGTGACTAGACCTTGTCGAGAGTCTAGTCACCCATGGGTGACTAGGCATTGTGCGCGTCTAGTTGAACATAGGCAACTAGACGTTGTGTGCGTTTAGTCGCCCACGGGTGACTAGACTTGGTTACGACATGGTTGTTCCTAATTATTTGGATTAATCCGTTAGTCAGGATTAGATAGGCAGGGAGATGAGAAGTTCGGATGCGATGGTTTCTTGTTTTCTTTCTTACTTGAAAGAGAGAAAACGCTTCCGCGGTAATTTTAGACACTGGTTCTGCCATGACTGTTTTTGACCCCAAAATTTAGCCTCCCAGATTGCAATAATCATCGAAGTGTTCTTGCAAGATGTTAGGCATGGTAGGTGAGTTAGGCAGAATCAACGGCTAAAAGTCCGAGGATGAAATGTAAATCCCTTTTTCTATAAATATGTGGAGTAATTATTCTTTTACTTGTTCGTCTCCACAAGAATTTTCTCTTAAGGTAGAAATCTATTTCTCTCTTCCTCCCTTATGTTTTTTTTGTGGCTTCCAACAACGGAGTTTCTGAGGATGAATTTCCTTCCATTTTTGTTTACGAGAGCCTACGAGTTTGGGGCGATGTGGTTGTTCTAAAAGTTGAGTTTTTACGATTTCCATCAACCCTAAAGAGGTGGAGGCGTATTGGCGTGCTACCTGCGGTACTGTACCTCCACGACCTGACTCGTGGTGCTGGTGAGACCTACTTTTGGAGGAGCTGACGACGGGCCGAGTGAATGTAGGCACTCTTTCCTTGCCACAATCCTAGATTTCAGCAGAGTTTTGGAGGAGGTAAAGTTTCAGATGCCGAAACATGGAGAAAGTGCTAACTCTCTACCGTGTCACTAGTCTACATGTTATTAGGTACATCTTCTGTACTGTCTCTTATGGTTTTTTATACAGGAGATCATAGTTTGATTCTTAGATTACTAGAGCTTGTCGATTAGTCAACTTTCGCCCGCTGGCCTGCAACACCTTGTCGGAATCTTGGTTTTAAGCTACGAGCGAGGGATGGGCTGAGTGTTGAATATCTTCTAGATTTTATGAATCGGAAGGGTACGATTTTTCCGCTTTGCTATTGTCTCAATCCGAGGAACAACATGTCGGTGATCAAGTCATTTACGTCTAGTTTTCACAGCTGGGAGAAGCACTATTTCTTCATCCGCATAGATAGCGCCTCTGTTGTGGAAGATTGCATCCGTATTTATAGACGTAGATGGGGTTGCAAGGGTATTGTGATCAGATACTTTAATCGACTTTTTAAACCTATTTCTGACCAATTCTTTGTTTTTTAGTTTTCGATCCTCTTCCCTCGTTTCCTGCACACACGCTCATTATTAGGGGCCTCCTCACGGCGGCCCATTATATTGGGGTTATAATTCCCCGAACCGAGTATGCACAGCGGTTGAATTTTACCAAGCTCGAGCTCGACCACATACAGTCGTGGAAGAAGACTCGGATCCAAACATACTGCGAGAGAGATGGAGAGGTCTCCCAGGAAGAAACAAGTTGCCGTCGACAAGGGAGATGTTTCTTATGAGGGGACGGAACTGCCCATAGAGGAGTGGTACCAGGATCTCCTAGCTGGAGATGGAAGTGGCACCAGTCAGACTCTGCTGCCGTCATTTGGAGGTGGATCTGACCTTAATGCCTACCTCACCTCACTCAACGTTCTATCAGGTCAACCTGCGGCTAACAAAAAGTTTGCTAGATCGGGGCAGTATGCAGAAGCATCGCGATTAGGCATGAGGGTTAGTTTTCTTTAGTTGGATTGATTTCGCTTGTCGGCTTTGCCCCTTATTCTTTAAAACTTTTTTTGCAGCGTCTTCATGTGATGGAGAGGCCCTTAGGGCGAGTTGTCTGGAAGCACAGATGGATCAGTTCAAGGCCGAGAAGCTTGAGGAATAGAATGCATGTTTGAAGAAAGAGCTTGAGGCGACTTCTCTCCGCGAGAAGGATTTGGTGTTAAAGCAAGCTTCCAAGGTCCATCGTGCGCATAGGTTGTCAATATAAATCTAGCAATAAGAGAAATCAAGATGAAGAATAATATGACCATCGTAAAGACTCTATCCAATCTAAAAATTCATTCTTTCCCTAGGAAACCTTAAATGTAATAATGGATCTGCTCAGACTCGAAAGAATAAACACAAATCATCAATGAGAACATAATTATATCAAAAGAGATGTAATAGGGGTTCAGAAAGATTTGCATAAATAATTGCGCAAAATAATAAATATATGTCTATAACACGTCATATATTTGTTTTCAAATAATGTAAACTTTGGACCAATCTTCAATTCTTAAAATTTCTTTAAAAAATTTCGGAAGGGGGGGGGGCAGGTGTCGATTGACATGAAGTCCAAATTATATGCTCCGACTTGATATTTTCAGCTGCAATTCTCGTCATGCTCCAAAGTGCTCCAGAAACTCCAAACTTGTGCAAAACGTACCTAAAACTACAATGACTCATAGGGACTCTAAAAATACCAAAAACTTTAAATTGGACTTATATCTTTGCCTTAGTCCCAGTAGACTTCCACATGATGGATATCCAGATAGATTGGAACTCTTCTCTACTACTTGGAAGAGCTTTCATGGCTACAGTAGGAGATGTCTGCGACAAGACAACAAACATGTTATATCTCTCTTTGAGATCAAAAACCTATAAAACCATGATATATTAAATAGTCGGAATGTGCCAAAAAATTCAGACTGATTATTTCCAGTGAGATAGACTTGAGGAAACAAGTTCATCGAGATTTGTCAGGAATATCCATTTTGATGGATTTCCAGGCAGATTTTTCCGTCAAGTAGTGTACTTTCACTTCATAGATAGTTTCCTTTTAAACTTTTACTATGATTATTCTTCCAACAATTTTTAATTACAAATAAAGGTATTCATTTTTTTTTCTGGGTAAAGCATATTCTTATTATATGATATTATTAAATACTCAAAACTATTTATATTTTCTTCGCTTAAGTTTTACACTAGTGTTTTATTATATGATATTATTAAATACTCAAAACTATTTATATTTTCGGTGAACTTAGGGTTTTGGTTTAGATACAAGTTCATTTCTATGTTAGATTGAAGAAAATATCAAGAAAATAGCAACCACATATGAACAATAACATGGATGAACAGTAAAATATATATATGTGTGTTCATTTATCTTAGCTTCTAGGTAAGCTTTTCTGGACTCTTTAGAAATTTAAACCTATTTGTAATAGTAAATTTTTTTATTATTCTTCATCCAGTCATGATCAAGGAGGGGTGTCCCAAGAGCATGTTCATGCGGAAGAACAAGAGCATGAGGAAGAAAAAGATCTTGAACTTGTGCAACCTTTGAGAAGAAATACAAGGTTCAGAAGCCATCCAAACGGGTAGACACAAGAGTCTACTACAACAACAAAGCAATAACACATCCTATATAAGTGTTTCATTCTCTTGTTCATTTTCCTATTGAGAATCAATTTTTGTTTGCAAATTGGATCAGAAACAAGTGACAAGGACCTATGATGAGGCCATAGAGCAAAATCTTTTAAGAGAGGTTGTAGGTGAAGAAATCAAAGCCATATAACACAACCAAACTTATTATGAGGAATATTTTCGAAAAGATAAGAAAGCTGTGAGATCTATGAGATCTATGTGAATGTTCACCATTAAGTACAAGAGTAATGAGGAGATAGAGTGGTAAAATGTGAGTCTTAAGGCAAGAGGGGTCACTCAAATAAATGGAGAAGACTCCTTGGTTACATTTTCACCGGTCGCTAAGCCTCACACAGTAAAAGTTATCCTTTCATTAGCTACTAATCTTGAGTAGGATCTTTTGTAGATGGTTGTCAAGTATGCATTCCTACAAGGCTAGTTAGAAGATAAATTTTACATGTCTCCCCCATATAGTCTTGAGGAGAAATAAACACCATGAAAGGTTCTTAGACTTAAGAAAGCCATTTATGGGTTGAAGCTATCTCCAAGAGCTTGGTATCAGAAACGTAGCTCAACTCTCAAGAATAGAGGTGTAACATCCTAGTTTGTTGTATATGTTGAAAGGCCTAAAATAATTAATTTGGTTACCTATGTCATCAAAGTGGACTTACCTTTTCGATCTAACATCTAGATATAATTCTAGAGTAAAACATGCTTGATCTAGAGTAGTGGAATAATGGGTGACCTATCAAGAAGTGATTCGCGATATCGTGCAAGTGAGGCCAAAGTATGAGGTTAAGTCATGTGGTGATTATATGGTCAGTAAAAAACACTTTGGAGCTTCCAGAAAATTAGGAACCACCCATTGCACGAGATGAGGCTCACATTCTAAGTGAGCGTGAGAGACTCATTAGTTGTGGACGGCCGAGGCGTTACAAGAAGTATGAGGTTGACCACATTCTCGTCACCCTACAAATTCAATAAGGTATTGTTATCATTCTCGTGTATGTAGATGATTTCATCATCTGAGGGACTGACAAGGTAGGTATTTAAGCCACTAAGGCATTCTTAAATCTGTTTTTGAAATAAGACCTTGGTGAACTAAAGTACTTCTTAGGAATAGAAGTTTGTCGCTCCAAGGAGGGACTCTTCTTATCTCAAAGGAAGTCAACACTTGATTTGTTCTCTGAAGCAGGAAAGCTTGGAAAAAAAATCAGCTAAAACACCCTTTGAAGAAGGCTACAACGTTATAGAGGGGGATAGCGAAGATATGCTTATTGAGGATGTCAAGAAATACTGAAGGATGGTTTGTAAGCTAATCTAATTAACCATCATTCGGGATGATATTTGGTTTGAGATCTACCATGTTAGCCAGCATATGCAAGCTCCCAAGATATACCATTATAACATGGTGGACATGATACTCAAGTATCCCAAAGGAGCTCCGGGTCAAAGCATTTGGATCGAATGTAATAAGAGTTCAGAGATTGTTGGTTATTGCGATGATGATTGGGCTGGAGATAGAGTGAACATGAAGTATACAACATGATATTTCACATTCATTAGCGCAAACTTGGTCACTTGGAAGAGAAAAAAGCAGAAAATGGTTTCTTGTTCAAGAACCAAATCTAAGTATAGAGCCATGAAGAAGCTCACTTATGAGTTAATTGGCTCATAGCTCTTCTCAAGGACTTGGGGGACTGAATCACCAGGCCCATTCACAATGCACTGTGAAGACCATGCAGCCATCTCCATTGCATCTAACTCGGTGTTACATGAAAGAACCAAACATATTGAACTTAATTGCCATAAAGTGAGACAAATGGTGGAAGGAGTGAATATACTATGCCACACAAGGAATTCATATCATCTGACATCTTCACCAAATCAGTCAGCACCAAGGTTTCTAAGGTCATCAATTTGAGTTTGGACTTATAGACCTGTCTTAGCTGCAAGTATCATGCCATGAAATCAATACTTTTTTTCTCTAAGCATGATTTTGTATTAAGTGGATTTCCACACTCATGTTTTTAATGAGGCATATATTCATGGTTCAAAGTTTTATCTCCCATTTCTTATGGTCAACTTTGACGAAGAATATTAAACTGAAAAAACCTTCCAAGTAAATAGTAACCATGGATGCACACTAACCGTAGATGAATAGTAACACATATTAATTAAAACCATATATTTACTTTTGTCTTAATTTATTTAGTAAGCCAAGTTTACTTAGTTTCATTAGAAAGTTAAACCTACTTTTTAAAATATTGTAGTCATAATTGTACATACTAAAAGAATTATTTTTTTGGGTAAAAATATATGGTTTCACCTATTTGTCGGAAACCTAAACATTGTAAGTAATCTCTACTAACGAGAACTAAACATGTGTGGTGAAGTGCCTACTAGACGCTCCTTTATTGCTAGGCCAACAACTCAATGGTTAAAATACTTTTCTGTATCAAAATAAAATAATGAATCCATAAAATGACCTTAAAAGTGTTTTTTAAAATTAATAAGTTCACAAGACTAAAAATGACCAAAATGTTTTAAATTTCTCTTTTTTCTCTTTTTTTCTTTATTCTCTTAATCATTCTTATTACTAGTTGCACACTCCCCGCGCAAGCGCGGAGCCGGAAGCATTATGTTTGCGTTTATTTTTTTCGATTTAGTGGTTTAGTGGATTCTTCTAATGACACCAAATAATAATGAAATGGAAAGAATATAGTAAGAGTGTAAAGTGAAAGTATTGTATATCTAATGTGTTAAATGTTATTTATATGCGAAGTAAGGTTCATAGGAACAGTTAGGTTATAATATAGTTTTTAGTGTGTAAAAGTAGGTGTCTATTTTTTTTTTTTGCTGTAAATAGTTTTTGTATCGTATGTCAAAACTTGATATAATTCTATATTTATAGTATTATATTTGTATTAAACGATTTATCAATTTAAAAATAACCTTAATTAAGTTAATATTCGTTGTTTAAGTTTCATTAGATCGGTTTTTATATATGGTTTTTTGTAAGTTTGGGTTTTGTTCATAAAAGATGTGGCATTTTTATCTGCGGCGTCATCTACTGTGGGAATCCATTCGCCGAAGTCTGGAGTCGGTGGTGAGAAATGTTTTCAATGAAATTATAGTAGTTATTAAAATGTAAGAGAAATTACATATTCATTTAATAAATAACGAAAAATACTTAAATTTTGTTGTTTATTTTATTTTATTTCACATACAAAGTTTTTGAAAATATATTAGGAATGAGT
>CAKOAT010277489.1:0-14503 GCA_932364175.1 Eruca vesicaria subsp. sativa | reverse complement strand
TTGTGTAAAAGTAGGTGTTTTATTTTGCAGTAAATAGTTTTTATATCGAAGATCAAAACTTGATATAATTCTATATTTATAGTATTTATAGTTGTATTAAACGATTTATCAATTTGAAAATAACCTTAATTAAGTTAACATTCGTTATTTAAGTTTCATTAGATAGGTTTTTATATATGTTTTTTTGTAAGTTTGAGTTTTGTTCATAAATGATGTGGCATTTTTATTTATGGCGTCATCGACTGTGGCCGTGGGAATCCATTCGCCTGAGTCTGAAATCGGTGGTGAGGAATGTTTTCAATGAAATTATAGTAGTTATTAAAATGTAAGAGAAATTACATATTCATTAAATAAATAACAAAAATATTTAATTTTTGTTGTTTTTTTATTTGATCTCACATACAATTTTTTTGAAAATATATATTAGGAAATATGTGCAAAGATTTCACTTTTTAAGCTCTTAATCTATATTATTCAGGCCTCATTAAGCCATCCACGTAGGTAGCCGCGTGGGATTCACTTTTTTTTTGGGTCGGTTCGTTTTTGGATTCATTTTTTATTATTTTTGGGTTGAACTATATTACAATAGGATAGTTTTAAGGCTCTTTAAGCCATCCGCGTAGGCAACCGCGTGAGACTTGCTTTTTTATTGTTTTTTTATTGTTCGTTTTTGCATCCATTTTTAACTATTTTTTGTTTGAACTCGTTAAGCTTTAAGGTTTATCCAACTATTTTGATCTTTAAAACAATAAGCCATAAAAAAAACATAAAAACCTTACAAACAAAAAGCCCATATGATAATAACCCAAATAATAAAAAAAAATGATGGATGCGTGGTTTGAACCCACGATCTTGCATGTTTAAATAAACATTTTATACCACTTGGCTAAAGTGTATTTCATTGTTTGTAATCATCTTACCAAGACTATAACTTTTTTAAAAATACCTAGGGGACCCACAAAACTGCTGACGTGGTGCGTTGTGGAGCCTAGAAAGTGTACTATTGTGCGTGCGGGGGTTGGATACGTTGTTGGCGTGTTGTGAAGTTTTGTGTATGAGACTTTGCTGTTTTTTTTAACATTTGTTTATCTGGCTTATCTATAATGGTGATTAATGAAAGTTTAGAAGTCACACAATCTGATTAATTTGATAAAAGAATAAACATCGAATTCATATGGGTTGATATTTTCATATTTTATCTTCGTAGTGATTTTATCGAGCATTCCCTTTATTAGTGCTTTCATGTAAAAAATAATTTAATGGAGACAAGACAAAAAAGGACTTGTGTTTATTAGTGTAATTTTCTTTCTAAAATTATGTTGTATATATATATATATATATATTTTTTTTTTTTAATTGTGATGTATATGAGATTTATGGTCGATCTGAATGGTTCGGGGTAAATATTTATTATTGAAAAAGTATGTTCTTATTTTATTTGATGATTATAACTGAATTAAAATGATATTGGAGGTTAGAACATGATAACTTTTCTTATAAAAGTATTTAAGATGGTCTCATAAAGTTTCAAATCCTTAAGCCATTTTGTATCCCAACAACCAGCATAAAAAAATCATTTTGAATCTCCCTAAACTTTTAGGTATCCCGAAAAGTCTAAATTAAAAAAAAAAAATTAAATGCAAGCACTACGTGTCGAACCCGTGCACTCGCGGTAACAACTTCTTGTCACCAACTTACACCACTGGGTCATTTCATCACTCATCGATAACATTCAATCTTACAAAATGTTATACGTTTTTATTTTTCCTAATAACACGCGCGGGACCCGCAAACTTGCTGACGTGGACACGTTGAGGAACTTCAAAAGTGTACTATTATTATATAGATTTTTAATAATTTCATTATTTTTCATCAAGTTAATCTCATATTCTCAATATGGGACTGTATATTTCATTTGATCTTATTTACCTACGAAAATAAAAGTTTTGAGAAATGGTTTGATTGTTTAATTGTATTGATCACGAAGTCGTATTGCTATCATTAAATCACAAATTAATCTCTCAACCAATCTATTACCTATTAAATTAATCATTGCTTTTCAGTAGGATCAGTTTTTCTAAACATGAGTTCTCGAACGTTATAGGAAAATTGAAACCATTATTATCTGATTAACAGATAAATTGAAATTTATCTTCTAATTTATTTTTAGGACTTAGCTACCTACCTAACTTACATAAGGGTGATTCTATGAAATAATTAAGAATTATTTTTTAATTAGATTTTAAGAGAGAAGGTAGAAAGAGATAGGAAGAGAAAGTAGGAGAGATGGAGAGATCGTGAGTAGTTATTAAATTTAGTTTTTTGTATGTATATCAGATCTCATTTCCCCTTACACAACCTAAACGATAAAAAGTGTAGGTCCCAATATTAAGTAAGAGGGCCGATTAAATTGTTTCCACACAATTTTATGACCCCACCCATCCCCCAGCATTATTATGATAGTGCCTTAGCAGTGACTCTTTACTGATTAGATTTTTTTCTTTTTTTTTGAAATAACAATTATTCGGCATCAATTTCCTTTTTGTAATATTATTAGTGCACGTGACGAAATTGCCATCCACATATGGTTGTGTCAATAAGATTGGCCAGTTTTACGTGTGATCTTTATTGGTAGGTGCCCACTCCGGGAACGCTGACACTTCTGTATGGAGAAAATTGTATAGTGGCGACAAATGATAACAAATTACAACAAATCCTATAAGATCTTTTTTGATTCTTTCATAGTTTAGCACATGAACTAAAGTATTTATTTGCAGAAAAATGTTGTAACACAAAAGATTTGAGTTTCTATAGCATTTTTAAATCATCTCTAACAAGACACCAAAATACCAAATTTGGTGTGAATTCATCTCCAACAAAATACAAAAAACATTATCCTACTATAATATGAATAGTGTTACACCAATTTTAACAAAAACGATTTGAATTTCTATAGTATTCTTAGATTATCTCTAACAAGACACCAAAACACCAAATTTGATGTTACTTCATCTTTAACAAAACATCAAAGTTGACATATATTCCACTATAATGTGAATAGTATTACACTAAATTTAGTATAACACTATTCTTCACACTAAATCTTTAAAATACATATTTTATTATATTACATTTGATAATAGGGCTCGGCGTAAGTTTGTGTTTGTGAACATAAGTGTTGTTTTATCTCTGAAGAAGTAATCAATTTTTATAAAATTGATTTTAAACTGGTATGGTTGTGGCACTAAGCTATGAATATTTTGAGGGGCAGAGGTAAGGTGATTATCTGCTAGGTTTATGATACTTGATGTATTAGTGGAGGACGCTCGGTGTAGGAAGAAAAGTTGAGATGTGGCCCGTGGGTGGTAATTGAGGTTGTATTTATTGACGACAAATTAGCTATTCAAAAGAAAATTTTGATTGTTTTTTGTTGCATTGGAAATTCCTTTTTAATAATCAATTTTAGGTGTAATTGATGTTGTTGGTGCCATTTCATTTCAGAATGTATTGAATGATTTTTTACCTTCTTACGCATACTATTGATCCCCATTTCACAATAACCGCATTATTATTTGTGTACCATATTTCAACGATAAAATAACGCTATTTCGATCATTAATATAAAGATTATTATTGAAAAATGGGTTTCACTTGAATACATTTAATAAATGGTTTTGCTGGGCCTTAATTGGTTTGGTAAATGTAATATTAAAAGTTAATTGCAAATTTGAAAATGAAATGGGAATGATGCATTTAGGCCCGTAAGCCCACATCTAAAAAGAAATTAAGCAAAAAAAATCCCCTATATATTAATTTAGAAACATTTAAAAGTTTGTAATCTAAAATTTTTTATTAATTAAAAAATAACCTCATCTTATGTGGCTTATCTTTATGGCTTCTATTTTAGTTTAGAAGGATTCTAGGGCATCTTATATAAAACATAGTTTTAAAAGAAAGTCTGTTGATCTCATATAAGACACATCAAACTAAATAGCATATCAAATTAATTCTTCTATATGTTTTTTCCTTAAATAAAACCTACAGAATTACCTAATGTGATTAAGATATATATGACCATTAATGATTTTAAATAATAAATATTTGTTAACAATCTATATACTTTATATCATTTTTGTTTTATTTTTCATTATTATAATAAATTACACAACTACACTAATCATATAATAAAAATTTAGATTTTTTTTCTATATGTTGTATTTGAAATTTTCAAAACGAGTATAAATTACTAAAACAGTTAAAAATCTCACATAAATTTTTGTGATCAAGGTCTAATTTTTTTTCTTCTATAATAAATTATAATGATTATAAAATCATATGAATAAATAAGTTTATTTTAATAGGTGTTTATGTTAATATATATACATCTCATATCGTATGAATAAATAATTTTATTTTAAACATAATTATAATTTAAAATTTAACTTACTTTTTTATAAAATTATTTTTATTTAAAATATAATTTATAAAAATATAATTTTCTAATATTATTAGACGAATAAATAAATTATATTAAATTAGTTTTGAAAATTTATATATTTTAATGCAAATATTCTACTGCTTCTTAAGAAAGCATTATGGAACTTGATAATGTTCTACCAATTAAGCCTTGTGACACTCCATTTATTTTTCATCACTCCAACACTGAAATGTGAAAAATATATGAACCGGCTCCATTAAATTGTAAGTTTTGATCCACAGTTCTAATTACAATTGTTTCTGATCCTATGTACAAATAATTATATAAAAATTACAAAATTTCAAATACATATAAAAATAATCATATGTAAATTTTAAATTTGTCAATACTAAAGTTTTATATTTTAATTACATACACTCACCCTGCGCAAGGTGTATGTCTTATCTTAGTTTGTTGTTATTTCAGATTCCTGCATCACCATTGTTATGAAATATATTGTGGATTGCCCTAACCGACCTTTGGCCCGTCTAACCTGCCCGTCCATCAAGTACCTTAGGCAGCTGGGCTCTTTCCTTTTTTCTTAGGCGGCTAGTTTCCCTTTTCCTTATGGGATTATGTTTTGTACTATTTCCTTTTCGTAGTTGGTTTAGGTTTTTCTTTTTCTAGGATCTTGTAACTCCCTATATAAGGGCACCTTATGTTTATGAAATAACAACACATGTATTCCCCATACTTTCACAACACGTTATCAACACGATCAAGTCTCTAAATCTCTAAGCTAAAGTTCCGACCAGAAACCCTAATCTCTCTCTCGCGAAGAACCCTCGACGGCGAGTACCTTTGGACGGCGAGAAACCCTAACCCTAATCCTTCTTCGACCGCCGATCTCAGCAACTCCACCCGATTGCAGCAAGCTCAAAATTCGCGACCCGATACTCAGGAAATCCAATTCGCTATCCGATACTCAGCACGTTCCGGTTCCGATTTGCGATCCAAGGAGTTCCAGTTTGCGATCTAAGTTCCAGCTTCTTCGATCCTTCTCTTGTTCGGTCCATTCAACTCAATTGGAGGTTAAGGTAATTCTGAAACCCTAATGATTAAAATCAAAACCCTAAAATCAAGAAACCCTAACCATGCATATCACGGACCCTTAAATCCTAATCATATTGATAGATCTGTTAGGTTTTATGATCCTTTTAGGTTGTTAGTTGGAACCCCACTACGTTTGTTTGATTTTTTTGATTTAGGTTTACACAAACACTTAGAACCTGGATGCTAGGATTGTTAAAACTTTAATTCGACCAGATTATTCATGCTTGATTGATCGATTGATTGATTGATTGATAAATTTGATTGAATGTTTTAAGATTGAAACCGTATGCTAGATTGATACTTAAAACCGCATGAACTGAACTAGTCTAGAACCGATCTAATCCTAATCGATATGCTAGAACCGAACTAGTCCTAATGCTAGAACCAAACTAGGCTTGATAAATTCAGTGCTAGAAATTGATATCTTGTTTGGTCGATCTGTTTAATGAGCATGTTTAAGATTCTAAGTATGAGATATATATCATTTCAGATGTCGAAAACAACAACTTGGATTTTGCTGCCCTAAATCTCTCTAGAGATAATTATTTACAATGGGCACTGGATGCTAAAATCATCCTGAAATTAAAGGGACTCGGTGAATGTATCACTGAGGGCAATAATGCAACTGAGAAAGATAGATACAGAGCTATCTTGATTATTCGTCATCATCTTACTAAAGGCCTCAAAGATCAGTATTTGACAATTGAGAATCCTCTGGACATTTGGACAGAATTAAGAACGAGATATGATCACCAAAGAACGGTGATATTACCAAAGGCTCTATGTGATTAGAGGAATCTCAAAATCCAGGATGAGTATAACTCAGCCCTATTAAAGATCGTTTCTAAATTGAAACTGTGTGGTGACGATGTAACATATAAGGATTTGTTAGAAAAAACCTTTTCCACCTTCCACACAAGCAATGTGTTGTTACAACAACAGTACCGTGAAAAGGGCTTCACCACATATGAAAATCTGAACTCATGTCTATTTCTCGCTGAGCAAAACAATGAATTATTGATGAGAAACAGTGAATTTAGACCTCCTGGATCAATCGCACTACTTGAGGC
Organism: Eruca vesicaria subsp. sativa; assembly: GCA_932364175.1. Classification (NCBI taxonomy): domain Eukaryota; kingdom Viridiplantae; phylum Streptophyta; class Magnoliopsida; order Brassicales; family Brassicaceae; genus Eruca; species Eruca vesicaria. Next base: position 7,903 of record CAKOAT010277489.1, on the reverse strand, counting down.
AAATAAGGCAGTAGAAGAAAAGAAAGAGGCTAACTGTTGGGGTCAAAATCGGTACGACGGAATCAATAGCCAAAACTCCCCGCAAAAATACAAAAGGAATAGTTTTATAAAACCCGAGGAGTCGTTTTATAAAACTCAAAGTCATTTATAAAACTCGCAGACCGTTTTATAAAACTCGAGAAGCCGTTTTATAAAACTCAAAGATCGTTTTATAAAACTCGAGAATCGTTTTATAAAACTCGAAGATCGTTTTATAAAACTCGAAGATCGTTTTATAAAACTCGAGAAATCGTTTTATAAAACTCGAAGATCGTTTTATAAAACTCGAGAAGGCATTTTATAAAACCCGAAGATCGTTTTATAAAACTCGAGAAGCCGTTTTATAAAACCCGAAGATTGTTTTATAAAACTCGAGAATCGTTTTATAAAACTTGAAGATCGTTTTATAAAACTCGAAGATCGTTTTATAAAACTCAAGAAGCCGTTTTATAAAACCCGAAGATCGTTTTATAAAACTCGAGAAGCCGTTTTATAAAACCCTAAGATCGTTTTATAAAACTCGAGAATCGTTTTATAAAACTCGAAGATTGTTTTATAAAACTCGAAGATCGTTTTATAAACTCGAAGATCGTTTTATAAAACTCGAGAATCGTTTTATAAATCTCGAGAATCGTTTTACGAAACCGCAAAAACCGAAACAGCCGTAAAACGCGAACAAGTCGCAACTAGTTCGCCCACCGGCGAACTAGTCCATCTCGACTAGTTCGCCCACCGGCGAACTAAGCCAAGCCGGCTTAGTTCGCCGGTGGGTGAACTAGTCCGGTACCGACTAGTTCGACCACAGGCGAACTAAGCCAGCCCGGCTTAGTTCGCCGGTGGGCGAACTAGTCCCGTCCTGACTAGTTCGCCCACCGGCGAACTAAGCCAGCCGGCTTAGTTCGCCGTTGGACGAACTAGGGACTTCCTGGACGTCCCGAGCCTCGATCTCCCGCATCCCCGATTCGAAACTTATGTCTTTCGGCACGGTCGCGTTCTGAACCACGGCCGAAACGTCTCCCGCTCCATCTCGATCCGACCTATCGTTCGAGTTTTACGATAAAAACCGTAAAACTTCGCTTTCTCGACAAAGAACTCTAGGAAATCGTATAAAACGGCAACGGTTAAACGAAACGCCGAACATTGCCTAAACTATACGATTTATTCGAGATTTCTCGTTGAAATCATAAAAAAATGCGTTTTTAATAAAAACGTCGAGTAAATCGTAAAAAAACGCGCTTTTAATAAAAACGTCGAGTAAATCGTAAAACCTTACGATTAGCTCGAGGAATTTACTAAAAATGGCATCAGATCAGGATTCGATCCCGTACAAAGTCGGAAAACGGATTTATCGCAGAACGGCCCGGAAGGTCCTAAAACGCGATAAAAACCCATCTCGCGGTCTTAACGGAATCTAACCCGAAGATACGATAACGTTTCGACGGTTTACTCGCAGGAGGAAAATAAATGTCAAGTTAGAAGATAAAAGGAAGGTTTGAAGAAAAATAGAAGATTTCCGCAGAAGAAAAGGAAGGATCGAGAAAAATGGAAAATTCCCGATATAGTCAAATCTGGGCGAAATGGAAAGACCGAATGGCCAAGGCGAGGAGTATATAAATAAGAAGTCTAGGGCAGAAGCAAGGGACACGATTTTCAGAGCTCTCACCACCAGAAATTAGCAATTAGGAATATTTTCGTTTTCTGTGAGCGAGCTGCGTCTCAATTAGGGTTTTCGTTCTTAGATTTCTAGGGATTTTGCCGACGGCTCACGCAGCTTAGGCTTCTCTCATTGTACCAGTTCTTATGCAGATTCGGAATAAGAACCTTCTTGCTTTCAATCTCATTCATTTTCGTTTTAATTTTAAAGTTCATCGTTTTCTTAATATTCGTTGTGCGGTTCTGCAGATAGCTGGTTCCTCTGGAAACTTAGGGTTTTCCCAAAGTTTCCTTATTTACGATTATTTGACAGTAGGTGGATTTCGGTTTCCACAGTTTGGCGCTAGAAGGAGGGGGGGTCGGATCTATCTTACACCGAAGCCGCAACATGTCCAACGAAGAAACGATGACCGGTGACAACCAAACTCGCAACGAACGCGATAACGTTGAAACAACACCACCACAAGGTGCGTCTGCGGCCAACGCTACGAACGCTAACGCCGAGACCCTCGAGAAGATGCTTTCCGAGTTTAACAAAAAAATCGGAAGAGCAGGAAAAGCTCATCGGTTCGCTCGCGAAACGGGTAGAAACCCTAACCACGAAAACCCGAGCAATTCGCCCCCGCGGAACTACTAAGATCCGCGGAAGAAGGCTCGACTTTGGCGCTCCTACGGATCGTCCCAGAACCGAGCAGGTTAACTTACCGGAAAAGGATTCCGGAAAAGATAATCCTGACGCGACGCTGAACGAATCAGAGAAACCTCCTACTCATGAACAAGAGACCGAGGGTGACGGTGTCGAAAGGGTTAACCTGGAGACGAGCGACAAGGCCGATTCGACAGACGAAGACGCTGACGTCCATCCTAGGAGAAGAAAGACTCGAAGTCCCCTGCCGGAGTCTTCCCCCAAACGTTCTTTTACAGGAGACGAAGGGGAACTCGACTTCGCGCGATACGCAAAAACCGCCGAGGAGCGATCTCCGATCACTCGCAGCAAACGCCGACAAGGTCGGAAAACTGCTGGCGGTCTGACCGAGATTCGCGATCTCCGCGAATATATCACCAAAACGGCCGCAGCGGTAAAAGCGGTGAAATCTCAGATTCACCATGCTACCAGCGCCGCACCCGAGATTGATCGGCTACTGTACGAGTCTCGGAAAACGCCCTTCACGGCCCGCATCACCGAGATCAAACTGCCCGATCCTGGAAAACTTAAGGTGCCGACTTACGACGGGACGTCCGATCCCAAAGCGCACCTACAAGCATTCCAGATCACCATGGGACGAGCCAAGCTCAAGGATCAGGAAAAAGGCGCAGGCTACTGCCGCCTCTTCGTCAAAAACCTAGACGGAGCCGCGCTCGAATGGTTCGCCAAACTTAGGCGAAATTCGATCGGAAGTTTCCGTCGACTGGCCTCGGAATTTATGAAGCAGTACTCGATGTTCATTAACCCGGAAACCTCCGACGCCGACCTCTGGAGTTTGGTGCAGAAGGAGGATGAATCTCTCCGCGATTTCATGAGTAGATTCAAACTCGTCATGGCTAGGGTTAGCGGAATCAGCGACAAAGCCGCCATCGACGCGCTAAGGAAATCGCTCTGGTATAAATCGAAATTCCGCAAGTGGATAACTCTCGAGAAACCGCGGACGATCCAGGATGCGCTCCATAAGGCTACTGACTTCATAACCATCGAAGAGGAGATCAAAATCCTGTCCGAGAAGCATAAGCCGACGAAAACATCCGCGAAGGATAACGCGTCCGAGCAGAAGCAGAAAAAGAGAAACTCTCGTAACGACAAATTCGTCCATCACGGGGGACAGGATCTCCAAGGGGCGCATAACTACGCCATCAACTCCGGTTCGGAGCAAGGGCGAACTACGGGTAACACGTTGACGAGAAATTCGAATTACGACGAGAATTCTTTCTGCGACCTCCACCAAACCCGCGGGCATTCCACCGTGAACTGAAAAGTTCTCTGCGCCAGACTTGCCGCAAAATTGGTCGCGGGAGAACTTTCCGAGATATCTAGTGTCAAGGATCTCATCCGCGATTCGGATCGCCTTCCGAAGAACGACAGGAACGCGCGAGCAGAAACTCCGCCTCAGGGAAACCAGTTAGGCGAAAAACGTGGACGAAGACAAGACGAGAAGGGTAACTACGCTAACCACCGAAAAATCAACATGATTATCGGTGAATCGCAATACTACAACGACACCGTCTCGTCTATAAAATCCTACCAACGCAAAGCCGAAACCGGCTCGAGTTGGAAGGTGCCGACGGATGACTCTCCAAAAGGAGTGATCTCATTCGACGACGCTGAAACCGGCGGAATCGACCAACCTCACGCCGATCCTCTTGTCATTGACTTAGTAATAGGCGATTTAGAAGTCGCTCGGATCTTGGTCGATACCGGGAGTACTGTCAACGTGATCTTCCGCAACACACTAGCACGCATGGGAATCGACCTCTCGGAAGACTAGTTTCTCCGGCGAAACGTCAATGACCCTAGGATCAATCCGACTACCGGTTGCCGCAAAAGAAGTGACGAAAATCGTTAACTTCGCGGTAGTCGATTTCCCGGCCATCTACAATGTAATCATGGGCACGCCTTGGATAAATTCCATGAAGGCGGTTCTGTCCACGTATCACTTAGGCATCAAATTCCCGACGCCTACGGGAGTGGCAGTAATTTGGGGATGCCAAAGACAATCGCGATCTTGCTCCTGGCCGAACATAAGCTGAGGCAATTGGCGGTAGCAATCGTAAAACCAAAACGGGCAAAGGTCACGCCACCGCCCGCAGAAGACGACCCAAAGCAAGCAACGGCCGAGAAACCAGAAGTTTCCGCACCCAGCTTCCATCCGACCGGAGGAGACAATCCCGGACAAATACATCGATACCGCAACTGAAGCGATCGAGAAGTCTGCGACAGCCGAGTAAGCACACTCGCGCAAACAATCAGAACTACGAGATGGCTTGATTTCGAAAGGAATACGTAGGCAGCTCACCTAAAGACGAGTTCAGCTATCCCCCTTCCAAAACAGGGGGGGGGGGGAGTGGGTGAGTATACGAGTATTCGTATACTCCCAAATTTTTTTACAAAATTTCTTTTAGATTTGTAATCGAAAAATTTTCGAAATTTTTAATAAAGACAAAGTTAGACTATCTCCGCTACTAACGGAAAACGCAAATCCGGAAAATCGCTTCCGCAGTAACAACTATTTAATCATTTTTTCTAAAAACTTGCATATCAAAATATTTTCGGAAAGAACTGGCGAGATGTCGCCTAAACTCTCAAAGAAAAATATTTCCCCAAGTCCGTCCGCGACTATAAAAACACAAACGCTCGGCGATTGGCCCTGTTGAGCACGCTAGCTGTCCTAAACAAACGCACCGATCTATCGGTCCGCATACATCCGACGAGGATAAAATAGCGCGCTATAAAAGAAATCCAAATTTTTGGTCAGCACTTCCGGGCAACTTAGAAATTGTTCCCGGTGAGATGCTCGATTCCAACCATACGAATCATATAAGCTGAGAACCTATCGCGGATTCTAAATCGGTATGGAATCACGTTAAAATCGCAACGGGTAAAACGAAAGCCGACTAGTCATCGCACAGCCCCAATCTGAAAGTAAACCTAGGTCTTGCCCTAAATCCAGCACACTGGTCGCTAACGTCTCAAGGCATGAATCGAGATCCTAAAGGCATGTCTCTTCGCCCACGTCTAAACACTCGCGAAAATTGAAATCTCCCGAGTTAACGAATCGGACAATTTACACCAAAGAGTTAGATACGAGATGACAACTCGTATTCTTCTCTCTACATCTAACATAAAAAACGAATTCGTTACTTAGAAAATATTTTTATTAAGAAAGTCTGCGAATACACACCGCCCAGCGGTAGGGATTCAAAGCCGCCAACGGCCAGTCCCAGAAAAACTACAACGAAATAATAAAAACAAGAACATCACATAGTAAAGTCATCAAACGCAGACTGATCGACTTCACCATCCACGTCCGAAATCCCAGGACCAACTCGACCGAATCTGGCGACACCACGATGGGATTCCATTGATCCCACATGCGCGCCTTAAGGTTAAAAAGTTCGGGTTGCATATCTCTTTCCCGATTCAGGTTTTTCCACTGCGCGGGGAATTCCTTAGCAAACGAATACCCTTCATTCTGAGTTAGGGATAACCCATGAACGATCCCGCGACATTCGCGATAATCACCATGCGCCCTTTGAAAAACTTCCGCTTCCCAATAACCAGTTGCAAATCGCTCGCGACAAGCCTTCATCTCCTCGGCAACCTCTCGTTGGCCCGCACGACGAATCCTTTGGTCAGAAAGCTCCTTGGCACGACGAGACCTAGCCGCACACTCATCCCTCACGCGAGCAACTTCCCTCGCAACCACTTCTTTGGCTTGGTTGGCCTCGACCTCTGCCCGAAGACGAGCAACTTCTTTTTCGGCCATTGTGGGAACCGAAATTCACACCTGTCGATTTCCGTAAAATAAGGAAAGTTAGGAAAACCCTAATTTTTCAGAGGAACCGGATCTCTGCGGAAGCCAACGACAAGTAACCAAGAACGCGATTAATATGAATAAATTGAAAGATATAAAAATAAAAACGAGATTGAAAGAAAGAAGGATTCTTATTCCGAATTCGCGTAAGAACGGTTACAACGAGATTTGCCTAAGCTGCGTGAGCCGTCGGCAAAATTCCTAGTTCTAGAAATCTGAGACTAAAACCCTAGTTGAGACGCAGCTCGATAACGAAAACGGAAAATTGCCTAAATGCTAAGTTTGGTGGTGAAAGCTCTGAAAACTCGTCCCTCAGCTTCTGCCCTATGCCTCCTCCTTATATACTCCTCCTTAGGCGGTTTTAGTCTTTCCATTTTGCTCGAAACCGAATATTTCGGGAACTTTCCATATCCGTCGATCCTTCCTTTTCTTCTGCGGAAATCTTATATTTATCTTCAAACTTGCCTTTTATCCTCAAACTTGACATTTATTCTCCTTCTGCGAGTAAACCGTCAAAACGTTATCGAATCTTCGGGTTAGATTCCGTTAAGATCGTGAGATGGGTTTTATCGCGTTTTAGGTCCTTCCGGGCCGTTTTGCGATAAATCCGTTTTCCGACTTTTTACGGGATCGTTTCCTGATCTGACATCGTTTTTAATAAATTCCTCGAGCTAATCGTAAGGTTTTACGGCTGTTTCGGTTTTTTGCGGTTTCGTAAAACGATTCTTCGAGTTTTATAAAACGATTCTCGAGTTTTATAAAACGATTCTTCGGGCTTTATAAAACGATTCTTTGAGTTTTATAAAACGAGTTTTGAGTTTTATAAAACGATTCTTCGAGTTTTATAAAACGATTCTCGAGTTTTATAAAACGATTCTTCGAGTTTTATAAAACGATTCTCGAGTCTTATAAAACGATTCTTCGGGTTTTATAAAACGATTCTTCGAGTTTTATAAAACGATTCTTCGGGTTTTATAAAACGATTCTTCGAGTTTTATAAAATGATTCTCGAGTCTTGTAAAACGATTCTTCGAGTTTTATAAAACGATTCTCAAGTTTTATAAAACGATTCTTCGATTTTTATAAAACGATTCTTCGAGTTTTATAAAACAATTCTCGAGTTTTATAAAAAGATTCTTCGAGTTTTATAAAATGATCTTCGAGTTTTATAAAACGGCTTCTCGAGTTTTATAAAACGATCTTCGAGTTTTATAAAACGGCTTCTCGAGTTTTATAAAATGATCCTCGAGTTTAATAAAATGATCTTCTAGTTTTATAAAACGGCTTCTCGAGTTTTATAAAACGATCTTCGAGTTTTATAAAACGGCTTCTGGATTTTTATAAAATGATCCTCGAGTTTTATAAACCATTCTCGAGTTTTATAAAACAATTCTTCGAGTTTTATAAAACGATTCTCGAGTTTTATAAAATGATTCTTTGAGTTTTATAAAACGATTCTCGAATTTTATAAAACGATCCTCGAGTGTTATAAAACGATTCTCGAGTTTTATAAAATGATCCTCGGGTTTTATAAAACGATTCTTGAGTTTTATAAAACGGTCCTCGAGTTTTATAAAACGATCCTCGAGTTTTATAAAACGATTCTTCGGGTTTTACAAAACGATTCCTTTTATATTTCTGTGGGGAGTTTCGGCCGTTGATTCCGTCGTACCGATTTTGACCCC
>CAKOAT010277378.1:35532-53375 GCA_932364175.1 Eruca vesicaria subsp. sativa | reverse complement strand
AAATAAAAGTCAAGTTTAAACATAAAAGGAAGATTTGAAGAGAAATAGAAGATTTCCGCAGAAGAAAAGGAAGGATCGAGAAGAATGGAAAGTTCCCGATTTAAGTCAAATCTGGGCGAAATGGAAAGATCGGATAGCCAAGATGAGGAGTATATAAAGAGGAGGTCTAGGGCAGAAGCAAAAAGACACGAAATTCAGAGCTCTCACCACCAAAATTAGCATTTAGGAATCTTTCCGTTTTTCTGTTAGCGAGCTGCGTCTCAATTAGGGTTTTCTAAAGTTCATACGTTTTCGGCTACTCTTTTTGTAACCAGTTCAACGCAGATTCGGAATAAGAACCTCTTTGCTCTCTGTTTTCGTTTATTCTAATTTTAATTCTAAGTATTTTCGTCATCTTATTTTCGTTGTGCGGTTCTCGCAGATAGCCGGTTCCTCTGGAAACTTAGGGTTTTCCCGAAGTTTCCTTATTTATGATTTATTTGACAGTAGGGTGAAATCGACTCCCACAGCCCATCGGCGATCTAAGCCGGGCCCGGCTTAGATCGCCGATGGGCGATCTAGAGAGTGTTTCTTAGATCGCCCATCGGCGATCTAAAGAGTGACCCTTAGATCGCCGATGGGCGATCTAGAGAGTGTTTCTTAGATCGCCCATCGGCGATCTAAGCCGGGTCTGGCTTAGATCGCCGACGGGCGAACTAGTTGCGACTAGTTCGCGTTTTACGGCTTTTTCGGTTTTTTGCGGTTTTTTGCGGTTTTATAAAACGATTCTCGAGTTTTATAAAACGATCTTCGGATTTCATAAAACGACTTTTGAGTTTTATAAAAACGATCTTCGAGTTTTATAAAACGATTCTCGAGTTTTATAAAACGATTCTCGAGTTTTATAAAACGGTTTCTCGAGTTTTATAAAGCGATTTCTCGAGTCTTATAAAACGGTTTCTCGAGTTTTATAAAGCGATTTCTCGAGTTTGATAAAACGATTCTCAAGCTTTATAAAATGATTTCTCGAGTTTTATAAAACGATTCTCGAGCCTTATAAAACGATTTCTCGAGTTTTATAAAACGATTCTCGAGCTTTATAAAACGATTTCTCGAGTTTTATAAAACGATTCTCGAGCTTTATAAAACGATTTCTCGAGTTTTATAAAACAATTCTCGAGCTTTATAAAACGATTTCTCGAGTTTTATAAAGCGATTCTCGAGCTTTATAAAATGATTTCTCTAGCTTTATAAAACGATTCTCGAGCTTTATAAAACGATTTCTCGAGTTTTATAAAACGATTCTCGAGCTTTATAAAACGATTTCTCGAGTTTTATAAAACGATTCTCGAGTTTTATAAAACGATTCTCGAGTTTTATAAAACGATTTTTCGAGTTTTATATAACTATTCCTCGGGTTTTATAAAACTGTTCTTTTTGTATTTTCGCGGAAAGTTTTGGCTATTAATTCCGTCGTACCGATTTTGACCCCAACAATCTCGGGGTCGATTCTGGGCATATCCTCATGAGACCAGGCGAATTAGTCGGAGTTGGAGCGAAGGAAGTCGATTAATCTTTGCCTTAACTCTCTGAGAAGCTTGGATCCTATTAACAGTTTCCGGCCCGGGTCCCCTTCCTCCAGGGGTATCTCGTCCATCTCTTCTACTTCGGGCTCCTCCGTATGCAAGACCGGAGGGCCTTTCGGTAATTGCTATAAGACCGAACTTTTCCCTTTCAATGTAGTTCGGTAGCAGGCCCGGTCATTCTCTTGATCTCCTTTGATTATCCTGATGCCCAGGGGGTCGGGAATTTTATGGACTAATGGAGGAAGGTACGGCCCCCATATCGTGGATCTAGGGTCGGCCCAATATCATGTTGTAGGAGGATGCGCAGTCAACAACGAGGAACTTCGTTGGTTGGTTTACTCCTTCGGCATATACTGGGAGGATTACCTCTCCGAAGTGTTCTTTACCTCGCCGCTGAAGCCTATAAGCGGAGTAACCTTACTTGTTAGCGCTTTTTCCTCCAGCCCTAGGCCGGTGTAGGCTGGGAGGAAGATGATGTTTCCGGAGCTTCCGTTGTTTATCAGGTTTTGTCTCACTAAGAAGTTTGCTACGATGAGGGAGATGACCAGGGCGTCGTGATGAGGAGCCAGGACCCTCTCCTGTTCCTTGGCAGTGAAACTGATCTCATCTGTCCCAAGGAGTAGGCGCTTTGGGTTCCTTGTGTCTTGACCGTGTCTTGCGTTTCTGGTGATGCGCTTAGCGGCCGCATGGCTTATACCGCTTATCTCTGAGCCTCCGGAGATCACATGGATAACTCGTTCTTGGTGCGGGGAGACGCAGGCCTTGTTTCTGTGGTCCGGTTCACGCCTTCCTTAGTCTGGAGGCTCTTGGCCTTGTCAGAGAGAAATTCCTTTAGATGCCCCTTCTTGAGGAACTTGTTGACTTCCAGCCTCAGGGCGATACAATCCTCCGTCTTATGACCGTGGTCATGGTGGAAGTCGCACCATCGGTTGGGGTTTCGATTACCGTCTGCGGCCTTCATCTTAGGAGGCCATTTGACTTCCTGGCCCATCTGCCTTAGAACGTTTACCAGCTCGGGCTTTGAGATGGATAGGTGAGAGATGTCGGCCATGTAGATACGCTCATTCCCTTGAGTCGAGGTAAGGGGCGATTCAGAAGTCTGTCCCTGCTGTATCCTCCGGTTTCCCTTTGGGGCCTGGATTGGGATTCTTCATCGAGATCGTTTCTGAGCGGCTTGTTTGGCCTAGGCTCTTACTTCTGCTGAGCCTTGGCTCGGCTGGTGACGTCTTCTTCCCATCTCACTTGGGCCCAGGCCCTAGATATAACGTCTTCCATTGTCTTACACTGATACCTGGTCAGTTCCTTGTACAGGTCCCCGTCAGGGAGTATACCCCTTTTGAAGGCGGAGATGGCCGTTCCTGCATTGCATTCAGGAATAACTACCTTTTCTTGGTTGAAGCGCGCGTTATAGGCCGTGAGAGGTCCGGCCCTATGCTGGAGTACTTCGTAGAGATCGTCGGAATTCTTTTCCAGGTTTCTGCTGGTGGCAAATTATTCCACGAACTTGTCGCAGAGTTCTAAGAAGGACCTTATGGATTGGGTGGGGAGATTGATATACCACTGAAGGGAAGGACCGGTTAGGGCTAAGCCGAAGCCCCTGCACATGGCAGGTTCCCTCAGTCCTCGGGGGATTGCTGCTGTTAGCATTCGTTGTTTGTAGAGGGCCACGTGGTTGTCCGGATCGCTGGTCCCATCGTAGGTCTTCATGGTAGGGAAGGAGAATTTCCTTGGTATCTCGACCGAAGCGATCTCTTCCACGAAGGGCGTGTCGGAGTAGGAGTTAGGGTCGCTTCTTCTGATGAGTGGAGCTAGGCCTGGAAGCCTCTCCACCATCGACTAGATGGTGTTGAATTTCTTGGAGAACATCTTCGCGACATATGCCACGAAGGCCAGATCTGAGATCAAGGGGTCGTCGGGTGAGGACTCCTCGTTCTCCATATCGGAGTAACTACTGAGGTTCACTTGTGTCCCCCTTTGTTGACGTTTTCTTGCCCTTGGGTTCCTTCTCGCCGGGAGCTGTACGCTGAGTTGCTCCTTCTTCGTAGGTAGGAGTATTGAGGGAAGGCATGGTTCGAACTCGGGTTTGAAACCTTTGGCGCTTAATGCTGTTCTTCCCGAGATCTTGGTTTGCCTCTTGGAGAAGGTGGTTTTCGGCTTAGAGTGCTCCTACCTTCTCTGCGCTTCGTTGCAGTTGTTGAGTATGCTCGTTGAGTTTATCTTTTACGGTTTGAACTTCTTGGAGAAGCTCTAGGCTGTCGCCGGATGTTCCTCGAGCCTCGCAGAGCTCAGTGATTTCTCCTCAGAGGGTGTTGAGCTGATTGATGAGCTCGGATTCTCTCGGAGTTGTAAGACCAAGAGATGTGAGAGAGTGTGCAATAGGAAAACCTAAGGGGTGGCCCCTACGCGCCTCAGAGATATCGCTACGCGCGAGAACAAGCGCCAAAATCAAAAGGGCTATGGCCCAAACTCAAAATCCCATATTCTCCTTCTAAAAACTTCAGCCCGAAGGCCCGAGGCATCGCTTCCTCCGGATCTATTCCTTCCTGCCTTCAGCAGCAAGGCCCTAAAACGAAAAGAAACAAGCATCTCTCTGACCAAAGATTGCAACCCTGCGTCATCATATCCCAAGAGGCTCTGGCCATGAAGATGCCTACAGAACGAAGCTCGATTTACTCCAGGCTCCAAACATGGTTCCGACCTACACGTTGACCTGGAGGATAAGGCGTTTCAGAGCGATGTCTACCCTAAGGGGAATTTGCTGAGATAAAGCGACTCCGGTCCACCTATACACACTTTATCCCTTGAGTCCATCAGTGAAATCAAGGAATAAGGGGCAAACTCTTGGGACAAAATCTCCAGGCACCAGATTCCTCCAGCCCCCGGGCTGGGCACCGGCCTTTAGACTCCGGCTCCAAAGGGACCTAGGGCCCGGACCCTGCCTTCAGGTTCCCTGGGCCCGACCCCTGTTCTAAAACTGACCCTTGCGTAAAATGGGAGTTCTCCATTCATGGAAACTCTTCAATATTCGCCAATATGGAAGAGTTTAACCTAATGCAAGCCGACATCTACATCTATATAAGGGGAACCCAAACCCTAGAATAAGGGATCGACAGTTAGAGATTGAGAGACTAGACTTAGGCGGCTAGGGTTCATACACCAATATTGTATCCCTCTTATCGTATAATCAATAATACGTCTCCTTCTCTAATTTATCTTGTTTCTCCTCTTGATTTCTCCTTACCTCTCCCAAACATCTTCGCTTCTTTCTATCTTAATATGAACCTTCTCGTGTTCCGTAGTACTAAAATGACCCTACACAAAAATACCATAACACGAGAGACTTGACCAGCATGTCGTCTATGTAGACTTCCATGGTCTGTCCGATTTGTTCGGCAAACATCATGTTTACGAGTCTTTGGTATGTAGATCCTGCATTTTTCAGGCCGAAAGGCATGACTTTGTAGCAGTAGATTCCCCTTGGGGTCATGAAGGAGGTCTTTTCCTGGTCGTCTGGATGCATGAGGATTTGGTTATAGCCTGAGAAGGCATCCTTGAAACATGAGTTGGTGGCCTGCAGTGGCATAGACGAGCTCGTCGATATGAGTTAGGTGAAAAGGATCCTTGGGGCATGATTTGTTGAGGTCTGTGAAATCTATGCAGACCCCCCCATTTCCCATTCTTTTTCCTGACCACGACAACGTTGGCTAGCCTTTTAGGGTACTGGACATCTCTTATGAATCCAGCGTCGAGCAGGTTCTTGACCTCGTTTTAATTATTTTGTCCCTCTCGGGGGCGAATTTCCTTCTTTTCTGTCGTACAGGGGTGAATTGAGGATCTACCTGCAGCTTGTGCATGATAACCTCTGGGTCGATCCTAAGCATATATTTGTGAGACCAGGCGAAACAATTGGAGTTGGAGCGGAGGAAGTGTATTAATCTTTGTCTTAACCTTATGGGAAGCTTGGATCCTATCAACAGTTTCTGGCCCGGATTTCCTTCCTCCAGGGGTATCTCATCCATCTCTTCTACCTCGGGCTCCTCCGTATGCATGGCCGGAAGGTAATTTCTATAAGATCAGATTCTTCCCTTTCAGTATGGTTTGGTAGCAGGCCCTGGCATTCTCTTGATCTCCTATCATCACCCTGATGCCTCAGGGGGTCGGGAATTTGATGGATTGATGGAGAGTTGAAGGTACGGCCCCCATGTCGTAGATCCAGGGCCGGACCAGTATCATGTTGTAGGAGGATGCGCAGTCGACAACGAGGAACTTCGTTGGTTGGTTTATTCCTTCGGTGTATACTGGGAGTATTACCTCTCCCAAGGTGTTCTTTACCTCTCCGCTGAAGCCTATAAGTGGGGTAACCTTCCTTGTAGTGCCTTTTCTTCTAGCCCTAGATCGGTGTAAGCCAAGAGGAAGATGATGTTGCCGGAGCTACCGTTGTCTATCAAGATCCGTCTCACTAAGAAATTTGCTACGGTGAGGGAGATGACTAGGGCGTCGTGATGAGGAGCCAGGACCCTCTCATGTTCCTTGGCAGTGAAACTGATCTCATTTGTCCCAAGGAGTAGGCGATTTGGGTCCCTCGTCTGTTGACCGTTTCTTGTGTTTCTGGTGCTGTGCTTAGCGGCCGCATGGCTTATACTGCTTATCTCTGAGCCTCCAGAGATCACATGGATGACTCGGTCATGATGCAGGGGAAACGCGGGCCTTGTTTCTGTGGGCCGGTTCGCGCCTTTTTTAGTCTGGAGGTTCTTGGTCTTATCGGAGAGGACTTCCAATCTTAGAGCGATACAGTCCTCCGTCTTGTGACCATGGTCATGGTGGAAGTCGCACCATCAGTTGGGGTTTTGGTTAGCGTCTGCGGCCTTCATTTTAGGGGGCCACTTGACCTGCTGGCCCATCTGCTTTAGAACGTCTACCAGCTTGGGCTATGAGATAGACAGGTGGGAGATGTCGGGCCACGTAGATACGCTCATTCCCTCGAGTCGAGGTAGGGGGCGATTCGGACGTCTATCCCTGCTGTGTCTTCCGGTTTCCCTTTGGGGCCTTGAGTGGGATTCTTCATCGCGATCGTTTCTGGGCAGCTTGCTTAGCCTAGGCTCTTGCTTTTGCTGAGCCTTGGCCAGGCTGGTGACGTCCTCTTCCCATCTCACTTGGGCCCAGGCCCTAGATAGGACGTCTTCCATTGTCTTACACGGATACTTGGTCAGTTCCTTGTACAAATCCCCGTCAGGGAGCAGGCCCCTTTTGAAGGCAGAGATAGCTGTCCCTGCATTGCATTCAGGAATAGCCACATTTTCTTGGTTGAAGCGCGCGATATAGGCCCTAAGAGGTTCGACCCTATGCTGGAGTACTTCGTAGAGATCGTCGGAATTCTTTTCTAAGTTTCTGCTGCTGGCAAATTGCTCCACAAACTTATCGCTGAGCTCTGCGAAGGGCTTTATAGGTTTCGTGGGGAGATTGATGTACCACTGAAGGGAAGGACCAGTCAAGGTTGAGCCAAAGCCTCTGCACATCGCAGGTTCTCTCAGTTCTCGGGGCACCGCGGCTGTCAGCATTTGTTGCTTGTAGAGGGCCACGTGGTTGTCCGGATCGCTGGTCCCGTCGTTGGTCTTCATGGTAGGGAAGGAGAATTTCCTTGGCATCTCGACTGAAGCGATTTCTTCCATGAAAGGCATGTCGGAGTAGAAGTTAGGGTCGCTCCTTCTGAAAGGGGGAGCTACGCGTGGGAGCCTTTCCACCATCGACTGGATGGTGTTAAATTTTTCGGAGAACATCTTCTCGAGATACGCCACGGTGGCTGGATCTGAGCTCAAGGGGTCATCGGGTGAGTACTCTTCGTCCACCTTGTCGGAGTCTCTACTGAGGTTCAGTTGTGTCCCCCTTGTTGGAGTTTTCTTGCCCTCTGGTTCCTTCTCGCCGGGAGCTATACGCTGAGGCTCTCTTTCTTCGTAGGTAGGAGTATCGAGGGAAGGCATGGTCCGAACTCGGGTTCGAAACCTTCGGTGCTTATTGCTTTTCTTCCCGAGATCTTGGTTCTCCTCTTAGAGAAGGTGATTTTCGGCTTCGAATGCTCCTACCTTCTCTGTGCTTCATTGCAGTTGTTGAGTAGGCTCGTCGAGTTTAGCTTTTAGGGTTTGAACTTCTTGGAGAAGCTCTAGGCTGTCGCCGGCTGTTCCTCGAGCCTCGCGGAGCTCAGTGATTTCTCCTCGGAGGGTTTTGAGCTGATTGATAAGCTCGGCTTCTCTCGGAGTAGCTCCGGTGGGTTCGATTGAGTCTTCTGGTGTCATCGTCACGTAGTTGGATTACTCCCCTCCTTCTAGCGCCATGCTGTTATGGTATTTTTGTGTAGGGTCGTTTTAGTACTACAGAACACAAGTAGGTTCGAGTATGAGAGAAGTGAGGATATTTGTGAGGTAAAGAGAAATCAAGAGAAACAACACAAGAAACAATAGAGAAGGAGACGTATTTTTAGGATATTCGAATGGGGGCTACAATGTTGGTGTATGAACCCTAATTCTAGCCGCCTATATCTAGCCTCTCAATCTCTAAGTGTCGATCTCTTATTCTAGGGTTTGGGTTCCCGTTATATAGATGTAGATGTCGGCTTGTATTAGGTTAAACTCTTCCATATTGGCGAATATGGGAAAGTTTCCATGTATGGAGAACTTCCATTTTACTCAAGGGTCGGTTTTGGAACAGGGGTCGGGCCCGGGGAACCTGAAGGCAGGGTCCGGGCCCTGGTCCCTATGGGGCCGGGGTCTAGAGGCCGGTGCCCAGCCCAGGGGCTAGAGGAATCTGGTGCCTGGATAATTTTTCTCAGCAGAAGCAAGTAGAGAAAGAGAGATCTTATTGATTATTCGATGGGGGCTACAATGTTGGTGTAAGAATCCTAATTCTAGCCGCCTAAGTCTAGTCTCTCAATCTCTAAGAGTCGATCCCTTATTCTAGGGTTTGGGTTCCCCTTATATAGATGTATATGTCGGCTTGCATTAGGTTAAACTCTTCCATACTGGCGAATATGGGAGAGTTTCCATGTATGGAGAACTTCCAATTTACTCAAGGGTCGGTTTTGGAACAGGGGTTGGGCCTGGGGAACCTGAAGGCAAGGTCCGGGCCCTGGGTCCCTTTGGAGCTAGGGTCTAGAGGCTGGTGCCCAACCCGGGGGCTGGAGGAATCTGGTGCCTGGCTATTTTTTCCCAACATGAACCCTAATCTTAGCCGGCTAGATCTAGTCTCTTAATCTCTAAGTGTCGATCCCTTATTCTAGGGTTTGGTACCCCTTATATAGATGTAGATGTCGGCTTGCATTAGGTTAAACTCTTCCATATTCGCCAATATGGAAGAGTTCCCTTAAACAGAGAACTTCCATTTACTCAAGGGCCGGCTTTTGGAGCAGAATCGGGCCCGGGGAGCCTGAATGCCGGGTCCGGGTGCTGGGTCCCTTCAGAGCAGGGGTCTAGAGGCTGGTGCCCAGCCCGGGGGCTGGAGGAATCTGGTGCCTGGATATTTTTTCCCAACAGTTTGCCCCTTATTCCTTGATTTCACTGATGGAATCTAGGGATAAAGTGTGTACAGGTGGACCGGAGTCGCTTTATCTCAGCAGATTCCCCTTAGGTAAGACATTGTTCTAAGGCGCCCTATCCTCCAGGTCCTCGTTTAGGTCGGAACCGTGTTTGGATCCTGGAGTAGGTTGAGCTCCCTTGGTAAAATGATGTCATGTAGATATTTTCGAGGCCTGAGTCTCTTAGAGCCAATCAAGTCGGGCCGTGGCCTGTTACGCTTTTTCAAATTTTTCTGCTTTTATGAAGGAGGGTCCTTTCCTTTTTTGGATCCGCCTGAGGGTTTCCATCTTAGGTATATATTATGACCTTCTTTTGTCGAGAGAAGTCACCAGAGATCTTTCCTTCCATCCTTGAGAAGATGAACAATCAGGTCAATCTTTCGCTGTTTTCATTTTCCTGCGCCAGGGGACGTGTTAGGCCCCATCGTATCTCTCCATATCCATATTCGTCCCTAGTGACTTCGCCAGGAGCCGACCTTGGAGTAGATGACGTGATGACGCCTCAGGCTCCTCTACGGCGCAGGCTTTTTTGCCTCCCTCATGAAGTAGGTGGTGATGGTCCTTGTTCCAATATCGGGGAGGAAGATTTGGCGAGGATCGACAAGAAATACTCAGTTCCTGAGTCGATGGGACTGATATGTGCCGGAGAGTTTGAACGTGCATCAGATGGTGGTGTCGGTGAGATAGCCGTCTATGAGGCTTATCTGGAGGCCGGCTTTAAAGGCGACGTTCCATCCTTGGTGGCGGAGGTGTCGTCTTATTTTGGCTTCTCCCCTTCGCAGCTGACTCCGTCGTCGTGGTGCATGTTGATTGCTATTCAGGTGCTGGGGGAAATTCATGGCATCCCGCTGGGGGTACCTGAAGTCTTATATTGCTACAGCTTCGTCCCTTTGCGAGATAAGAGGGAGATGTACCAAGTATGGCCCCGTGAAGGAGATGCTTTGGTAAACGAACCTCCGCGCGGCGTCCGTGGCAGCTTTCCTTTCAATGATTCATGAGATAGGAGATTCATGTTTATGAAGCTCAATAGGTCCTCTGATTATCCGGTATTTTGCCGCTCCGTTGGTTAGTTTCTAGTAGATTTACTTGAACGAATTTCTTTAGTAGCTTTCTCATTATGTCGTCTGATTTGTAGATGTGGCGAGGCCTGTGAATTTTGCCGGTGAAGTTTGGCCGAAGCTGACCCTGAGTATTCTGAAGCGATTTCGGTGGATCTCCTTTTTGGTGAGCCTGGCAGCTTTGCGTCATAGCCGTGTCTGGGGTAAGGAATCCCATAGCTTTACTGACTTCTTGCTGTCCATATCTTTTATTCAGTCGTGCTCTTGGTTTCAGGCGAGTTTCTCAAAGCTTATGTTTAGTCGATATACGCTGATTATCTTAGGGCCAAGAGAGGGAGGAAGCAGCCTTTCAGCATGCCCATGCCACGAGCGGTCCCTGCAGGTCCTCCGCCTATCTTTTCTTCATGTTTTCCTGCCCCGAGGCACCCTGATGATATCAAATCTATGACTCGTCATGTTCCCCTGAATGAGGAGGCTCTTTTACTTTGCGCTCAACTCCGGGATGTAATATCCAACCATGCTGCAACAGTCCAGCGAACTAGGGCCTTTGCTCGCTGGGAGCTTATGAAGGAATGGTCGGAGGGACGTACCAGCCGTTGGGATCTTGTAGGGGAGTATCGTTGGCTGCTGTCTTTAGGAGGAGGAAGCTGTGTCGGAGTAATTCTTCGGACACCCTTTCCAGGGGGGGGTTTTAGGCTTGGATTTTCTTGTTTCTATCTTTTGCTTTTGTTACTTTATTATTGTGTACCCCTTGTCGATGCTTTTGTCGCAAGGTGAAGTATTTGTTTTCGATCGTCTTGAATAATAAAGATCTCTGTCTTTTTCTTGAAAATCTCGTACTTTGCTTTAATATTCTTGGCGTGATTTTCTGCTTCCTTCTTTCGGGTGGTTTAAGTAGTTCGAGGATAGGGTCCTAGGCAGCACACTACCGTAGATTCAGGTATATGCGATGTAGAACCCGTATCTCTCTCTATTTAGGACCCGAAGGTCTTTGAGGGATTCTTAGAACCATGTTTAGGTCCTGAGATCTCTTGGTTGGGCCTTGCACTCTCTTACTCAGATGTAGAGATAGGAGGTTTCTTCGGGGAAACAGAAACTCATAGTTATGTATTGGCAGGCTCGTTGCCTGGGACTGGAGGTTCTGATAGAGCTCAGAGGTCTAGTGCTCCGGTCTGGAGATTTTCTTAGGCCCGAAGGTCTATGGCTGGGCCCCGGGGCCGGAAGTGTAAAATTTGGGATTTTGAACACTGGAAACTCGGAAGTTCATGGTTTAACCTAGAGGTTAAGTATTGGACTCTAGAAGTTGAAGTCAGTTGCTTGGGACCCTGGGGCCAAGGATAATTATTCAGAATCCTGAGATCCTCTGAGTAGATACTAAGGTGCTTGACCTGGACCCAAATGTGCGTGGATAAGAGATGTAAAATTAGGATTTTGAACATCGGGGACCTTGGGGTTGGACCCTGAGGTCGTTTTGAGATCGTATTCGGCCTTCCTTAGGTAGGCCACTACTGATCTCAAGTGAGAATGTAAAATTCGAGATTTTGAACATTCAGGGCCCGGAGGCTTGTTATTATTGTGATCGTATTCTGCCCCCCCCCCCTTAGGTGGGCCACTACCAATCTTTATGTAAAAATGTAAAATTTGGAATTTTGAACATTTGGGGCCCGGAGGTCCGTTGTCATCGAAATCGTATTCTGCCTCCCTTAGGTAGGCCATTACCAATCTCGGGTAAGGATTTGCATTCTGCCACTTGGGCCACTATCAAGATCCTGTAATGCTACACTCTGCTTTCTGTAGAAAGCCACTCTCAGTCTTATATGTTTGTGCTGGGGTGGGTCTACTGGAATGTAGTGAGCCACGTACCAGACTTGCTGCTTTCCACGTCTGGATAAGCAGGATAGAAGTGCTCCCGAGGTTTTGTGCACCATCTGCTCCCTAAGACCATGGGGCTGATCTCAGTACTCTGCAGTAATACGTCATGCCCCCTGCATCTCGTTTAGCTCGAGGCGTGTTTGATGCAGGGATTGATGCACTAGTACGTGTGGCCCCCCATGTAGGTTGCGGCTTGAGGCCTCTACGCAGGGGCTGAGGTACTGTCGACATTGTATTAGGGTTGATCAAACCCGTTCCAATTCGCATACCCAAATATTTTTGTATGTGAAACATGTCACGTAGTTGCGAGGTTTGCTGGGACCGAGGTGCCCCTTGGGGCCTGGTCCTGCTTGGTGGTTTTATATGTGAAACATGTCACGTAGATGAAGGGTTCGCTAGGATCGAGGTGCCCCTTGGGGTCTGATCCAGCTAGTATGCCCCTTTTAAGTGAAGTGGAATTCATGTGGCTCCTTTAGTCGGAACTAAAGTATGTTCTATAGGCTTAGTCTGTAGACGTTTTTAGCATACATAGGAGCAGGAAACCAGTGTACTTAAAATATATAGATAGCTAGGTATCTGTAGAAAACCCGATCCGGAGATCTAATTAGAAATGGTATAACTTGGGGTGCAGGGCGTTCCAGCAGTTAGGTTGGACCTTTCCTTTGTTGTCTTGCAGCTTGTAGGCTCCTGCTCCCTGCACTCCAATTATTTTGTAGGGGCCTTCCCAACATGGGGCCAGCTTCCCTGCCGAATTGTCTTTAGTTTGGTCACAGACTCGTCGCAGGACCCAGTCTCCTTGTTGGAAGGTTTTGGTCATGACTTTCTTTTTGTAGCTCTTGGCCGCCTTCTGTTGATAGGAAATGTTCCTTAGGCGAGCAGCCTCACTTTTTTCGTCCAGTAGGTCCAAGCTTAGTGTCAACAATTCATTGTTTTCCTCTTGGGAGATGGATCTGGAGACAGTCGTTCTGACGTGTACCTCAGTGGGTATCACGGATTCAATGCCGTAGACTAGTGAGAATGGAGTCTCTTGTGTGGCTGTTTTCGGAGTGGTCCGATAAGCCCAGATGACTCCATGTAACTCTTCTGCCCAGCACCCGTGGGCTTTCTCAAGGCGTTTCTTGATCATGTTGACCACGGTTTTGTTTGTAGATTCGGCCTGGCTGTTTGACTGTGGGTGCCGCGGTGCGGAGAAGGAGAGCTTGATGTTCAACTCTTGGCAGAATTCTCTGAAGTCGTGACTCGTGAACTGGGGCCCGTTGTCTGTGACAATCTCTTGGGGCGTGCCGAAGCGGGTTATCACGTTTTTCCATATGAACTTCTTTATTTTCTCTGTAGTAATCGTGGCTAGGGCCTCGGCCTCTACCCATTTTGTAAAGTAGTCAGTTATTACGAGGAGGAATACCTTTTGCCCCGGTGCCATTGGGAATTTCCCGACGATGTCCATGCCCCATTTTCGGAAAGGCCAGGGTGAGCTTAGAGACATCAGGTTCTCCGGAGGGAGGTTGGAGATCGGGGCGTGCCTTTGGCATTGATAACATGACCTAACTTTTCTGAGGGCGTCACTGGCCATCGTCGGCCAGTATTAACCTGCTTCTAGCTCTGAGCACTAGGCTTCGGCCGCTGGAATGGGAGCCGCATTCTCCTTCATGGAGCTCTTCTTGGATCCGGGCCGCCTCCCTAGGGATGAGACATCGCAGGTATGGTCCTGAAAAGGACCTTTGGTATAACTTTTCTTCGGTGATGCAGTATCTTACTGATTGCCTTTTTATCTTTCGGCATTCGCTTCGATCCTAGGGGAGGAGGTCGCGTACGAGGTAGTCTATTATAGGGGTCATCCAGGTTTCTCCTTCGTCGACGACGGAGATTTCTTCGGGATCCCCTTCTCGGTCTGTGGCTTGCCACTGGAGTACCAGCAAGGGAATGTTCATCTGGCTAGTGGTTTCTAGGGCGGACCCTAGATTAGCCCGAGCGTCGGCCTGCGAGTTTTGTTCTCTGGGAACTTGGGTAAGCTTACAGCTGTGGAATCTTTCGATCAGGCGTTTTGCTACAGCGAGGTATCTAATCATGCTAGCGTCCTTGGCCTGGTAGTCACCTTGGACATGGCTGATGATTAATTGGGAGTCGCTGAAGACCTGGATCTCCTCTGCTCCCATTTGCTTAGCGAGTGAGAGACCTGCGATTAGGGCCTCATACTCGGCTTCATTATTTTTAGCTTTGATGTTGCATCTTATCGCTCTTGATGCCGATTCACCAGTGGGGGAGGTTAAGACCAGGCCTACTTCTGCTCCTCTCACATTGCTGGACCCGTCGACGTGTAGGGTCCACTCTCCTGTTCCTCCTGCTGAGCCCTGGAAATCAATTTTTTATTCCGGGACAGGAAGCATGGAAGGTGAGAATTCAGCGATGAAGTCGGCGAGGACCTGTGACTTAATGGCTGTAGCAGGTCTGAAGGTTATGTCGTATTCTCCGAGCTCAATTGCCTACTTTGAGGCGTCCTGACACCTCGAGCTTATGGAGGACAGCTTTAATGGGGAATGAGGTGATTACCATGACCTGTTGAGCCTGGAAATAGGGCCGGAGCTTGCGAGCCGCTGTAACCATTGCTAGTGCTAGCTTCTCGAGGTGGCTGTAACGAGTTTCTGCATTCAATAGGGACTTACTCACGTAGTAGACAAGATGTTGTTTCCTTCCTTCTTCTCTTACGAGGACACCGCTTACTGCATGCTCAGACACGGCGAGGTAGAGTAGCAGGGTCTCTCCATCTAGGGGTTTTGAGAGGAGAGGAGGCGTGGTGAGGTAGGATTTGAGGTCGTTGAGAGCGAGTTCGCATTTGTCTCTCCATTGGAAGTCCTTGGGATCTTTCAAGGCCTCAAAGAAGTCGTGAGATTTGTCGGACAGCCTGGAGATGAACTTGCTTAGTGCGGCCATCTGGCCCGTTAGTCGTTGGACTTCCTTTATGTTTCGTGGGGAAGGGATAGCCTGGATGGCTCGCACCTGCTCTGGGTTGGCCTCGATGCCCCTGTAAGTAACTATATACCCTAGGAATGTTTCGGAGGTGACCTCGAATGAACACTTTCAAGGGTTGAGCTTCATGTTGTATTTCCTGAGGGTGACGAAGGCTTGTTGTAGATGGGAGATGTGGTCTTCTGCCTCGAGAGATTTGACCAACATGTCATCTATGTAGACTGCCATGGTTTGCCCGATCTGCTCGGCAAACATCATGTTTACAAGTCTTTGGTATGTAGACCATGCATTCTTCAGGCCGAAAGGCATGACTTTGTAGCAATAGATGTCCCTGGGGTCATGAAGGAGGTCTTTTCCTGGTTGTCTGGATGCATAAGGATTTGGTTGTAGCCTGAGAAGGCGTCCATGTAGCTCATGAGCTGGTGGCCTGCAGTGGCGTCGACAAGCTTATCGATATGAGGTAGGGGAGATGGATCCTTGGGGCATGATTTGTTGAGGTCGGTGAAATCGATGCAGATCCTCCACTTCCCGTTCTTCTTCTTGACCACGAGAACGTTGGCTAGCCACTCAGGGTACTGGACTTCTCTTATAAATCCCGCATCGAGTAGGTTCTTGACCTCTTTATTGATTATTTTGTCCCTCTCGGCGGAGAATCTCCTTCTCTTCTGTCGTACAGGGGTGAATTGAGAATCTACCTGCAGCTTGTGCATGATAATCTCGGGGTCGATCCCGGGCATGTCCTCATGTGACCAGGCGAAACAATCGGAGTTGGAGCGGGGGAAGTTGATCAATCTATGCCTTAACCCCATAGGAAGCTTGGATCCTATCAACAGTTTCCGGTCCGGGTCTCCTTCCTCAGTGGTATCTCGTCCATCTCTTCTACTTCGGGCTTCTCCGTATGCAAGGCTGGCGGGCCTTTTGGTAATTGTTATAAGACAGGGCTTTTTCCCTTCAGTGTGGTTTGATAGCAGGCCCTGACGTTCTCCTGATCTCCTTTGATTACCCTGATGCCCCAGGGGGTAGTGAATTCGATGGATTGGTGGAGAGTCGAGGCCCACATGTCGTGGATCCAGGGCTGGCCTAATATCATGTTGTAGGAGGATGTGCAGTCAACAACGAGGAACTTTGTTGGTTGGTTTACACCTTCCGCGTATACTGGGAGGATTACATTTCCCAAGGTGTTCTTTACCTCTCCGCTGAAGCCTATAAGCGGAGTAACCTTCCTTGTTAGTGCCTTTTCCTCCAGCCTATAAGCCAATGCATCCAGGCTCACAATTCCCCCCAAAGAGAAAGATGAAAGGTCCTCCAGCAGACACAAAATCTTTCAGCCGAAGTTACAACTTTGACAAGTACCACAAGCAGGGGAACCAGAAGAAGAGCTTCTGGGAACACTGCAGGCATACCAGACACCACAAAGAGGTAACTGAAAAACCACCTTTCTTATTAGGTTCTAGCATCTAGGTGGTAATGCAATCCTAGATAGGGAACAATGACCATAGCCATACATCTCAATAGAGATAGGGATTACCGAATTTTTGCGGAAAATTCCTCAATGGAGTTCCTGGAGAAAAACAAGGAACCAACCAAAAGTATGAGCAGCCCTGCCCAAATGCCGGGCACAGCTTACTTCAAAGGGGCCGGAGAAAAACATGAACTCTACTTAAAAACGTGCTGGTCTTCAGATCCCAGACTCCAATTAGAGCAAAGGGGAGTGAAAAGAAGTCGGAGAACTCATGTTACTGCTACTACTCACCCAGAAGGAAAAGCCAGATTTCCAGGTTCCGGGCCAGTTTCCAGGCTCTGATCTCAGGGCCCAGTCCAAGGTTTCGGGTCTACGACTTCTCACCTTACAATGAGGAAAAATCCAATGAGACCACAAATTCTCCCATTGCCAACAAAAAGCCCCATCACTCTTACGATGGCTTATTCCCAAAGGGACCGGGCTTCGGCCATCAACGGCCTTACGAAAAACAAACAAGCTCTGACCACCTTGCTACCACTTCTCCTGGCAAAATACCATGATCTACCTCAAAAGGAAGCTAAGGCCACGTGCCTCCAAAAGCTTCCAAGGCTATGCGCCCATACATGTTCCGAAGGGTATCTTCTTTAGACGTTCATCAAGGTATGGAGACTTGGAACTGTCTCTTTAGAAGTTTGTAGATGTAGATACCCTCTCGAGAAGATGTTCTCCAGGAAGTTCAACACCATCCAGTCAATGGTGGAAAGGGTTCCAGGCATGGCTCCCCCCATCAGAAGAAGCGACCTTAACTCCTACTTCGACACGCCCTTCGTGGAAGAGATCGCCTCGGTCGAGATGCCAAGGAACTAACGGCTATCTCCGCCTTCAAAAGAAGCATGCTTCCAGATGGGGACCTGTACAAGGAACTAACTAAGTATCAGTGTAAAACAATGGAATATATCATATCTAGGGCCTGGGCCCAAGTGAGATGGGAAGAAGACGTCACGAACCGGGCCAAGGCTCAGCAGAAGCAAGAACCTAGGCCTAGCAAGCCGCTTAAGAACAATCGCGATGAAGGGTTGTTGGGGTCAAAATCGGTACGACGGAATTAATAGCCAAAACTTTCCGCAAGAATACAAAAAGAACAGTTTTATAAAGCTCAAGAATCGTTTTATAAAACTGGAAAAATCGTTTTATAAAACTCGAGAAATCGTTTTATAAAGCTCGAGAAATCGTTTTATAAAGCTCGAGAAATCGTTTTATAAAGCTCGAGAATCGTTTTATAAAACTCGAGAAATCGTTTTATAAAGCTCGAGAATCGTTTTATAAAACTCGAGAAATCGTTTTATAAAGCTCGAGAA